>OY740782.1:19682630-19880130 GCA_963514005.1 Raja brachyura
TCGGCTGTCCCCAATTGAACACCTTAACTTTGAAGGACCAATCTCATCTTTGTTTTCATGACTATCTTGAAATCTACAGAATTATGGTTTCCAAAGGTTCATCCACAAACGTCTCTTTGACTTGTTATTTCTCATTCCTTATGAGCTTGAGTACAGCCCCTTCCTGACTAGGACTCTCTGTATTGCTTTAAAATAAAAAAAAAAACCCTTCAATGCATTTTAAAGATGCCACCCCATACCTTTAAGCTAAGACAATCCCAGTCAGTATTGGAAAAGTTAAAATTGCCTATGACTACAATCCTACTCTCTTTACACAGTGCTGCAATTTACCTGCATATTTGGAAAAGCTTACAATTTAAAAAAAAACAAAGCTGGAAATATTGAATCACTCTGAGATTGTAGATAGATGGAAATCTCTCAATGACAACACTCCTTAATTTGCATTTTTTACAAATAAATTGCTAGCAGTGTTGCTGCTGTTTATTTTGTGGTTGAACTAATTCTAAGAGTATTTGCAGCAGCCCTGAGATGTTACTACTTTGAAATGTATTTTTTGTTCTACATATTTATAGTTGTGTTTTACATTTAATTGGTTGACAGAAATCTTGGTTGGTTTCAGTTCCCAAGTTTAGAATGTTACTTACTGCAAAGGTGTATGTACCCATATTAAACAGATAATAAATAGAGACCGGAATAATTTAAGGAAGGGTCACTGTTTAAGAATAAGGGGTAGGCCATTTAGGACTGAGATGAGGAAAATCTTCACCCAGAGAGTTGTGAATCTGTGGAATTCTCTGCCACAGAAGGCAGTTTAGGCCAATTCACTGGATGTTTTCAAGAGGGTTAGATTTAGTTCTTGGTGCTAAATTAATCAAGGGATATGGGAAAAAAAGCAGGAACTGGGTACAGATTTTAGATGATCTGCCATGGTCATATTGAAGGACCTACTCCTGACCTATTTTTTTCTGTGATTTCCATGTCTAATTCATTACAATCTATTGAGCCTACTTTGCTATTCAATAAGGTCACAGTTCATCTCACCGTGAGTTTGCTGCACAAACCCTACGTTGATTGTGAACATCCCGAAACTTATTGATATAGCTTGAACATACTCAGCAACTGAGCCTCCCATTCTATTCCCATCTTATCCCTGAATGGCTGATCCTCAATTTGAGACTGAAGCCCTTGTTTTAGTCTGGGGAAACCATAATTCCTGCATACACTCTGTTTGCCCAACAGAATTTTATATGCTTTGGTAAGATCCCCTCTTATTCTACAAGTCCAATATTGTCTTGAAAGACAAATCCACCACCCCTGCTGTATTGCAAGCATATCCTCACTGGGGTGTAGAGACCAGATCTGCACATGATATTCCACATGTGGTCTTGCCATACATCCATGTAAATAATGCCATTTTTGCATGTCACATAGTCAAGATTGGCCATCCGAACAGTTATAAATGTTTTTCTTCACCCAACTCTGGAGATTCGCTCACGTAGTAGATTCAGGGAAAGAAAAATGGTGTTAAGGTAAACTTCGCCAATGGTGTGGTGGGTGAAAATCGCATGGAGCTCTGATCAGCCATGGAGGGAATGCATTAGGAGCTGAATGGCTTACTGCTTTTTTTAAATTACTTATGTCAGGGTAGATATGTGAGAACACATATCCCAGGGTGGCAGAGCTAAATTTTGGAGTTGTTGAAGGGACAGGTGTTGTAGTGAAACCTTTTCACATGGAAACGTAGATCGTTACGTCTCGCACATGAGCAGCAGCATCTTGTATTTGTATAGCTGAGCAATCAGTTATTTATAAGTGAAGAAGTTGTGGAGCATGCCTGTATTTAAAATATTGGAAATGTCTAATTTCCCTGAAGTGTGACCCATTTTCCATGCACGTTCTGAAGATTGCAACTTGGTGTCCTGGGGCACTAGTTTGCAGACATTACTTTCTGGTGAAATGGACCTTTTCTTCCCAGCTACTGCATTTGGATAGATTTAATAAGGATCAACGTACCGTGGTACAATTCTAGGAGCTCTGCAAAGGTCAGATGGAATGTAGGATTTGGATATTATAACATTTGAGTTTTTAAACAAATTAGATAGCTTACACATGGATTTAACCCCAGGGAAGATACTTGATACGTAGGAAGGGACTGTGGATGCTGGTTTACACCGAAGATAGACATAGAATGCTGGGGTAACTCAGCGGGACAGGTAGCATCTTTGGATAGAAGGCGTGGGTGATCTTTCGAGTCGAGACCCTTAATGTCACCCATTCCAGGTATGTTGCCTGTCCCGAGTTGCTCCAGCATTTTGTGTCTTCAAGATAGTACAATGTAGATAAAAGAGCCTTTGAGCTGCAGTTTATAGAGCATGAAAGATGTCAGGTTAGAGTTTATAATAACCGCTTGCTTATAAAAATAAGAGACTGTTAAATAATATTTCAATATTATAGCAATATTGAAACGATTATAATAGTGTGTTATAAGTTGTGGAAATTGATTCAGTCCAGTAGGATGTCAACGTTTCACAAGGTTGTGAACAATTTAGTTCAACTTAAATAGAAATTTTGATAATTAGTATAGAACTTAGCTTGGAAGATTTCTAGTTGGAGTTAAACTAGAAGAAATTGTTACTGCATTGAATCTTGCGGAATCAACAGCACAAGGCAGCAGTTCATAGCTTGGTAGGTAGAGCTACAGTGCCCTTTATGATGTTTGGGATAAAGACTCATCATGTATTGATTTGCCTCTGTACTCCACAATTTGAGATTTGTAATAGAAAAAAAATCACATGTGGTTAAAAGTAAGGCCATTTTTTATACAATTTGGTTTAACCATGCAGAGATTACAGCAGTGATTGTAAATAGTCCCCCCATTTCAGGGCTACATAATGTTTGCGACATAATATCATGTAAATGAAAGTCATGTTTAGCATTTTGTTGTATACCTTTGCATACAATGTCTGCCTGAAGTCTACGATTCATGGACATTATCAGTTGCTGGGTGGCTTCTCTGGTGAAGCTCTGCCAGACCTGTATTGCAGCCATCTTTAGCTTATGCTTGTTTTGGGGGCTAGTCACCTTCAGTTTTCTCTTCAGCATATAAAAGGCATGCTCAATTGGGTTCAGATCAGGTGATTGACTTGGCCACTCAAGTAATGACTTTTTTAGCTTTGAAAAACTCCTTTGTTGCTTTAGCAGTATGTTTGGATCATTGTCTTGCTGCAGAATGAGCTGACGGCCAATGAGTTTTGAGGCATTTTTGTTTGAACTTGAACAGATAGGATGTGTCTATACATTTCAGAATTCATTATGCTGCTACCATCAGCAGTTGTATTATGAATGAAGATAAGTGAGCCGGTACCTTCAGCAGCCACACATGCTCAGGCCACAACACTCCCACCACCGTGTTTCACAGATGAGTTGGTATGCTTTGGATCTTGGGCAGTTTCTTCTCTCCTCCATACTTTGCTCTTGCCATCGCTCTGATAGGAGTTAATCTGTGTCTCATCTGCCCACAAGCCCTTATTCCAGAACTGTGGTTGCTCTTTTAAGTACTTCTTGGCAAACTGTAACCTGGCCATTCTATTTTTGCGGCTAACCAGTGGTTTGCATCTTGCAGTGTAGCCTCTGTATTTCTGTTCATGAAGTCTTCTGCGGACAGTGGTCATTGACAAATTCACCCAGTGACTCCTGAAGAATGTTTCTGATCTGTCAGACAGGTGTTTGGGGATTTTTCTTTATTATATAGAGGATTCTTCTGTCGTCTGCTGTGGAGGTCTTCCTTGACCTGCCAGTCCCTTTGCTATTGGTTAGCTCACTAGTTCTCTATTTCTTCTTAATGATGTTCCAAGAAATTGATTTTGGTAAGCCTAAGGTTTGGCTGATGTATCTAACAGTTTTAGTCTTGTTTCTCAGTCTCATGATGGCTTCTTTGACTTTCATTGGCACAACTTTGGTCCTCGTGTAGATAAACAGCAGTAAAAGTTTCCAACGGTGATGGAAAGACTGGAGGAAAGACGAGATGCAGAGAGCTCAATTATACCTGCATGAAGGAGGCAATTAAACACACCTGAACATTTACAAACACCTGTGAAGCCATGTCTCCCAAACATTATGGTGCCCTGTAATGGGGGTGGGAGGGAGGAGGGACACTATGTATAAACACAGCTGTAATTTCTACACGGTGAAACCAATATGTATAAAAATGGACTTTAACCACATGTGATTTTTCTGTTACAAATCTCAATGTGGAGTATAAAGGCAAATAAATAAATGATGGGCCTTTGTTCCAAGCATTATGGACGACACTATGTTTTGAAGCACTGTCGTTCCTTTTGGCTAGAGCATCAGATGGGCAAAGGTAGGATCAAAACCGCCCGAGGATAATGGTGAGTGGGCGCTGTCAACGATATGCTGCAATTTATTTAGCTTGTTTTCATATTTAAAGACTACTGTAAGACTTTAATGGTTTGCTGATAAAACTGTAGCTAAACTGGTGAACTCTTTAGTTAATATTACTGTTTTATGATCCTTGGATAATTAACATGGGACTGTTTCATTAAAAGAAACATTGATAAATGTCATGATGTACAGTAACTTCAGAGTACTACTGAAGAGACTAATCATTTAATTCACAGCAAAATATAATTATACTGCTCATGTTCATACTTCAGACATTGTGCTTTTTCCTGAATACTTACTGTCCCAGATATTGTTATCAAGGCAGCAAGATAATGAACACTGCACATCTGCTTCAATGGCCTGTGGATAATTAATAAATCAAATGTAGTCTGGTCACAATATTGCATATTATTAAGATAGATGGGAAGGAGAAGTGCATCTCTTGGAATATTTTGCATTTAACATGTGCATTCAAGCATGGACAAATGACGTGTGATGGTTCAACTATGTGCAAGTACATTTACGTATTAAGTCTTTGAACAGTTCACTGATAAAAGATCATTCTAAATTCAAATCTCCAGTGACACATCACAAACTTTGCTCAATAGCAATATGCTCAGTGTTGCTCAAAGTTTCATAGAAGTGCATACTATATGGTGTGAACATGACATTTTCCATTTACTTTTGACTGTTAACATTTCCAAATTAGTAGCGGCAAATTTACCTTCCGGGAGCTTTATTTAATGTCCAATGCTTTTGACATCAAGATAACAAACATGAGGCTGATCTATCTATACTTGACAAAGGATCATTTACTTACAGTCACCCAGTCTCCATGTAAAAATGTATTTCGAATGGATCTTTTAGATAGGTTTTACTTCTTTTGTGTCTTTGATCTGTAGAGTGGCTCGCAACTGCTGTACACATCGTTACGCTATTGGAGTGTTAAGTGCAAGGTCTGCAGTAATACATGGGTTATCCAGCAATGGGCATTGCAGTAGGTGTTGCATTGTCTGGGTCTGTGTGCCACAGTCACAAGTTGTTGTACCCTTGAGCTTTTACTATAGTCTAAACATATTTTGCTATGTTGTGTCAAGTACCAGTCGGGTATGTGGATGCTCACTGCAGGGCAATCTGCATTATACATTGGTATCGGATAGCCCCAATCACAACTCTGATTTTTCTCATTGCCTGTACAGCCACTTTATGGGCCTATCACACTTTTTTTGGCACTGCAGCACCATTTTAAACATGTTGACAATTTTTCGGCGACAGTGCCGACAATTTTTGCTGTTGTATGTTGACATAGGTTTTGTCGTAGGTGAATTCCATTAAAACTAGTCCCTGGCAGTTGCTTAAAGAGTTGCCTAAGTGGGACAGGCCCATTGGTGGCATTATGACGTCACGGAATACTGCAAATTGCTACATATCTAAAATAAGTTTGTTTTCAATGCAGCAAAACCGCAAAGCAAATCAAAGGAGCACCATCTCCGTCTTATAAGTACCTTGGTCCGGAGTTCCATGGTGATTCAACAAACCCCGCCTTATTGAATTTTTCTAGGTTTTAAAAATGAAAATTGCTGCATCAATAATTGGAAAGCCTTTGATAAAATGAGTTGTAAAGTTTCAGGGGAAGATATGGATATTCTTGATTCTCATAATCGTAGGTACAATGTGAAAAATATACATCTTCTAGATGCGCTGGGACGCATCCTCAGTGATGTGACCTGGAGTCATCGGGTGTTTCGGGTCTCACAACATCAGACAACCTCGCCCAGGCGACCCAGCCGGGGTTGATCAGGCCCCGACTTGCGTCCCAGCAGCAACTGCCCACGGATCAGCCATCTTAATAACTACTCTGCAGGGGTTGGGAGACTCTAGTGCGTGGAGGGACTGGGCTCTGTGGGGTGGCTCCCGGCCGGGCTCCTCCTGCGTCTCACCAGGTTCAAGGCCTGTGTGCTGCACCTCTTTCTCCTTCTCCGAGCATTTCATTCTCGCCTGATGGATGTTTCATTAGGCCTTTCCGTAGTTTTGTTGGGTGTCTTTCTCACGAAAGACACAGACTGGGATGCAAACCCAGCCTTTCCCGAGTGCCGTCTTTCCGTGCTGTCAACTGTCTCTCCAGTAGTCACCAAACTACTCTTGGTTGTCACCCAGTCTATTCCTAGGTGCCACTGGCTGAGCCAGACTTCAATGTGAAAAATATACATCTTCTAGATGCCTACCGAAGGTATTTAAGTTTGGCTTCCATTGACGTCTGGAATAATGACAGATGCAGATGGCTCGGTTAAATGTTTCTGAAGGAAGACCCATTTTGCCCCCCCAGTTTTAGTTGAGTAATATTTTTGTATGTGTATATCTACATCATTTTGCAGGGTTAACCAGATTTGGAAATGATGCTCTTCAGCTAACCGTCTTAGATTAATACAAATCTTAAGATATTCATTACAATAGTTTCAACAATTACAGGTGTAGATACGTAATAGTGAAGCCATAACTCTTTTATATATATTTTTTTAAAACAAGTAATTTCCTCATTAGCGGTACCATCTTTCTTTTAAGGATCCTTTGGGGGATTGTAGCCCGAGCCAATCATTGTTGCAAATGATTGGTAACATGTTCCTGACATACAGTGCATTCAGAAAGTTTTCAGACTCCTTCACTTTTTTCACATTTTGTTACGTTACAGCCTTATTTTACAATGGGTTAAATTCATTTTTTTATCATCAATCTACACACGATACCCCAGAATGAAGAAGCGAAAACAGGTATTTAGGATTTTTTGCAAAGTAATTAAAAATAAATAATTGAAATATCACATTTACATAAGTATTCGGATCCTTTGCTAATACACTCAAAATTGAGCTTGGGTGCACCCAGTTTCCATTGATTATCCTTGAGATGTTTTTACAACTTGATTGGAGTCCACCAGTGGTGAATTAAATTGGACATGATTTGGAAAGGCACAAACATGTACATATAAGGTCCCACATTTGACAGTGCATGTCAGAGCAAAAACCAAGCCATGAAGATGAAGGAATTGTCCGTAGACCTCCGTGACAGGATTGTGTCGAGACGCAGGTAGGCTGTGCACGCCATACGCAAGAAGACGAAGAAAGATCCGGGGAAGGGTATAAAACAATTTCTGCAGGTCCCGAAGAGCACAGTGGCCTCCATCATTCTTCAATGGCAGAACTTTGGAACCACCAAGACCCTTCATAGAGCTGGCCGCCCGGCCAAACTGAGCAATTAGGGCAGAAGGGCCTTGGTCAGGGAGGTGACCAAGAACCCGATGGTCACTCTGACAGAGTTCCTGGAGATGGGAGGAACTTCCAGAAGGACAACTATATCTGCAACACTCCACCAATCAGGCCTTTATGGTAGAGTGGGCAGATGGATGCCACTCTTCAGTGAAAGGCACATGACAGCCCGCTTGGAGTTTGCCAAAAGGCACCTAAAGGACTCTCATACCATGTGAAACAAGATTCTCTGGTCTGATGAAACCAAGATTGAACTCTTTGGCCTGAATGCCAAGTGTCACGTCTGGAGGAAACCAGGTACCGCTCATCACCTGGCCAATGGCATACGTATGGTGAAGCATGGTGGTGGGAGCATCATGCTGTGGGGATGTTTTTCAGTGGCAGGAACTGGGAAACTAGTCTGGATCGAGGGAAAGATGAACGGAGCAAAGTACAGAGAGATCCTTGATGAACCTCAGACTGGGGTGGAGGTTCACCTTCCAAGAGGACAACGACCCTAAGCACACAGCCAAGACAACGCAGGAGTGGCTTCGTGACAAGTCTGAATGTCCTTGAGTGGCGCAGCCAGAGCCGGACTTGAACCCGATCGAACATCTCTGGAGGGACCTGAAAATAGCTGTGCATCGATGCTCCCCATCCAACCTGACAGAACTTGAGGACCTGCAGATAAGAATGGGAGAAATTACCCACAGGTGTGCCAAGCTTGTAGCATCATACCCAAGAACACTTGAGCTGTAATCGCTGCCAAAGATGCCTCAACAAAGTACTGAGTACTTATGTAAATGTGACCTTTCAGTTATTTATTTTTAATTACTTTGCAAACATTTCTAAACACCTGTTTTCACTGTATTATTATGGGGTATTGTGTGTAGATTGATGATAAAAAAATTGTATTGATCCATTTGAGAATAAGTCTGTAACGTAACAAAATGTGGAAAAAGTAAAGGGATCTGAATACTTTCTGAATGCACTATATACTTGGAAGTCCTTGCAGCCATGTAGTGCACAAGATAATCTTTAGGTAGACAAAAATGCTGGAGAATTTTGTCTACCTTTGAATTTTCCAACATCTGCAGTTCTTTCTTAAACAAGATAATCTTTGAATGCTTGAGGGTTTAAGACTGATCTCCTGTAAGAAGTAAGCGATGGTGCACAAGGAAACGCATCCTGGTTACTTGTTCCTCATGAAGCCAGGTGGCCAATGGGAGGCTGACTTATTTAAATGTTACACACTTAAAGTTCATGGTGGTATGAAGTTAATTTTGTACTTGCTAAAACCAAGCAAAAGTATTTCCAATAATCAAGAGCAGTTCATAAATTATTTCAAGGAAAGCAGCAGACATAGCTATTATTAAGACTGCGCAGAAGACTGAATTCTGGGTTCAGCTTTCAATTCCCTGAATTAAATGCTAATTTGTAGAAAATAATATGCCAGTTCATTATCTTTAAATTGTTTTCTGATGTAGCAGTTACGTATTTAAATATTGACATATTTTGCGACTGAGCTGTATAGTAGCTACGATATTGTAATTTCTCAGATTAGTTAATTTGAATGTCTATTTTCTCTCCATATGAAAATGTCTTATGTTCTCAGTGCACACCAACCCATTGGCACCAACTTTTTTTTCAGGAGCTTTAGGAAAATATTAGCTTGAAGTTAATTAATGTTCTAATTGGTTATTTTCCAACTTTGATTTTCCGGTTGTTCTTTGTAAGGTCGTTTTATCTGCTGTGTGCTACAGAAAAGTAATTGTTTTCCCATTGCTGCTACTTCTAGCTCTCTGCAGGAATGTAATTCGGGTTTGCATTTCTAAAAATTATTTCCAATTTCAGCATTTTCGTTAACTTCTGACTAATCTCCTACCAGATAGCAGAGAACAGCATGAAATGTATCAGATTAGAGACTCAGAGCAGAATTACATTTTACGTTCTGACCAACCAGGGAATGGAGGGACACGGGTCACATGCAGAGGAGATTAGTTTAACTGGAATCATGTTTGGCATAGACATTATGGGCTGTAGGGGCTGTTTCCATGCTGTACATTTCTATGTAGTGTAGAACACATTAGAGGTATAAGATCCCGGCAGCAGAGACTGGAACCTGAAATGAGTAATGATTGCATAATGAAGATTGAAAATGGATGACATGGTGTCTTGTACAATTTCTAATGCAAATATTTGGAGAAAAATGGGAGTGACAGTTACTGTAGCTTGCTGGAAATTACTGACCCTGGAAAATGAGTACCAAATGTTTGCTGTGGCAATGGTGTAGTAGGACCTTGAATGAAGGATCTGGTGCATTGGAGACACAAGTGACAGCGGGTGTTGGAATCTTGACTAAAAAACAAAATGCTGGAAGGTTAGTGGGCCAGGTAGGTGGTGTGTTTGGAGTGAAATGGACAGACAGCTCCAGGTAGGGATCCCTTTGCAGACTTGGGAGGGGGAAAGGAAGGTGGAAGAAAGCAGTATAAGCGGTAGGCGTGGGCAGAGCCAGCCAAGTGATTGGTTCTAATATTTAAAAAAAGCATTCTTAACCCAAAGGTGTCACTTCAATGTGGAAGGGATACAAAGTGATGGAAGTGGATTCAATGCTTGATCACAAGTGACTGGCATACTTTGCATGGGTGGGTGCAAGTGGCCATAGGTAATTCTGAAGTTTTTTTTTCTCAAATGAAAAATTTGTGCAGTCTGTCTTCCTGCAAAGTTAGTCAGTCTATTATTGAATCAGCTGTTTGGGACGGGGCATAAATTTAACGGGTGGCGTCGGCACATGTGCACGTCTCCTGAAAACAAAGATAACCTTCATTTTTGATTAATTGTTTTCATATTGCACAAGACAAAACTAATTGCATTCTGTGTGCTGTTTTCGATCATTGCCATCAGTTGCCCTTCAATTATCCGCTTGTCATTTTGAATACTGAGACATTCCAGCTATGGTTAATCTACTTTTGAAACTGAACTCTGTAGCTCGGGTTCTATTGATTGTGTTCATCCTAAATTGATTTGTTTATTTTTCCCTGTACTTATTGTTCTTATGTGGAAGGAATGGTTAAAATATGTGCTGGAACCTCAGATTTTGAGAATCTCCATATTTTATTTGGGTTTGTCAATCTGTTTTGGTAATAACTGAGGGCTAATGCACACTTTCTGTATAAAGATAAGATGCTGCAAACTGAATTGCAGCCCTCAATTATGTTATTTCCCCAGGTTTCTGTTACTTTGTCTCAATTTCTACATTGGGTAAGGCCAAAGGTATCTTTCTTAAAATTTCCTCTTTAAACATAGGTCCTGCAAACTTATTTTGCCATCACCGCCAGGGGTGTTATACGATTGGAAGCCTCGCCAACAGTCTGTCTTTTTTGTTATTTTTAGGGTGTTTTGAAAGTTTGTTTTAATGTTCTCTGGTTTGTTTTATGTGGTGGAGAGGGTTGGCGTAAACTTTTTTCAATCTCTTACCCCGTCAGAGATGTGTTTACTCTCCGAGTTGTATCTCCGGTCGCTCTGCGGCCTAACATCACGGAGCTGGAGGCCTTGCTCGGGACTGACTTTGAGCCCCATCGCGGGGCATGCACTTACCATCAGAGCCAATCCCTTGCCTGGGATCGATGCTCCAACCGCGGCTTGAGGACTTTATCATTGAGAGCTCGCAGTCTCAGGAGAGAACATTGATGTCGGGAAGTTCAAAGATGCCGAAGGTTCGACAAGCCCCGACCCGGGGTCCGATTGCTTGGCGCGGGGGAGCTGAGGATTTCCCCCCGATGCGGGAGTGATCGTCCCCGACGCGGAGAGCCCGAATGACACCGGCTACGGGAGTAAGTTCGCGCTGTCAACGGAAGGCTCGACCCCCCCCGACCGCAGAGGACAAAGAAAGGAAGAGATTGAACTTTTTTATGCCTTCCATCACAGTGAGGAATGTGGAGGAGTCACTGTGGTGGATGTTTATGTTAAAATGTATTTTGTGTGTTCTGTTGCTTTTTATTTGTTTGACTGACTTGGCAAATGAAATTCCACGTATGTTGCAAAACATACTTGACTAAGTATTATTGTAAATTATTGTAAAAAGTAATTACATTCCTGAATAACCCGATTTTGCTACAACTAATTTGTATTTGGAACTTTAGAACTTTTAATGCATTTGTGCAAAATAAAGTGCAATAATGTTTGCTTACATTATTAAATCCAGAGAATACCCATTAAGCCACAAGCAGTAAATACAACTATTCCTGTGACGTCTAACCATGCTTTCCAATGACGTTATCTAATGCAATAACTAATTTAGTTCAGTGTTTACATATACCAATGGATAGTCCGGAAAATGAAAATCTCTAGAGACTGCAGTTGCTGGAATCTGGACCAACAAACCAATGTCCTGGAGGAACACAGATGCAGGATTTGGCCCGAGACACCAGTTATTTTCCACCCGCAGATGCTGCTTGACCTGCTGAGTTTCTCCTACAGATTATTATTTACTAGGAAAAAAAAATGGCAAAATATTTACTAGGAAAAAAAACTCATTTGGCAAAATATTGCATTTTAATGGAATGATTAAAATAAAATTGTTCCCCTCATTTTAAAGTTATGCATGATCTTCATCTAAAGTGTATTATTTGCAAAGCTTGTCTTTTTGTGCCAATGGGTAAAATTGTGCATTCCCACTAAAGTTCAGTATTTAATTCTTACCTTTAATCGGCTTGTTTTCAACACTTTAAAATTAATTCATTTGAATGCCATTGTATTATAATGCGTCATGTTATATATAATATGGTTTTCCCTTCTACTTGCAAAGTGGTAATTATTAACATGCCACCAATCACTCTTGTATGCATTTGATTTGATGAACCATTTTCTTAAAACCTTTGTTGCAGTGGAAAACATTGTCAATCATCTTGTTAGCCATATCATTACTTTTACTTCCATGTTATTCTCGAGTCATTTCAGCTTGGCTCAGTAGGTAATTCAGTCAGCGGTCTTGAGTAAAAGGTGATCGATTCGTTTATCATGGATGTAGTAGAATCTAAATGAATCCTAAATTGGATTTTGGGGGGAAAACTATATATATTTATAGATCAGAACCGGTTCTGAAAGAAATAGCTCTACAGCTGAATGAGTTAATTATAGTTTTTATGATGGTTGGAGTTGGATTCAATACAAATGGCTTGAAGAGCCACCCCTGTAATTTTCTGTACAAATTGTCAATTTAAATCTGCAATTTTTACTTTTCTGAATGTTTAAACATCAATGGAAATTTAATTTTGTAGTAGGAATTTAGTGGATTTTGAGGGAGTTAAATCTGCAAGTTAAACAAAATCCAAAAACACAACTTGCAAAGCCATTGTGCACAATATTCCAACATGTGCAAGCAATTTATTTTTGCATGGACACTGTCGTGTAAAGCAAGTTGGCATCCAATTTAATAATCTCAGTCCTTTCAGTGCAAGCGGTTACAGTGAGATGGGTTGAAGTGCACTGCTCTGAAAAGCTGTCACCCAATGTTTGGCTCTTCTGATATGAAGGTGACGGTATTGTTAATGCTGAATATGGAACAGTAGTTTGGAAAAAAAACGCAACTGAATTGTTCACACGGGAAGTCTGAGTCGCTGAATGCCTTCGATGTTCTGTGTACTGATGCAAAGCAAGAATTTCATTGTCTTATCAGGGACACATGACAATAAACTTACTTGACTTGAACGGTTGGAAGGGGAAATGGCATTGGAAGGAGAGTTGGTGAAGAACAGTCATAGGGACCTGTCCCTTAAATGATGGTGTGACTTTGGGGATCGACTGCATTTGGCCCCGTCAGCCATTACCTGTACTGATTGCGTTTAACAATCATTTCAGTTTTGTTTATATTGGCGAAACCAAACACAGACCAAATAATTGCCTTGCAAAGCAGCTAAGTTAACTTGATAGGACCTTCCAGTTGTAATTAATGCTCTTATTTCAGTGCATCATTGATGCGCTGTCACAATAAATTCTAAAGGGTTAAGGAGCAGCACCTTGTTTCCCTTCTGGCCTTATTTAACCTCTGGTCTCTTCGGGAATTTTCCAACTGCAGATTAATCACATGCTTCGTATCAGAACTGTCCAGTTGTAAGCCGTCACAAGATATTGGCCCTTTTTTTCCCTTCATTAGTACAGCCTGACCTTCTAGGTGTGCTGCAAAGACCTGTATTTTGCAATGTTTCACACTATTATTGCTGTGTAATTGCCCCATTTGAATGCTGACCTCTGGTCTATTCCTCTCCCCCCCCCCCCCCCACAACTCCAACCTTGGTCTTGCCTGTCACTATTCCCTTTATACTATCCATCCCTCTTTACCTCCACTGCAACTTCTTGACAACTTCAATCCAACTTGATTTCTCTTCGGAGTCTTGAACTGTTAACTTTTAGCACAACGCTAAATGTTTTGTTATTTGGTCTATTTAATCTTTTCAAATTGATGGAACATCCAGAACTCTTTGCCCAAGGTCACACTGCAGTGTCTAGATTAATTAGTAAGTGTCACAGTTGCTGTTCATCTTCAGGCTGTTCCATTTGTAGTATTTTCAAATGTAAGATGTGATACTCTCTAAAGCAAGAGGGAAAGCTGACAGCAAAAATAAGGAGATTGGAAATACTCTGAAGGCTGTGAATTGAGAAAAGGTTATGTGCAATTAGTTAAAATAATCCACTTGGGGCAGTGTCCTAGGCCCAAGTATCTTCAGTTGCATCAGTGACTTGTGTTGTGTGAAGACGTTTGCTGAATGCACAAGGTTCAATTCTATTTGCAACTCGCCAAATGAAGCAGCCCGTGCCTGCTTGCAAAATGGGGGCAGTGCGAGCCCTTGTTGGAGTGAAAAAAAAACAGCAAGCAGATGGTGTCAGACAAGCTAGGCTGAAGTTGAGAAAAATTAGAAAATAATTGATTGAAATTAATCCATGGAGGACCGAGGGTAGTGGTGGAAGGCTGTCATTCTGGCTGGACAAATACCTCGGCTTGGAACCAGGTTTGTCAACAATGCAAAAATTGGCAGAGTTGCAGACAGAAGGCAGCTATTGAAGGGCACAGCAAGATACAGATCAGTTATAGATATAGGTGAAAAAATGCCAGATGGAGTTTAATCTGGGCAAATATGATATTTTGAATGCAGGGGATAGTATACTGTAAATGGCAAGATCTTTAACAGCATTGACCTACCGAGGGATCTTGGGATTCTGGTACATTGCTCCTTGATAAAGAAGGCGTATGGTTTCATTGCCTTAATCAGGGGATTGAGTATGAGAGTGGGATGTTATGTTGCAGCTTTATAGAACTTTGGTTAAGTCACATTGGCATTATTGTGTGCAGTTCTGGTTGCCCAATTACAGGAAGAATGTAGAGGCTTTGGAGACGGTGTATAAGAGGTTCGCCACGATGCTGCCAGGGTTAGAGAGTATTAACTATAAGGGAGAGGTTGGACAAACTTGGGTAGTTTTCTCTGGAGCATTGGAGGCTGAGGGGGGTCCTGATAGAAGTGTATAAAACTATGAAAGACTTAGATGGGGTGGGCAGTCAGTATATATTTTTGTCCCATGAGTGGTAATGTCAAATATTAGAGGGTGTAACTTTAAGGTGAAAGTGAGAAAGTTTAAAGGGAATGTGCACGATATGTTAATTCACCCTGTGGTAACTACAGTGCCCACCATAATGTTTGGGACAAAGACCCATAATTAATTTATTTGCCTCTGTACTTCACAATTTGAGATTTGTAATAGAAAAAATCGTATGTGGTTAAAGTGCAGATTGTCAGATTTTATTAAGGGCTATTTTTTATACATTTTGGTTTCACCATGTAGAAATTACAGCTGTGTTTATACCTAGCCCCCCATTTCAGGGCACCATAATGTTTGGGACACAGCAATGTCATGTAAATGAAAGTACTCGTGTTGCATATCCTTCGCATGCAATGACTGTTTGATGTCTGCGATTCATGGACATCACCAGTTGCTGGGTGTTTAATCTGGTGATGCTCTGCCAAGCGTGTATTGCAGCCATCTTGGTTTTGCTGATGTATCTAACAGTTTTATTCTTGGTTCTCAGTCTCATAATGGCTTCTTTGACTTTCATTGCCACAATTTGGTCCTCATGTTGATAAACAGCAATAAAAGTTTCCAAAGGTGATGGAAAGACTAGGTGCTGAGAGCTCTCTTATGCCTGCATGAAGGAGGCAAATAAACACACCTGAGCAATTACAAACACCTATGAAGCTGTGTCCCAAACATTATGGTGCCCTGAAATGGGAAGACTATGTATAAACACTGCTGTAATTTCTACATGGTAAAACCAAAATCTAACCACATGTGATTTTTTTCCTTATTACGTATCTCAAATTGTGGAGTACAGACGCAAATAGAGAAATGATGGGTCATTGTCCCAATCATTATGGAGGACCCTGTATCTGCAGCAACCTGCCAAGGGTGGTGTTGGAAGCAGATGTGATGGTGGTATTTAAGAGGTTTTTAGATAGGCACATGTTTATGCAGGGAATGGAAGGAAATGGATCGTATACAGACAGAAATGATTGGTTCAATTTGTCATCATTTCCGGCACCGGTTTTGTGGGCTGTAGTGCCAGTTCCTGTGTTGTGCTGTTCAATGTTCTGTCTGTGTGTTTAAGATCCTGAGGGGTCTTGGCAAGTTGGTTATGGAGAATTGTTTCCTCTTGTGGGAAACGCTAGAATTAGAAGTCACTTAAAAATGAAGGTATTATCCATTTGAAGACAGATTCATTTTTTAATGTCTTGGAGCTCTTCAGTTGAACTGTGGAAGAAGAATTGTTGTATATTTTAACAGTAGAGTTAGATCTTTGATTAAAGGCTGAACGGCGATCTAGGCGGGTGGTATATTGATCAGACTGGCATTCTCTTATAGAGCAGTAGAGCAGGTGAAAGAGGCTAAGTAGACTGCTTGTGCAAGTTTATAAAGCTAATGGCAGCAGCTGTCCAAGTTGGGGAGGTTGCGATTGCTTGCTTTTTTGGGGGGAAACGTCTTTGTTTTACTGCTGACTCCCGCTTTTGGTTACTTTTCCTGCATTGCCTTGAAACATAACTAGAAATATACTGCAGGTTAGTAATCAAGATATTTACATTACTTAGAAAGATGAAGAAAATATAGAATTTAATAACTATAGTTTGAGGTTTCTAGTTTCCTCCAATAGCTTGGCAATTAACCAAAACCCCAAATTTTCAGAAACAGCCGTTTTAAGGTCAGTGCAGATAATTGTCGACATCTATTGCACTCGACATGAGTGATTGCTCGGCCTCTACGACATGTGAAGTGCTGCATTGTTGGAAATGCTATCCTTTGAACGGGATATTAAAGGGTTAAAATATTATTGGGTTGATAGTTCATTCAGAGTTGTGTGTATAGCAGCAGGAATACTAGGAGGGAGTTTATTTGATATTTGACTGGATTTTATAAAATCCTATTGGAATAATTGTGTGAACAAATTAATTGAAATGTCAAGATTGAAAATTGATAATCTGGCAACTTTAATACCATCCATAATCTAAATTGATCTAGTTCACAAGTTATAGGAATGGAATCGGGCCATTCAGCCCATCGAGTCTGCTCCGCCATTCAATCATGGCAGATCTGTCTCCTAATCCCATTTTCCTGCCTACTCCCCATAACCATTGACACCCGTTCTAATCAGGAATTTGTGCATCTCTGCAGTAAAAATATCCACTGACTTGGCCTACACAGCCCTCTGTGGCAATGAGTTCCACAGATTAACTACCCTCTGACTAAAGAAGTCCTCGCCTCCTTTCTAAAAGAGTGGCTACAATTCAGAGGCTATGACTTCTGGTCCTAGACTCTCCCACCAGTGGAAACATCCTTTCCACATCCACTTCATCTGTGCCTTTCATTATCCTGTAAGTTTCAATGAGGTCCCCCTTCAACCTTCTAAACTCCAGCGAGTACAGGCCAAGTGCTGGCAAGCGCTCATCATATGCTAACCCACTCATTCCTGGAATAATTCCTGTAAACCTCCTCTGGACCCTCTCCAGAGCCTGCACATCCTCCTCTGATATGGGGCCCAAATATCTAGTTATGCTGAAGATTTCCTGTCATCCTCCCAGATAATTATAAACGCTGGTATCCCACAAGATGTCCTCGGCCACTTACTTGCTATACACTTTCAATGACATGACCATATTCTACTATAATGCTTTTGTGGATGACACCACTGATGGGCTGGATCTCAAACAATGATGCAACGGAGTAGCGGAAGGAGATGGAGCTTAATAACATAGTGTCAAGAAAATCGCATCTCTCAATGTCAGCAAAAGGAGCAGATCATTTGACTTGAGGAAACAGGAGTACCTGCCTCAGTCTGTGCTGTTGGTGCCAAAGTGGAGAAAGCCAGGTGGTTCAGGTTTCCAGATGCAAATATTACCAACAAGGTTGTTCTGGTCCAAGTACATTGATGCTATGGCCTTGAAGCTACACTAAAGTCTACTTTCACAGAAGACTCAAGAAATTTGAGGTGTCTCCAATAATTCTTACCATTTTCTAAAGATGCACCACAGATAGCATTCTATTTGGATACATCAGTATGACAGCTGCTCTAGCCAAGACCGCTAGAAGTTGCAGGGAATCCAACACACAGAACCCTTCTTTCCCTCTCCCATCAATTCAATCTCTACTTCACGTTGCCTCAGAAAATCGTCCAGCATAATCAAGGGTCGCTGACACTTCAATCATTCTCTCTTCTCCCCTCTGGTCAGGCAGAAGATGCAAAACAGACCACCAGATTCAAAAACAGCTGCTTTCTTGTTGGTATCAGATTTGGACTTCGTATGCCCCATAGGGATTACTGATTTATCCAATCTACCTCATTGAGGTCCTTGCATTTTTTAATCTGCACTTTCTCTGCAGCTGTAACATTATTGTGCCCTGTTTATTTTCTCTTGCCCTGCATGATCCTGTGTGATGTACTAATGTATGGTTCAAACTGCCCGGGTAGCAAGCAAAACCAAGCTTCTCACTATCTCCAAGCATGTGATGATAAACCAATACGAATCTTACATTCTCCAATTCCTAACATTACCAGATTAAAATCTGATTATTCTGTTCCTAAGGCTTTCTAAACTTGCACTGGGCTACAGGTTAGGTAGCAATAGGAAGCACCATATACTCTTATTCTAGTGGACCCCTTTGTAACAGATTTTGGTTATATTGGGCTGACTTGCCGACGACTCCCCTCTGCTAACAGCCCTGGTTCGACAGGATGAACTTGGTCACCATGAGGCTCCCTCGCATCTCACCAGTTGCCGCTGTTTCCCGTCGGCCTTCGCTTTGTCCGCTCCCTGCTCCACCACTGCCTCGTCCTCCTCTGGTCACACTGGTCCTTTGCCAGAGTGGCCGACATGCTCCACCATGGAAGATGTCGGCGACTGCGAGGGAGGAGGTGCCGTCGTGCGGGGCAAAGTGAAGGAAGAAGATGCAGATGGTGAATGGGGAGGGAATCTTACGACTGAGCATGTCCTGTCATTGACAGCAGCCTGAAGAAAGCGCTGCCGGCCAGGGGCTATATCATGATCCGCAACAACAGCTGCGTCAACAGGTCCAGTGAAGAAGGGCTCGTTGGTGCAGACCAGCAGCTTCGGAACTTAGTTTTAATGTGAAATGTCACCGTGCTGGAGTCACTCAGCAGACTGAATTAAGTCCATGTTCTCCAGAGACGCTGACTGACCAGCTGACTTACTCCAGCACTTGGTGTCCTTTTGTGTATTAACCATCATCTGCAGTACATACAATGATAGTACTGTACTCTGTTGTCGCAGACAATCGGCAATAACTGACACAATTTCTCATCCCCTCCCTGTCCATTATTACAAGGGTTTACTGTAAATTTCCTTCACCAAAAATGTTTAAAACTAAAAATGCTTAAGCAGACATTTTGCTAACCACCTGCAAAGTTCAATGTAGATATTTAAGAACAGCATGTACTCTGTGCCATTGTGTTTGATTCTATCTCTTTTGGCGGGCACATTGAACTCGGTATTGCATCACACTGGGCTCTAAGCATTTGCAGAAGTTCACAACTGCAGAACTCAGTTGAGAAAAACCTGTCATCTTAATAAAAGTAAACCGAAGGTGGTATTTATCTGGAATGAGAGGATTGCGGAACATATCCTTAAACCATAGTGGAGAAGCTAATTCATTATTGGTCATTTCATTCAATGTTCTGGCCATAAAGGTTTTATCTCTGTAAGCTGCTTCATGTAAAAATACTTGGTTGTACCGCACAGAATATACTGAAATGTAATTTTAATCTGCACTGCTGCGTCTTCCAGCAGTTTTTAGGGTCAATAACTAAGTCGTCGTGCTTGTAACTATATTGAGAATTTTGAATTGTTAAAATCCCTTTAGCCACAATTTTGTAAAAAATTAAGGGATTACAAATCTTACCTTCTGCTAGCTTGTGTGCTGTTGACGTATGGTCTCAAGATTTTCTATCATCTTGAATGCTCCCCACTTTGAGGTGTTGAGAGCCATGAATTGTCAGACATACAAACAATGTGGTCTGTCCAACAACTTGCTGAATGTAGTAGTAATAATAATAATAATAATATGTTCCTTCCTGTAGAGTTTGACGATTTAGTAGAGGTACCTCTTTGGTGTATTTCATGTTCCTTGGAGTCTCGTGTAGAGATGTAAAGGGTTGGTTATAGCACGGTGGCTGTGATAGTGCCAGATTGTTGAAAAATAAGTTTACTTATACCCGAAGGGATCTCTTCTTGTCAGATCTGGCTTGTGTAATATCAGTCTGTCCAATTTGGTTGACCTTAAATCAGAAAACCAGAGGGAGCATTTGGCATTTATCTTGGTCCTTCATATAACAAAGGAACAGCCTGGTCAATCTTGTAATTCTCCCTCGTTGACATTTTCTGAAATTGGGTGAGTAGTCTTGAAAGCCAGTTCAGCACAGACAGAACATTCCATTGAAGGATTGTGATATTGGACCCCAATGAAGTTGCTTTGGATCCAGTCTTTCATACAAGTAGCAATGTTACAAAATGTTGAGATTTAAAAAATCAAGTCTGCAATTTATCCAATCAGATAAAGCATAAAAATAAGTTTAATTTGACACCTAATTCACTTTCATATCTTCAGTATTAAAAACGTTATGGCCATTTTCATACTCGGAAATTAGCATCTTGTTCCCCATTGCCTTTCCATTGACTTAACACAAAAGCTGTGATCTAGGACAGTCAAAGGCCCATAACTTTCTTAAAAATTAAGAGAACTCAATTAAATTTTCAGTTATTATAGGTTGAAGCATTCTGAAACAAATATGAAACAATATTACTTGGATGACCTGAAATTAAAGCATATAATTAGTTACCTAATTGTAGCTAATTACAAAGTTCAATTACTAGATCTAAACATCTATCCATTTCTTAAGAAAAGATAAACTTTTTTAAATTGCCCAATTGTCCAAATAACATTCACACAATAATTCACAATATAACATGATTTTAAAATCTCATTTTCATGAATTTATATGCCAAATGGAAGGAATTAGTGTTTAATTCCTGTAAATTAATGGCCATTTAAATCAACTTGCGTGTGGGTTTTAGTGGAACACGGTGGATTAGAACGTTGCGGTTTGCGGTGAAGTCGGCATGAAAAACACTGCTGGTTCATTTTTTTTTGTCCCCATTTCGCAGCATGAAAATGTGATTTAAAGGCTTCCTAAAAACCAAGTTTTAATGTAAAAATAAACTCTACTTTATTTTCTTCCTCACGTAAAATCCTTCCCGTTGTCGGCGCTCACGGCTTTAGAAGATGATTTTTAAATTACTAATAAATAATCTAGCGTAATTTACAAATACCTTCACGAATGAAATGTCGGAGCGATATTTCTTCAGTAACGAAATCCCCTGACATGGATCCGTTTGCCCTGTCTGTGGAAAAACGGCACTTTAAACATGCCCCCCTCTGAAAGGCGCCAAAGTCATGCATACGGGGAGCGGCAGAACTGCAGCTTTGTTTTGTAACATACCTAATACAAGCCTGATGGTTTGCTGAATCATCCATTTTATTAATTGCTTTCATGTGGATTTCATCCAATAAATGTGCCAGATCTTCCTGCTCCTACCCTTCAACAATGAGAGGAATGCTCCAAAAGTATTCCCATCCGTGACATATTCCAGGACACTGTGAAGACAAAGTTTAAATATTTTCAAGCAGAACGACTAAGTGTCAGAGCCATCCTGAACTTGTTTTGAGCTCTTGTAGAAGCCAGTCTTGACCAATTTGGACTCTGTCAAGAAATGGCATCACTGGTTAGACTGAAGCCATTAGGCCCTGCTACTGTGCTTCAGACCAAGCCACTCCTCTAATGGAATTGATTCAATGCTTCTGACATTGGCATATACTCAACCAAATGGATGACTGCCCAGTCCATATCCTGTCCCAAACCAGGATGAAAACATCCTGCCCAATTACTGACTGACCAGCCAATACCTGTATTACTTGACAGTGCTGCAGATCGCTAACTGCAGCCTGTGTGTTGATGGACTGCAGCCCTTATTTTCAAGTCGGGGCACAATTTGATAAAAATGCTGTGAATCCTGTCTCTAACAACTGTAGGAGGACTTCGCTACATTCATCACTGTGGTTAACTTTTGCAACCAAGTTCATGAGAGCTTTTGAGATTGGGTAATGTGTGGTGTGGGAGGCATATGTTAGCTTTAGGCAGTCAGGATACAGCAAATTTGTCTGCGAAAAAGGACTGCGGGAGGACACGGGTCAAATAGGTGGGGTGGGGAAGAAGCCACAAAATGGCGCAGGCAGGGTAATGGAAAATCACAAGAATAAAGGGGTGGCTAGGGAAAGATTCGGTCTCCTTAAATAACACAATGGTCATCTTTATCTGAATGTATAAGAGATGGACATAGTAAATAAATATTTCCCATCCATTTTTATTGTGATCATGGCAGGGCTTGCACAGTAAATGGTAGAGCCCTAGAGTCGAACAAAGATCTGGGAGTACAGTTGCATGGTTCCTTGAGCGTCGAGTCCAATGGACGGGGTGATGAAGAAGCATTTGGCACGATTGCCTCCTTTGGGAAGGGTATTGAGTACAATATTTGGATATCATGCAGCTGTGCACGTTGTTGGCGAGACCACACTTAACGCAGTTCTGGTTGCTCAGCTACAAGGAAGGACATCGTTAGAAAAGGCGCAGAAGAGATTCGCCAGGCTGTTACCTGAGCTTGTGTTATGGGATAAAGCTGATATGCTGGGACTTTTTTCTTCGGTGCAGGAGGCTGATCTCTGACCTTTCTAGAATGTACAAGATCATGAGGGGCATCGATAAAGTTAATGCTCAGTGTTTGTCCCAGGGTAGGGGATTCTAAAATAAGAGCGGATATGCTTTATGTGAGGAGGAAAAGTTACTTTTTTCCAAGGAGTAGTCCTTATCTGGAATCTAAAGAAGTGGACACAATTATGACTTTATAGTTGGATAGATATATGAATAGGAAAGGTTTAGAGGGCTATAGGCCAAATGCAGGCAAATGGGATCCCAGTATCTCAATTTGGTTATCACGGAGAAGGTCTGCTGGTGAGCCTGTTTCCACACTGTGTAGCTCTATGACTGAGTCAAAACTACCTAATTGTCATAATTGTTAATTGCTGGAATTCAGCTCTGACCCATATTTGGAAAAAGGGTGTGCTGGGGTTGAGAATGGACCTTACAAAACCCAAATTAAGCACTGGTGAATTGGTTATTGATGAAATACTACTTAATAGCACTAGCAATGTCGTCTCTGGGATTGGATTAAGCAAGTTGTATTTAGTAGAACGTGAAATTCTTAGTACTACCACGCAATTGAAGTGAGCGTTCTTCCCATGAATAACCTGAAAGAACCAAAGTAAATTGTGCAGATTTAGTTGCTTCCTGTGACAACGTGTCTCAATTTATTTGGGCGAGTTTTTAAAAGGGGAATTGAAATTGCATTGTACATATCTGATAACTGCATTACAGGAAAGATGTGAGGCTTTGGAGAGAACAGCAGAGGTTCACCAGTGGGTTGCTGGGATTGGAGAGCCTAGGGTAGATTCTGGGTCTTTCTACCAGCACAGTAATGGGTTCAAGGTGAGAGGGTTAAAGATTAAAGGTGATTTGTTAAGCAAGTGTCCAATATAGAGAATGACGGGCACTTTGAACACATTACCATGGCAGGTCAGAATGTAGAGTTTTATAGCACGAAAACATGCTCGCTGGGGGCAGCAAACTCTTTTTAATCTATTCACTCCCCTTATAACTCAAAACCTCATGTACTGGTAACATTCTTGTAAATCTTTTCTGTACCCTTTCTAGCTTAATGACATCCTCACTCACTATAACTAGGCAACCAGAACTCTGCACAATACTCATTCTCATAAACATCTTGTTTAGGTTTCCCAATCAAATAGTAAGATTAAATGAGAACTTACCAGTTCGAAGTTTGATCTGTATTTTATGAAGAGTTACGATGAGGGACTACGTGAAGACCCCGTCCAGCACGCATGCGCGACATTCTTCAAAGCAGCGGTGTGGATTCACAGAAAAAACACAACGATTGAAATAAATATAGTAAAGAAAAAATAAGACCTTAATTACCAGTTGATCTGTATAATAGAGGGTGGGAGCGGAGAGCACGTAGTCCCTCATCGTAACTCCTCATAAAATACAGATCAAACTTCGAACTGGTAAGTTCTCATTTAATCTTACTATTTTATTTCGGAGTCACGTGAGTGACTACGTAAAGACTTCAAAGCTCTGTGATTCCAAACCGTGTACCAGCTCATGCTTCACTCACTGTCTGAAGACCTTTGAGGGAGGAAGTATGTTATCACAATCAACAATAACCTGTTTGTGAACAAAAAAGGTTTATTAATAACAACAAAAAACAGAGAGCTTCCCTGGGCTTAAATTAAATATTATCTGCAGACTCTAAAATTCTGTCTGTAAACGTAGCAGGTTCCGCCAGTGGCTTACTATAAAAGCTTTGGAAAATTCTTTCCAAGGACCATCCTGCTCTGGCGAGAATGTGGTCCATAGGCACGTCCATTCGCCTAGCCGCCGACTTGGATGCAGCCCTGGTGGAGTGAGATTTGTAAACATTAATCTTGACTCCCGCGGACTTAAGCACCTGCTTGAGCCACCTTGGAATGGTTTGGCTCGTCACCTGACCATGGGGCTTCTTGTGGCATATCCATAAGGCTTTTTCTCTCCCTCTTACGTTGTATGTTGTGTCTATGTATATGGCGAGATGGGTCTTGGCGCACAGCCGTGGGTCAGATGAATATGCCCGGAACTCCATGACTGGAGGCGTGGTTCCTGGTCCAGTTTGTTTGACCAGACCCTGAATATGGAATGTGATACAGTCCAATGACTCTGTCATGCTGCCCAGCCTCAGAAGGTGGGGAGACTGTACCCTTTGAGCTGACACTAGTGCCATGAGCATGACTGATTTCAGGGTAAGTTGTTCCAGCGTGAGTGACCTGGGTGGTGGCCATCCCCTAAGGTATGTCAGCACAATGCTGACATCCCAGATCTGAGTGTACCTTGGTCTGGGGGAATTAGTGTTAAAAATACCCCTCATGATTTTGACCACCAGTGGATGGGACCCCAAAGCCTGTTGTCCTGCTGCTGGAACCAAATCAGCTGACAACGCACTCCTGGCTGTATTGATGGCGCTGTAGTCGAGTCCATCCCGTTGTAATCCAATCAGGAACTCCACAACACTGGTAGCTGTTGTGTAGGTAGTTCCTGTTTTGGAGCAATACCGTTCCCACTTATGTTGGTCAGGTATTGTCTCCTGGAGGACTCCCGGTGGGATGCGGTCATCATGTTGATGGCGTCCTCAGACAGGCCCAGGCCCAGTAGAAGTCTTTTTAGAATCTGCAAGCCAGGAGATTGACTCTGTTATGGCACGGGTGACTAATGCCTGACACTGGGTGGATTAATAATACTGGACTGCTGGGGAATTCCGACGGTGTTTCGACAGCCATGTCGAGGGCCACTGGGAACCATGGCTGTGTAGGCCAGTCGGGTATTGTCAAGATTCCTGAGGCGGAATCCAATTGAATCTTGCGTAATACCCGACTGATGAGGCAGAAGGGAGGAAAAGCATAGAAGAACATTTTCCCCCAATGCAGCGTGAATGCATCAACTGCTGCTGCCTCAGAGCCTGGTTCCCAAGAGACATACGTTGGTACCTGGTGATTCAGCCTAGATGCAAATAGATCGATATCTGGTGTCCCATATTGCATTGTAATTTCAGCAAATACTTTGGGATTTAACATCCATTCGATGTTATCGTTAAATTTGCGTGAGGTGGTGTCTGCCACTATTTTGTTTACCTGGTAGGTAAGTTGCCGATAACCAAATATGTCTTTCGACGCACAATTGCCAGATTAGGTTGACCAAATTGTCACATGATATTGACTTTACACCACCCATGTGGTTGATATAAGCCACCATCGTGGTATTATCTTATTGCAACCGGACATGTGCGTGGTGCATATTAGATGAATATGCTTTTAAACCATAAACGCACCCAACATTTCTAAGTAGTTAATACCCCGTGTCTGTAGGCAAGATGATTCAAAATTAGTCCATCTGCCCCCTGTGCTGGATTGCATGTTAGTTGCTCCCCAGCCTAAAGCACTGGCATCCGTTTGAATGGTTAATACTGGGTTGGTGATTATTATGGGACTGGAAGTAAGCCTAAAATGTTCCTTGTCAACCATTGTAACTCTGGAATGGATTCAGCAGTTAAATTCATAGCTCGGTCAAAGTGACCTGAGTTTTTCTTTAGTGTGTGCACTTTTGCTCCTTGTAAATTTTGATAGTGCAAAGGCCCAAATTGTACAGCTGGAAAGGCTGCTACCATTTTCCCAATGGCACTAGCTACCTGCCGTATGGTTGGCTGATGATTAACCATTAGTTCGTTGCATGATTGTGCCAACTCTGTTGTTTTCCCCTTTGGCAGAGTTACAATCATGCCAATAGTGTCAATCGTAAATCCAAGATAGTCCATGGTTGTGGACGGTGTCAATTTGGATTTATCTGGATGTATGACAAACCCCAAAGTTTCAAACAAACGTTTGGTGGCTGCTACTGCCAAAATGGCTGTCTCCAAGGTTTTCCCTACTATTAAAATGTCGTCTAAGTATGCCATGACTATATGCTTTTGTTTCCCCAATAATGCCAAAGCAGGTTTTAAGATTTTTGTGAACAACCTTGGAGCTGAGGTTAGCCCATTTGGTAAGGCTTTAAATTGCCATAGCTGTTTCATCCAGATAAACTTTAGGTATTTACGATGCTCTTTGTGTATGGGTACTGAGTAGTAGGCATCTTTTAAATCAATGCTTGCCAGAAAGTACCCTCTAGAAATCAATTGTCTGGCTGTTTCAAAAGTTTCCATCTTGAAATGTATATACTTAATAGTTTTGTTTAAGGAAGTTAAGTCAATGATGATGTGACATCCACCATCTTTTTTAGTTTTAGTGAAAATATTAGACACAAATTCCAAAGATTCATGTTTTGTTCTTTCAATGACAGCTTTTGCTAGTAGCCTCATCAGTTCAGCTTGTCCCTCTTGTTTCTCTTTGACTGAGAGGGTGAATACCCTTTGAGTTATATGCTGAACTGGCGGCCTGTTTTCATGAACAAAGTCAATTTTATAGCCATGAATGCTGCTGAGTATATATAATTGTCTTTAGTGATAGACTCCCATGTATCCATAAACAAGTGCAATCTCCCCCCTGTTAGTGTAGAGCCCCTACTACTCATATGCAGAGAGGAACCAGACCCACCTACCTCCATGTTTACTGGTGCTTCTTCTGTCTCTTCGCTGGACGATGAGGTGTCTGCTGGGCTGTAGAGGGCTGCTGTTGATGTTGATGTTGGGGGTGGCGCATTTTCCAAGGGGTCCGATCTGGGCCCTGGCCTAAAAAAGGCTTACGGGGAATGGTTGAGGACCCCGTGCTTTCACCCGTTCTTGTAGGGGGTTTGAGGACAGGTGGTCAATGCTGGCTGCAAGTTTCGGCTCTAAAGGCCGACCCGCTCGTGGAATGGCCACGTAGCGGTTGACCACACCCAACAGCTCTTCCTGATCCTGTACACCCTGCGTACTCCGGACATCTTCAGGCAACGATCCCTCTTCTTGACCAGCCCAGACCTGGTCGCCAATGCTCCCTTGGTGAGTCTGCTGCTGCTCTCTCAGCATATCTCGCTGGAGCAATTGCTCCATCAGCCGTTCCATTCGGCTTAGGCGGCTGCCTTTGCCGCTCTCGAGCAGTGAGGCATCTTCATCCAAATTGTTGGATAATACCGCCCGGTTCTGGCTGCAGGTACCTCCAGCCCGCTTCTCAGGCTGCACTAGCGGTGTTGGGCTCGGCTCGGTAGTCAATCCTGCCGCCTCTTGCCCCCCCCCCCCCCCCCCCCCTCCAAAGAACGCTCCTAAACGGGGGCGAGCTACACATTTCTTTCCTCTGGTCTTGCTCATTCTTCCTGGGACACAAAGCAGACCACAGAGAAAATACTCACGGCCTCGGTAAAAACACTTACCTGTCCGCCCGACTTTCAAATTATACCGGGAACGCCTTGAACTCCCGTTCGTCGCGAGTGCACTGCATGAACGCTAATGTCGCGCATGCGTGTTGGACAGGGTCCTCACGTGGTCACTCACTTGACTCCGAAATAAAATAATTACCATATGGGCACAATAGATTTGATGGCACAGCACAGAGTCCCATGTTCTGGCATCATTTTGCAATGCCTGATTTTGGTCTGAACAGGTCTGCAAGTTCTTATTTCTCACTTTATTGCCTGGCTGCACAGGATGAATAGAGGTTCGTAGAAACCTTTGGCTTCTCCCGCCATTGCACTAAACAGCTGCCGCAGGATGCGCTCAAGACACTCATGACTAGCTGCTGGAGTGCCCCTCGTGGCTGACTACAAATACAATGATCTGCAGGTGTACGGGATGGCATCGCACTAAACCAGGCCGATCCTTACTTCATTGAAACAGTGCTACCAGGACACCAGGCCTTAAAGTAAGAAATATAAAAACTTGCATAAATGTTAGATGGCGCTAGAGCTTCGAAGTTGCCTCCAACAGCCATCCCTCCATTTCTGTGCACCGAGGTTGGGTAACAGAACATCCTAACTCTTGTACTTAATGACCTGACTATTGAAGACAAGTATGCTAAAGCAAATTTCATCACCCAATCTGTCATCGCTTTCTGGTAACTATATACCATTACCCATAGGTCTCCATTCTACAACATAGTCTGGGGCTGCCATTTACTGTGCAAGTTCCATCCTGGTTTATCTTACGAAAATAAAACATTTCACACTTGTTGGTATTATCTTTCACCTGCCATTCCTTGCCCCATTCTCAGTTAATCTACGTCTTATTTGAGATTGCCCTTTCATTCTACTAGGCTGTCAATTTTTGTGTCATCCATAATCTTGGTATCTTTGCTGATGACATTCTTATCCAAATCGTTAATATAGATTCATGGACCTCCAATTTAAAAAAAAATGGCCCTTTACTACCATCCTCCATGTTGCATCCAATTGGCCTGCTCATCCTGAAACCCATGTAATCTAATCTTCCAGATGACTCTACATATGGAACCTTTCCTGAAGGTCTTGCTAAGCTTCATGTGCACGAATCCTTGATACTCGTCTTGATCACCTCTTCAAAAATCAAATATGAGACTTGCTTTCCCACGCCCAGATGTCTTTGTCTTTCCAGGTGCAAGTGGTTCTCTTTCCAGTAGGGTTTCCACCACTGATATTTGGATCTTAAATAAAAGGACAGTATCAGCCATTCTCCAGTCTTTTCACAGCCCTTGCTTGGTTAACATTGACACGACCTAGGCTTCCTGCAATGTTCTGGGGTATATTTGATCAGTCACTGGGTATTTCCCCTCACCCATCATAGATGAACCCCTTGCTCATGTCTCCTCGGTACCCCGCAGTTCCACCCTTGCTCCACATTTTCCCCCTCCCCCCCCCCCCCCTCCCCCAACTCCCCCCCCCCCCTCCCCCCCCCCCCCCCCCGCCCTCGGGCCCTGACATTCCTTCTTCATCTCTCCCCCCCCCCCCCCCCCAAGTCGCACTAGCTTCTCATTTTCACACCACAAACAGCTTACAATGGCCTGTTTCCCTTATCATCAATACTTTTTTGCATATCTTCCATTCATTGTTCTTTATCTCTCCACATCACTGTCTATATCTCTCGTTTCCCTGATCCCTGACCAGTCCGAAGAAGGGTCTCGACCCGAAAGGTCGCCTATCTCCTTCGCTCCCTAGATGCTGCTGCACCCGCTGAGTTTCTCCAGCTTTTTGTGTAACCCTCACTTTAAAAAAACCTTCCACTAAACTCCCATTTACTTTATGAATTGCTTTGAGAATTTGGGCTGTCATCCTCTGGATGCAACATGCCCAGGTTTTTTTTCTCTCCATAAATTGAGTGACTTCCTGCTGCTATTTTTTTTGAATTTGTTCTGCCATATATGTGGCCATTTTACCAGATCTGTTGCTGTGAGTCTTTTATTTTTTTTTAAATTTCATCTACAATTTATAAGCAAACATACTGGCAATCACTGTGCTGTGCTGGGATACTGTTCCTGAGAAGTGCCTGTTAACTGATTTATTTATAAATCAGAAATGTTTGTATTACTGTAGCTACCCTTGCTCTATTCCTCCACAAACACTGGCTTCATTTTATCATCAAATATTCGCCCTAGCACTATGCATAATTAAATTAATGGAATATATACCTAATCCATAGTTACTATTTTGAAAAATGCTTAATGTATTTGGCAATTAGTGTAAAGCCAAATATCCATATGTCAGGTCCTTCCAAACCCTTTTATCTTCCGACACCCTAATCGAATATTTACTGCCAATAAAACTAGTATTGAGTGAATCCAAGGAAACATCAATAGTTATCTTTTTCATTGCCTATCAGTCTTGTTTCTTAATCAGTTTGGTCTTGTGAAGGCTCATATCTATTATAACATAATTTTGTTACAAATTCTAAAGAAATATTTTTAATCGAGTATTGCAGCAAAGTTGTCATTTACCTATCTGTTTACTTAGGACCTGAAAATAAATGAGGACACTGATATATGTAACTACACAAATAGCTCTGCGGGGATTTCAACCTGAAACAGTAACTCTTGGTTTCCACAGTTATTGTTTTTTTTTTAAAAAGACTTGCAATAACCAAGTTATTTTCAAAAATGAAGTTCAATACAATAAAAATTGTTTTTTTGGCATTGCAAGCAAAAATTACTAAAGACTGTATGTTACATGATTTAATTGAGTTAAATCGAGTGGCAACAGAACAGGTTGCTTGTCCATTTCATTGGCCACTCACAGTTAAAGCAGCAGGTTTGATTTTGAGGGAGAATTACTGTGGGGAACGGAGTTTCACTCCCCCTCCCATGGTGTCTACACTACCAAAATAGTGATTCTCTGTTTGTCAATTTCCAAAGTTACATGTGATTCTCTAGTTCCAGATTGCGATAGAGTTATAACCAATTCGGCCTGCATTATACGATGCTTTAACTTTATTCATCACTAGTTTTATATCAGATTCACCTTGGGGAAATGCGCATTATAGCAGAACTGTCTGTAGTTTGCATCATTGTACTTTGTCCAATATGCTTGTACAAATGTGTAGGTTTCTTTTCCTTGCCAATGATAAAGGGTGGGGAAGTAATGTTGGTCATGATGCCCATATTTCAAATTTAATGTACCGCTATGTGTATTTGAAGGGAGCATATTCTGTAATTGCTACAGATGAAAAAAGATTAACATTTTTCTTCAGGGTTCTGTGGATCTTTACAGCTGTGAACTTTTTTATTCCTTGATACAAAACAGACCATGCTAAGAGGATTTTGTGAGTGAACACCAGGTGATGTGCTCTGTTAACAGTACTTTGCAATTCTGCTAGCAGTACTTTGCAGTTCTGCACTTCAAAAGAGTTTTTACAAGCAGGAAGGGTCGCTAAAGATAGAAGGGTAGAAAGTACAGCATCATAGTTGCATGGTTCCATTTGAACCATTTTCTTTATGAGGAACTCGTGTATAAATCCTACACTGTTGTAGTGCAACGCCATTTAAGATGGTAAGCATCCTTCTGGATATTGTTTCCTGCGCCAGTAGAATTCGGTGCTGTCTGACGATTGTTCAAAATCTATGGGGTCTGCTTTAGTAGTTTGTGGCTGAGAATTAATTCCACATTGAATCGTGCTCGAAACTCCATAAATATTTAAGATTTATTGTGCTAACTTATTGGCAAATAAATAATCCACCACGGCCTACCTTGCCATAACCCATTGCAATCTAATAATCTACTATATGGGGAAGGAATCCTGTGTTCTCCAGATTTCATTTCAGCAGTTTTTTTTTTATGACTGGATCTATTGTTTCTCTTTTGTTGCACAAATGAAAACAACATGGGATTTATTCTTGCTTTGAATGGACTTGTAAATATGAATTGCTCATGGATATTTTGGTTCACAGATTCTTTGACAAATAAAATTCTCTCTACGGAGCCAGAAAGGAGACGGCTCATGACTTCTGATCAGGACACTAAAGTTGTGGCTGAACCGCAGGTGCAGCAAGTCCAAGAGGTTGTCGACAGTACCCCACTGGTAAGTTGCAACTGTTACTTATTAGTTATGCTGTTAGTTTGGATCAGAATGCTTGTAGGTTTAGTTATACATTTTGACCATCGATAAATATAATTGGTTTATTATTGTCACATGTATGGAGATGCAATTTTTAAAAATAAACTTTGAAGACTGAGAAAATGAGGAGGTAGACCACTTATGTCTGATATTAACCTATTCAGAAGCATGTTTTGAGCCCTAATGTTGTGTTAGGCACTACATTAGTGCAGGGTTACACTTTTTTTGCATAGTCACTGCATTTGCATATGTTATGATTTTTTTCAACTTGTATGGTAGCTTTCACATCATTGAGCTTTAAAGTAATGCTGTTTTAATAGGTATTTGTGCTCAGACCTCCAACTGCTTTGAACTGAAGGACCTTTTACTTTGTTGTAGGACCATGTCAGTTAATTGGCAATTCCTTTGCTGTTGAAATATTGCAGTGTCCTTAATATTGACAACACTGACAACAGGTGGTGCATTAGCATAAAGTCTCATGGAAAAAATATGCAGTTAGGGTGACACGGCGGCCCAGCTAGTAGAGCTGCTGCCTCGTAGCGTCAGAGACCCAGGGTCGATCATGACCTTGAGTGCTGCGGATGCTATTAACTGTGGAGTTTCAACGTTCTCCCTCTTGAATGGGTTTCTTCTGGGTGTTACCGTTTCCACCTAAATTCCAAAAATGTGCAGGTTTTTAGGTTAATTGGCCTCTGCAAATTGCCGCTTGTGTGGTGGAGGTGAGTGAGAAACGGGATAACATAGGGTGAATGGGTGTGGCGTGGATTCGGCTGTTTCTTTGCAGTAACTACGCTGAAATAAACTAGAGTATACAGAGCCATTTCAGTACTGTATTCAAATGTGAGATCTGGATGTCCACATGTGCCTTGGATAAACTTGGAGTATCTAAATTGAGTGAGACAATTGAGTTGACCTGGTGCAAGTTTCAAATAACATACATTCTCTATGGAAATATTTTGAATCTATTGATGCGAGTTTCCGAGGACTGTAAAAATCACATGCTTATCTTTAGAAGCGAAAAATGCATTATTTTGTGCCTTGGGAGGGTAAATTTTATCTCTTGCAAGACTGCCAAGTTTTCCAACGATAAACTATATCAGATCGATATAGTATTTAACACAGTTTTCTAGTCTTCTGCAACCCCTCCTCACCCCCAAAAAAGTGCATTTGTAGACATTGTAGATTAAAGTCCGTTTCCTGTTTCCCCCCCCAAAATTATATTTTTCCCTTGAAAACAAATTGCCTGTTGAAGTAAGGTTGTGATCAGTTGCCTTTGATATATGAATAACTTGGACTAGTAAAAATATAAAAATCTTGATAGCTTCGCAAATTAAAACTGTGTATAATTTTATGATGATTGATAATGTTACCTCAATTTCAATAATGCCCGTCGACTATTGGAGCGTTTGAAGTATTTGTCTAATGGGCTCACTTTCACTTGCAGTTCTCGCCATAATGTTTGGGACAAAGACCCATTATTATTTATTTATTTGCCTCTGTACTCCACGATTTGTAATTTAAAAAAAATTGCCTGTGGTAAAAGTGCGCATTGATAAATAAAGGCAATTTTTCTACGTTTTGTTTTCATCATGTAGAAATTACAGCAGTGTTTCTACATAATCCCCCCCATTTCAGAGCACCATAATGTTTGGGACACAGCAATGTTGAGTAAATGAAAGTAGTCATGTTTAGTATTTTGTTGCATATCCATTGCATGCAATGACTGCTTGAAGTCTGTGATTCATGGACATCACCAGTTGCTGGGTGTCTTCTCTGGTGATGCTTTGCCAGGCCTGTTTTGCAGCCATCTTTAACGTATGCTTGCTTTGGGGCTAGTCCCCTTCAGTTTTCTCTTCAGCGTATAAAAGGCATGCTCAATTGCGTTCAGATACGGTGATTAACTTAGCTACTCAAGAATTGGCCATTTTTTTAGCCTTGACAAACTCATTTTTTGCTTTAGCAGTATGTTTGGGGTCATTGTCTTGCTGTAGAATGAACTGCCGGCCAATGAGTTTTGAGGCATTTTTTGAACATGAGCAGATACGATGTGTGTATACACTTCAGAATTAATTATGCTACTACCATCAGTAGTTGTATCATCAATGAAGATAAGTGAGCCAGTACCTTCAGCAGCCATACATGCCCAGGCCATAACACCTCCACCACCGTGTTTCACAAATGAGGTGGTGTATTTTGGATCTTGGGCAGTTCCTTCTCTCCTCCATACTTTGCTCTTGCCATCACTCTGACATGTTAATCTTTGTCTCATCTGTCCACCAGACCTTTTTCAGAACTATGGTTGCTCTTTTAAGTACTTCTTGGCAAACTGTAACCGGGCCATCCTATTTTTTTTTCAGCTAACCCGTGGTTTGCATCTTGTAGTGTAGCCCCTGTATTTCTGTTCATGAAGTCTTCTGCAGACAGTGGTCATTAGCAAATCCACACCTGAATCCTGAAGAGTGTTCCTGATCTGTCGGTCAGGTATTTGTGGATTTTTCTTTATTATAGAGAGAATTCTTCTGTCAGCAATTGTGGTTGTCTTCCTTGGCCTGCCAGTCCCTTTGCGATTAGTAAGCTCACCAGTGCTTCCTTTCTTCTCAATGATGTTCCAAAAAGTTAATTTTGGAGAAGCCTAGGGTTTCGCTGATGTTTCTTAACAGTCTTACTCTGGTTTCTGTCTCATAATGACGACTTTGACTTTCATTGGCACGACTTTGGTCCCCGTGTTGATAAACAGCAATAAAGGTTCCCAAAGGTGACGGAAAGACTAGGTGCTGAGAGCTCTTATGCCTGCATTAAGGAGACAATTAAACGCACCTGAGCAATTAAACGCCTGTGAAGCCATGTGTCCCAAACATTATGGTGCCCTGAAATGGGGAGGGGGGGGGGGGGTCTATGTATAAATATTGCAGTGATTTCTACATGGTGAAACCAAAATGTATAACAATGGCCTTGAATAAAATCTGACAATATGCACTTTAACCACATGTGATTTTATTTCTATTACAAATCTCAAATTGTGTAGAACAAAGGCAATTGCATAAATGATGGGTCTTTGTCCCAAACATTATGGAGTGCACTGTGAGTGTTTAATGCAACTTGCAATAGCGGTTCCTGTGAATTTCCTTTAGTAGATATATGATCTTGTGGGAACAACCGACATTTTGACTACTCGAGCATGATGCTGTAATAATAACATTTGAAGGTAGCAATTGTAAGAACCTGTAACCACTTCCTATGGTTAAGCTCCAAGTGAACCAACCAATGGTTGCATTTCCAACAATTGACTCAAACTATGAATTAATGTTTATTTAAATCGGGAATTTAGCTATTTAATTTAATTTAGACTTTTAGCATCTTAAATCGTGTATTTACTAGAATCTATATTACAAAGTCCTAGCAAACTGAAAATTGGTGACATTAATTTTGAAATACTGAGCTGTGCTACAAAGATTTGAGTGGCAGTAGCACATGTATCTTAAACTGCCTCAGAAGTGATCATTTTAACACATGGATGTTGATTAGCCTGGTTTTCTATTGGGGGTTTGTTTCATTAAGCACACCTTCGCAGTGCAGGAATTTTCGGTGACTGCAAAGCATGGATTTCTGCTTCAGTTAGCAATGTGGAAAGAGTTTAAAGAATCAAAGTTGAAATTATAATTGAAAAGCGAAATTAATACTGAAAGCCGAATCCGGGGCTGCACTCGAAGTAATTGAAAGTAGGGATACAATACAAATTAGTAAACTCGCAAAACAGTGACCCTGACCACTGCACAGACTGCAAATGTAGGTATGGTTGCAGATAATGGATAGTTGCAAAGATCATGATGGGTCAATAGATGCAAGCTCAAAATGCTGGTGAAGATTCCCTGAGAAATGGTTCTAATTTGATGAACGACATAGAATCTAGGGAACTATTGGTCCATGGGGGGGGGGGGGGAGAAGAGAAGAGCCGAGAAAGTTGAAGTGTTGATAAGATAAATGTAGGGAGAGGTGGAGAGGTGAAAACCTTGTAGATGAGATAAATGTAGGGAGAGGTGGAGAGGTGAAAACCGTGTAGATGGTCTTTGAACCACTGTGCTGGAGAAAAATGTAAATGTTTTCCCCCTGAAAAAAGATAATTTTGAATGGCAAATTAATTTTTGCATGCCAGATGTTATTGGGGATTGTCCTTTGCAGCAGTGAGAACTAGTGTTGCTCCCACATGGATCATGCTCAATTCTACATGGTAAATTGATTTGCACAGGTTTTGGGAATTACAAAATAAAAATCAGGATTTTTTTTTAGATAACCTGATATAGATATCAAATCTATTTCAAGCTATTTGTGCGGTAGATCTGGTGGATGTGGCTAATAATGAGCACCAGTTTCCCTTTATAATCCATTGCTTCACATTTGGGCTTCTCATCTAACTGAAAGCCAAGGCTAACATGGTCTGTTGATGATCCCGCCTACGTTTAAAAGAAGCTCTTCTCTACATGGAGCAGCTGTGAGAAGTAATTAGCATTATGATAGTGGAATTTTGAATCATTAAGCAATGTGGTTCCCTGACTGGTGTAGAAATTGCTTTTTTTGTTGGTTTCTGTGGTATTATTAGCAGAAATGGCAACAGCATGATGTACAGTCCCTAAATGTAGAAGAGAGTATGGGCATTTGTTGATTTAAGTGTTTTATTTATGAATTCTTAAATTCATTAGGTGGCATGGCAACACCAGTAATAGAGACGCTGACTTACAGCTTAATTCTGAACTTCAATGTTGTCTCGGCTGTTCTCCTTGTGGTGTTGTGGCTTCCCTGGGTGCTCTGGTTCCCATGCAATTGGTTGGTAGGTTAAAGACATGTCGGTTGGCAGGTTAATTGGCAACTGTGGAAAAACTGTCAGTTTGTCATTGATGGATCAAATCTAGATCGGGTGAGGGGGAAGCTGATGAAAATGAAAGTTACAGGTTACTGGAATTATTAATGGGATTTTGGACTTGTTCCATGAGCTTGGTAGACTCTGGGTCAAAATAGCTTCAGAGCCTGTCTCACTGTACAAGCTAATTCCCGAGTTTCCCCTGATTCTAACTCTGAGAATTACCGTAATGGCCACTCGTAGGTACTTGGGGCTCCCGTGGACATTTTTCAACATGTTGAAAAATCTTCACGAGCTTACTGTGTTTCCCGAGTACCTGCCGATAGCGTTACGAGCCGCTAAGAGACGTCCCGAGCTCCGATGTACCCGCTACGTATATTCTACATGCTTACCAGGAGTGTGATTTTTTTTGTTTTAAACTCAGGAGAGCTCTTGAATTACCTCGTACAGTGGGACAGGCCCTTTAATGTTATAAGGATACATGGGAATTAACGGTAGTGCCTCTGGGATACAAATCTTCAATTTTATTCTATTTTATACTACACGAATAGTATGCTGCTCTATTGGAAGTGGATGAGCTAAAATCCATGTGATACATCTGACCCAATTTTGATTTACTAAATCTTGTAATCATGGCCGTTGCAGCAATGTGATCCTTTTGTAATTGAAATACCGTATTCATTAAGATAGAGACAAAAAGCTGAAGTAACTCAGCATGTCAGACAGCATCGCCGGAGAAAAAAAAATAGGTGACGTTTTGGGTTGGGTCTGAAGAAGGGTCTCGACCCGTTGAAAAATGTCCACGAGAGCTCTGAATACCTGCGAGCGGCTATTACCGTAATTCTCCGAGTTCGAATTAGGGGAAACTCGGGAGTACTCTTCAATTAGCTCCTACAGTGGGACAGGCCCTTAAGCTATTTTGACCCAGAGTCTACCAAGCTCATGGAACAAGTCCAATCTCCCATTAATAATTCCAGTAATCTATTCCTTTTCTCCAGATATGCTCTCTAACCCGCTGACTTCAGCTTTTTGTGTTTTATCTTCGGTTTAAACCAGCATCTGCAGTTCCTTCCGACAGTATTCATTAAGATATTGACTGAGGTGAATTAGTTTGGGAGCATTTGTTTAAATCTGTAACTTGATCAAGGACCACTCGCATTTCATCTTCCTTTTTCGTCTCCCATCAGGCTGAAGGTACAGAAGCTTAAAAGCAAGTATCACCCAATTCAGCAATGGTGGCTTCCTTGCTGTTAGCAGGCTGTTGAAAGGATCTCTCATTTACTAATGAATAGTCCAAACTTGCAAACTACCCTGTTGCTGCCCTTGCACATTCTTTGCAGCTGTAACACTATTCTGCACTCTGTTTATTTTATCCTTTTGCATTATCTGATGTTTTTACATGGTATGATGCCCCTGCTTTTTTTTTTCATGATTTTGGCACACGTGGCTATAATGAACTAAAAAAAACATACAATTTTTCAGTGTCAGCCTGTTGTCAGTGCTTACAAGGTCAGCTGGCTTTTGGCCATTTTTGATTAGTATAACAATCCAAAGAATGAGACAGAATTGCAGCATAATTGAGATGCTAATGTAGGTAATGGAAGTGTGTGTGTGTGTGATCTTAAACAGTGTTTTTATTTAAATTTGTTACCAATACGTTCGTTGGGAAAAAGGTTTGAGAGTATGACAGAGGAGGGAAAGATTAAAGTTGAGGTTTGTCTGAAATTAGCTACTTGGGTTTATAACCATAATTTGGCCAGTGCGAAGCAGATAAAAGGAGGATGATGTGACCAAAGCAAAGGAAAACTAAAATCAAAGTGCGTATTGACATATTGCAGCCTCATTTCAAATTGACTGTTCCCTGCACAGCTCTAGAAAGAATTTGAGGCAGCCTATTCCTCTTCATTATACGGTGTGACAAGACCGTACATATTTCTTCAGATTATATTTAATCCTATTTTTTACTTGTTCAATGCCAAAAAATGAGCATTTGCTGAAGTATTATATGGCAGGCCAAGTGTACCCAGCAGTAGTTGAATTCTGACGAGTATACGAGAATATAATAGAGGATTCGGGGGAGAGTTGAAGATGATGCTGGAGGAAAAGGGGCTTAATTAAAAATTATCCCACGTTAGTGTTTCCTTAGAGTTGAGATTTAATCAACACATAACATTGAAAGGGCTACATTAATTATTTCTGGTAAGGCAAAATAGAGGGAAGAAAGAACAGTATGGAGTGAGTTGAGATTGAAGGGGCATGTAGGTACATATGTTTTAAAAATTGTATCTTTTCAATTGACTGGATAGGAGATCGAAGTGCATCTTACATTTAAAAATGACTTGAAGGAGCACCGGGGATGCTGTAGCTGAATAGAATGTGCACGGCTAGGCAGTTGGATTATTTAAAAATATTAACAGAAAATGCTGGAAGCACTTCACAGTCGGACAGTTTGTCTTTGAAAAGAGTTTTTTCTGATTTAAAATCCTTTTTCGGAATCAGCTGGTATGCATATAAAGGCCAAATAGTCCTGTTATAATAAATGTTTATGAAATTGACTACAGTGGCCAACTTACTCGGACTTTCCGCAATTGTACATTTAATAATGGTGTCCTGGTGTCAAGACCGCATCCTCTCCCGCAATGTCAGCAAAGTGAAGGAACTGGTGATCAACTTCAGGAAGCAGGGAGGCATACATGTCTCAGTCTGTGTTGGTGGTGCTGAAGTGGAGTCGGTGAGAGCTTCAAGCTGCCCTGATCCAACCACATTGATGCTGCGGCCAAGGAATGACATCAATGCCTCTACTTCCCCTGAGAGCCTCTGGGAAATGTCTCAGATGATTTGCCAATTTCTATGGAAGCTTTGCAGCTTGGTGTCGCAACAGGTCTGCGCAAGATGGCAAGACCTGTAGCAAGATGTGAATGCAGCCAAGTGCATCGCATAAACCAGCTCCCATAAACCCAATGTGTGGGAAGGAACTGCAGATGCTTCGATTACACTGAAGATAGACACACAATGCTAGAGTAACTCAGCAGTCAGGCAGCATCTCTGGAGAAAATTGGTGATGTTTCGGCTCGAAGCTCAACACAAAACGTCACCTATTCCCTTTTCTCTAGAGATGCTGCCTGACCCGCTGAGTTACTCCAACATTTTGTCTATCTTCCCAAAGACTCAATCTGTGCACTGCATCAAATAAATAAGCCAACATAATCAACACTCTCATCCCGATCTTTCTCTCCGTTCCTCTCTTCGGCTCCCATTGGGCAGATTTAAAAGCACGTACCACCAGATTCACGCACAGCTTCCTCCCCACTGTTATCAGATTTGAACGGATGTCTCGTATACTGGGGATGCACATCCTGATCTTCCAATCTACCTCATTTGGTCCTTGTACTTTATGAAGTCTACACTTCCTTGAGCTGTAACATTATGTTATGCATTGTTTATTTTCTCTTATGGATTACCTGTTATGTACATGTATGATAAGACGAGCCTGGATAGCATGCAAAGGTTTTTTGCAGTATCTCGGCACATGCCAAGGATAAACCAATGCCAATATCAATATTGCGAAAGGATATACTGAAAGTTGAGGCAATTCAAGGTATATTAACACGATTGGTTCATGGGACGAAAAAGTTCTATCTTGAACAGCTGACAAAATTAGCTTTATTATTTAGAGTTCAGACGAATAAGGGGTAATATTGAACATAAGATCCTAAGGAGGCATGACAAAGTAGATATTAGTTTTTCCACTGGTGGGAAAATCTGGAACAACGGGATGTGGTTGTAAGATTAGCAGCTGGTCATGTACAATTGAGATGGTGGGTCAAGCTTGACTAGGTCAAGTGCTCATGCTACCTTTTTAGGTTGAAACAATATACCTTGTCTTTAATAGCTGAAGAATTCCCAGCAGATCTGACCCAATGATTCTACACAAGTAGAACAAGATTAAAAACTGTTCACTGTAGGAATCACAAGTATCTTCTGGGAATATAGTATATTCTGTATTTTCCGTATTGGAATCTTCTGCCAGTATCTTCTGTTGACAAATATGCTTACTTTTGTACAACTCTGCTTTCTGTAAATTTGTTTCCCCAGCTTTCCAGTGTTTGATTTGTCAACATTTAGTTTTTTATTTGTAGGCCAGTGAAAATCATTTTGAAGTTTGTTTTTGTCAAAGGGTGCTTAAATTTAATTCAAAACTTTATTGTAATCACTGTGTTGGATGTTCCTGGACCATGTCTGCTACTTGAAGTTGCTTTCTATACTTTCCGTACTGTGCTTCTCCCCAACAAATTATCTGAACTTGTGAAATATTGTTTCTTCAACCTCGGCCTGTGGCGTCTAGATTTGTCGGCTTCTAACCTGTACTTTTCTGTGGAGATATTTTCTACTTCAAGTATGGAATATAAAAGTTGCTTGTTTTAACAGGAGTCTGTGAAGGTTTCAGAGTTGAATCCTAATGCCAAAGTGTGGGGTAATCATGTGCTAGATCTGGATGCTGCTACAAACAATGCCTGTGAAGTTTGGGAAGAACAACTGGGGGCTCCTGAAGCTTGCCCAGAAGGTATGGAAATCTCCATTCTGACCTCGGCTTAAAAATAAATAAATAAATATTCTAGCATTTAGCTTTCTATTTGTTATGCCGATAGCTATGTAGCTAATATTGGTGGAGAATAAATTTAATTTCACTTTAAATTCACCTGCAAGGCACAAGTCAAGACACAATGGAATATCTTCCATTGGCTGGATAAGCAGAGCTCCAGCAACATTGGAGTTTGATACCGTTCATCGCAAAGCTGCCTGTGCTCGATTAGTACCAAATTAGGCAACTTGGTTGTTTGGAAAAGTTGAGCCAAAGGATCCGTTTCTGTTCTATATACCCCAATGGACCATTGATTTTTCCATCAGTGGCATATATTGGCTGCAGTGTGCACAATCTGAAAAATATATTGAATGTACAAACTACAAGTTGAACCAGTTAGTTGGATGAAGGATCTTCTGCCTTAAAAATATTCAGACTCTGCATCTATTATTCTTGGAGGAAGAAAGTTCCAAAAAAATTATGACCCACTGAAGGTCTTAATGTCTTAAATTGGTCTCCCATTATTTATTATCTAACCAAATTCTAGTTTATTCCACGAGGAAAGGCATCCTCTTCATGCTTCTTGTGATTATGTATACTTCAGACAGACCCTTCACTTCTATGAATGCAACAATGCCCTTTTCACCATTTCCCTTATAATTAATCCCCTCGGTCAGTCAAATTTTAAAAATTTGAATTGCTTACAAGGTGTTAGCATTCTTTAAATTTGTAGGCCAAACCTGTACGAGTCCTTCAAACCTGTCTCAACAGTGCCCTAGATAAATCTAATCTCCCTTTACACGCCTTTGGAAATAAATGATAATGTTGTTTGCTTTCTCATTTATTTGCCTGCTAGCCTTCAGCAAATTGTACATGAGCATACCCTGATCCCTCTGTATACTTCAGCTGTAATCTTTCTCAATTTAGAGGTTTGCCGAGTCGCGCAATTAAATGTAAAACTATTCAATGAGCTAAAAGGACACCTGGAGTAACTCAGGTCGGGCTACGTCTCTGGAGAACATGGATAGGTGGCGATTCTGGTTGAGATCCTCCTTTGGCCAATGTTGCAGAGGGTCTCCTCCCCTGCTGCATCATCCAGTAAAGTGTTAAAGAGGGAACTGCAGATGCTGGAGAATTGAGGGTTACACAAAAAGCTGGAGAAACTCAGCGGGTGCAGCAGCATCTAAGGAGCGAAGGAGATAGGCGACGTTTCGGGTGGAGACCCTTCTTCAGACTGGTCAGGGATCAGGGAAACGAGAGATATAGACAGTGATGTGGAGAGATAAAGAACAATGAATGAAAGATATGCAAAAAAGTATTGATGATAAAGGAAACGGGCCACTGTAAACTGTTTGTAGTGTGAAAATGAGAAGCTAGTGCGACTTGGGTGGGGGGGGGGGAGATAGAGAAGGAATGCCAGGGCTGAGGGAGAGGTGGGGTAGGAGGCAGTCTGGGTTAACAGAATTGAGAAAATTCAATGTTTAAGCCCAGAGGATGCAGACTCCCCAAGCGGAATATGAGGTGCTGTTCCTCCAACTTGCGGTGTTGCTCACTCTGGCCGTGGAGGAGGCCCAGGACCGAGAGGTCGGATACGGAATGGGAGGGGGAGTTGAAGTGTTGAGCCACCGGGAGGTCGGGTTGGTTATTGCAGACCGAGCGGAGGTGTTCGGCGAAGCGATCGCCCAGCCTCCGCTTGGTCTCACCGATGTAGATCAGCTGGCATCTGGAGCAACGGATGCAGTAGATGAGGTTGGAGGAGGTGCAGGTGAACCTCTGTCGGACTTGGAAGGACTGCTTGGGTCCTTGAAAGGAGTGGATGGGGGAGGTGAAGGGACAAGTGTAGCATCTCTTGCAGTTGCAAGGGAAAGTGGAGACTTTCATCCAGTAAAGTCTTGTGCTTTGGAGAAAGTAGGTGATGAATTGTAATTTGTAGGTTATGAAATTGCCATCCACTCTTAAATTCCATTTTGCAGGTTTTGAGACCAATGGTGATGCTGGCAAATCATTTCAGAGCCCATCACAGGAGTCCACTCTGACAGTTCCTTCCTCTGAGCAGCCCGATCTGGATGCTGTCACACTGCAGTGCACCGAGTCTTATTACCCGGAGTATGAAACAATGCATGGAACCAGACAAACAGGTAATGAAGGACACTGCAATTTGTTTATTTAATTCTCTTTGGTTCATTTCACGCAAGTAAATGTCCGTGGTTTTGCTTTATGAATCTCATCCTCATTTGGTAAAACTGTCATCTGACTTCAGTTTTTATTTGTGGCTATTTTATTGGGCTATGGATTTTAATGATTTTATAAGCCTGTCTTAGTTTGTTTTAATTTTGAACCTATAAACGAAAGCTATTTGTTTGCACAATGTAGTTGTGCTTACATTTCATTCTTGCCAGATTGCAATCCAAATTGAAGCTTGCAGGTTTTTGTAACCTAAGATTTTGTCTGTATGGTTGGGATCGGTGAAATGCAGCTGTTCTACAATGTTTGGGATTATTTGCACGTTTAGTATTTCGAGGTCCATAATATGAGGTAATTGATGCCCATATAATGTGATTGTGATAGATACATATACATAAGAATTATAAGCAGGAGTAGGCAATTAGCTCCTTTGTGCCTGCTCTGCCATTCAGCAAAATCAGTGATCTTTTAACCACCGCATGACTGCTCCAGCCATATCTCTTCATTCTCTTAATATCTGAAAACCTGTATATTTCAGCCAAGATATAATTAGTAACCCGGCCCATTACAGTCTCCTCGGGTAGCGATCCGCTACCTTCCTAGGTGAAGAAATGCCTTTTCTATCTTGGGCCTGAATAACTGACTTGAATCTGATCGTCTGCTTCTCGGCATCAGAGCCAGGGAAATCATTAATTCTGCACCTAACCGCTTTTGCCCCACCAGAAGTTAGCATGTTTAAGCAAAATCCTCATTGTTCAAAACTCAAGTGTTTATGCCCCATTTTGTTTAATCTCTCCTTGTTCACCAAGCATGCAATCTGAGAAATGTTTCCGGTGAATCTTTGCACTCTGTCTATTGTGAGAATATCCATCCTTGGGTAGCGAGACCATACCATATTGATTGGGTACCTAGGGGAGCTAAACCATATTGATTGTACACAATGTTCTAGATGCACTCTTAGCAGGGCCTTGTTTAAATAAAACAAGGCATCTTTGCTTGGTATATAGAGTTTGCCTTTTGTACTTGCTTGCTGTTGGCATGTGCAATTTGTTTTATTTCCTCCAATGACCATTGCAAAATATTGTGCACTAGTCCGCTAATGAGTATTAGCTCTAGCTGGTAGGCTTTGGACATGCCAAAAAAAATCATGAGTATTATGGTCGAAGAGGTGCTGAAGGTCCTGATGCGTATGAAGGGAGACAAATCTCTTGGGCCAAATCAGATATATCTGAGGACATTGGGGAAACTAGAGAGGAAATTGCAGGAGCCCTGCCTGAAATGTAAGCATCATCAATAAATACAGGAGAGGTGCTGGAAAACTGGAGGGTGGTGAATGTGCACCTTCTTTCCCGAAGATGTGACTAAAATGTTTGAGAGCAGAGCTGTAGATGTAGTTTACAAGTACTTCAGCAAAGGATTCAACGTTTCCACATGGTAGGCTGCTATGGAAGATTGAATCGCATGGGATCCAAGGAGAGGGATAGATCGGGTAGACGCAGAGTCTCTCACCCAGAGTTCAGGAGTCAAGAACCCGAGGACATAGGTTTATTATGAAGGGGAAAAAAATAATAGAAATCTAGTAGATAACTTTTTCACACAAAGTTGAGTGTATGGAACAAGCTGCCAGAGGAGGTAGTTGAGGCGGAGACTATTCGCAGCGTTTAAGAGACAATTACAGATACATGGATGGGACAGGTTTAGAGTGATATGGGCCAAACGCAGGCAAGTGGGGCTAGAGTAGATGAGACGCGTTAGTCGGTGTAGGCATGTTTCCATGCTGTAGGACGCTATGAATGTGGACTAGGTGTAAGCTGATGTACATGCCTTGTAATGTACTAACACAATTGCTTTGTAGGGGGAGGAGATCAATCTCTATTGGAAGGTCAGACTGTTGGCCAAGAAGACCTTCGGGAATTGCTGAAAAAGACACTGGAGTTCTGCTTGTCTCGGTGAGTCCTTGATGGTGGCTTTTTGATGTTGCTTTCTGCACGGGAGAATGTTATGTTCCCTCTTCTAGATCTGGGTGCATCCCAGTGCCGCTAGAACCAGTTGGATGACACTCTGAACTGCAGCCAATGTAAAATATTGATGGGGATACCAAATTAAGAACATTTGCGAAGCACTCCCACAAATCCACCGCACGGATTGAGTGTAGCCTTCAGTATCCTCAATGGTCCACCTGAAATTTGCATTCAAAGCTTTATTTATATATTTTGAACTCAAATCAACTCTATCTGACTCCTTGATATGTTCAACGTCTTCCATTGATTGAGGACAATGCGAATTAGGAGTTAATATAGTTGAATCAACAAACATTTTTATCGGCGATCTTTGCTTAAATTTGCTCTTACCCCTATTGTGTGCTAATGGCTGTTTAAATGATAACCATGTTTTCCAGTTTTTAATGTCTGAAAAAGTATTAAGACTGCAACGAAGGGCACCATTGATTAGCTAAAGGGACCAGTAAAGTCATGGTAAAGAAAGCAATGTGACAGAGTTTCTTTTCTCCACAATAATTAGGATGGATTGATAGGAAATGGTGGAGGTAGATCCAAGTACAATATTCAAAGGAGAGCGAATAACTTTCTGAAAGAAAATAATATGTAGTGCTTTGAATGGATTCATGGACTATCCTTGTATGACGCCAGCACAAACTTGGTGGGACAGTTAACTTTCATGCTGTAACCATGCTGATTTTGCCACTCTGAACGGGTCCTTAAGTGCACAGAACTTCCTTAATTCGTGAACGTGACGTTAATTCTGCGTGGAAGGGCAATAAATGTAACTAAAATTCTTCTTGCTCTTAATTTTTTTTTTTCCCGCAGAGAAAATCTGGCCACTGACATGTACCTAGTCTCCCAAATGGATAGTGATCAATATGTACCGATACTGACTGTAGCAAATCTTGACCATGTGAAGAAACTGAGCACAGATGTGGACTTGATTATTGAAGTTTTGAGAAGTAAGTACGTGCTATAATAAAAGTTTTGACGAGCAATGATACAAATGATTTGGATGAGAGTGGATAAGGCATGATTAAGTTTGTAGCTGACACTAAAGTGAGCGGTGCAGATGGCAAAGATGGTTGTCAAAAATTGCCGCAGCATCGTGATCAGTTGGGCAGGTGTGCTGAGGAATGGCTAATAGAGTTCAATACAGAGAAGTGTAGTGTGTTGCACTTTGGTAAGTCGAACTAGGGCAGGACCTACATAGTGAATGGCAGGGTTCTGGGAAGTGTTGTAGACGGGGATCGGGCTATGTAGGTAGGTACTTGGTTCCTTGAAAGTGGCATCATGGGTTGATGGGGTGGTCAAGATGGCTTTCAGCACATTGGCCTTTATCACTCAGTATTGAGTTCAGTAGTTGGTAAGTCATGTTGCAGTTGTATAAGACATTGGTGGCCACATTTAGAGTATTGCGTTCAGTTTTGGTCACCCTGTTATAAGAAGGTTGTTAAGCTGGAAAGAGTGCAGAGAAGATTTACAAGGATGTTGCCAGAACTTGGTCCTGAGCTATTGGGAACAGGTGGAGTCGGCCAAGACTTTATTCTCGTGCACAGGAGAATGAGGGGTGATCTTATAGAGGTGTATAAAATTATGAGAGGAATAGATTGAGTAAATGCAGTCTCTTATCCAGAGTATGGGAATCAAAAAACAGAGGACCTAGGTTTAAGGTAGGTGTGGTGGGGGGGGGGGGGGGGGAAGAGAGATTTAATCTGAATTTCAGGGGCACCTTTTTACCTGAAGGGTGGTAGGTGTATGGAACGAGTTGCTGGAGGAGGTGGATGCGGCAGGTGCTATCGCAATGTTTTAGGAATATTTGGACATGTACATAGGATAGATTTAGAGATATGTGCCAAACATGTGGGACTCGCATAGATGAGGCATGTTGGTCGATGTGGACAAGTTGGGCCGAAGGGCCAGCTTCCATTCTGTATGACTATGACTCTATTTTGAAAAGAATTGTTACTGAAGATATCTGTAATTCATTTAGCCTTGCCTTTGGTCCAAGTCGATGAGAAAGGAGAGAAGGTGAGGCCAAATCAAAATCGCTGCATAGTAATTCTAAGAGAAGTACCGGAGTCAACGCCCATTGAGGTAAGAATATGGTTACATCGGATTTCAAAGTTTTGAATCTTATAAAATAAAAGCCACAGAATGATGTGGTGTAAGGGATAGTAAACTGGTCCAATTATTCTCAAGGTCTTCAGAAACATTAGCAATAAAGCTAATACCCAGGCCAAATGAGGATCTCAACCTTTTAATTTTGACCGCTTGCGGATTTTGGAGATTAATTCGAAATGAGCAGTAAATTATAAAAGTGGCACTGTTCAAAGGTTTTAAATGAATGAATTGTCAGACTATAAATATTCCTTAACATGGAAAATGCTAGGAGGGAATTGCACTGGTTTTACTGGAATAAGTGGTGACTACTTCAGTTTGTTACAGATGTTAGGAATATTGATATCAGTACCAGATCTAAGTGCATGCAAGATCTAATTTAAGTCCCTCAAACTGAACAAGAAATGCAAGCCATTTGACCTTGTGGACAGACTCCAACCATTTTAGTACCCTGGTTACCACTTAGTCCCCACGTTCCTTGATCCCTTTGGCATTAAAAAATAGATTTACATCCTCTGAATGCATTGAACTCTGTTCTTTATAGCAAACCATCTGTGACTATGACATCTGATAGGTACAAAGTGCTGGAGCAACTCAGCGGGTCAGGCAGCATCTCTGGAGAAACGAGATGGGTGACCTTTCTGGTCGGAACCGTTCTTCAGACTGAACCCTTGGGTCTGAAGAAGGGTTCCTACCCAAAATGTCACCCATCGTTTTTCTCCAGAGTTGCTGCCTGACCCGCTGAGTTACGCCAGTACTTTGTCTATCCTCCATATAAACCAACATTTGCAGTCCCTTCCTACACACTATGACAACTGATTCAAGACTCGCGCGACGAGGAGCGTCTTTCCTGCATCTAGTCTGAGCCATTATTTACAGTTTAATTGACTTCATAACATCTTGTTCTGATGTGCTCAGAGAATATAAGCCTAGATCTAATCACTATTTTCATACTTCAGTCCTGCCATCCTAGGGTTCGGTCTGGTAAAACCTTTGCACTCCCATTTGATGTAGACTAAAATTGTGTGCCTGTCCAGATGGGATCTTGCCAAAACTGCACAGCTACTGCTGCAGTGAAATGAAGTAAATGTTTTGTCGTGCGAACTTTTGGTCAGGTGACATTAAAACTCAATGTTGGGGATACTCAGCATCTCTGGTGGCATATGTGAGAAGAAAGGTTCACATTTCAAGTTAAAGGTCCTTCATTAATTTAATTTGCTCTTCAAGTTGGCTAAGATAAGGCTTTTCAGTTGATTTGCATATTTTTCTTTTCCTCTGTTATTGAGCAATACTAAACCTATTGTGTATTTTAGTCGATAGAATAATCAACAAACTAGCAGTGACAAGTTGTTTATTGTCATTATAACTTCCAGGAAAGCCTATCAATTACTGTAAATATGCTCCTTCCAAGGGTCATTAAATGGGCGTGGTATGTTTTGATAAATTCTTGTATAATAAGTACTGCTCATTTGCATTTTAGAATTATTTTTTTTGACTTGCAAATAAGTCAGCATGGGACATTTCTGTTCAATGACTGGATATGTTTTCTTCCCGCTAGGAAGTAGAAGCGCTTTTTAAAGGAGAAAATTTCCCAAAATTCATGAGTTGTGAATTTGCCTACAATGATAATTGGTTTATCACCTTTGAATCGGAGGCTGATGCACAGCAGGTAAAGTAAATTGTTTCTGGGGGTATTTGGGGAATTTTTACAACCAGTGCAATGCTCATTATTCTGTGCGAATAATTAATATTAATTAATTGGCGAGCAATGCTCTCATATTAAAGAATGGTAACTGAAATAGTCTTAAAATAGTAGATTTTGGTAACTGGAATAGTCTTAAAAACACAAAAGGCTGGAGTAACTCAGCGGGTCAGATAGTATCTGGAGAAACTGAATAGGTGATGTCTCCTGGTTGAGACCATTCTTCCCCTATTCCTTATCTCCAGAGGTGCTGTCTGACCCGCTGAATTACTCCAGCTTTTTGTATCTATCTTCGGTTTAAACCAGCATCTGCAGTTCCTTCCTACACAGCCTTGAAATAGTTATGTATTCAAAGTGCGGCGAGTAACACATAGCCTTTATTTCTTGACTTTGTTTAAATTGAGCCCAGATTGGATGTCTGACTGTTAACTTCGTAAATATTGTTTACTGAATACGACAGACTGTGTCTAATTCAGTTTGATATAGTTCCATGGGCAACATTTCTACTAATTTGAAGAAACTGCAGTGACAAGCTGGGCAAGGCAGTGCCATATTGATGCAGGAGAGGGCGTCTTGAGCCTGGGTTTGAAGAGCATTGTTCGCCATCACTTTAGCGTGGCTGACTAATTTTAGTTGGTATAGCGTGATTGAAATGGAAACTCTTCCATTTCATGGAATTAATCATGATGAGACAAGAACTAAACTTAAATGCCCCCACTCTCATTAAAACAACTATTTAAAACTTTTGCAAATGAAAATCAAATTAATCTTTGGAGCATACAACTTTCAACTGCATTTATCGAGGCTGACAATTTTCCAACAAAATTGTTTCTATTATTAATGCTCAAGATGAGCAGTTTGCCCCCCCTGTGCTTTTATGAAGACATAAACCTAGGAAAAATCTAAAGAGTGTGTGTGTGTGTGTGTGTGTGTGTATATATATGATAGCACTGATCTCAACTGTGCTACGTTTGCCGAAGCACTTCTTTATATCTTGTATTGCAGTCAGCTTCAATTCTAAATGGCAAATTACTTATCAAAAGGAACAGTATTCTTGAAGACATAATAACTGGCATGTTGTCCGTAAATTTTATTTCTTCACCTTGAGCATCATTCTGTTAAACGGAGTTAAATAAGTGTTCTGACTCTCTTATTTTGTTCAGGCATACAGATACCTTCGAGAAGAAGTAAAGACCTTTCAAGGGAAGCCTATAAAGGTAGCTGTTATATATTTGCTTAAATGTTTAATTCTTTCTGTGCTATGAAGTATTAACTTGAACCTGGGCCTTTTTGTAGGCAAGGATAAAAGCAAAGCCAATGGCTATCAACACTTTTCTACCAAAGAATGGTTACAGACCTCTTGACATGAACCTATACACTCAGCAGAGGTACACATCATTTTATGTGCCTCCCATCTACAGTCCTCAGCAGCAGTTTCCACTCTACAGCCTTCTTACTCCCCAGTCTTGGTCGACAACCCACAGCTACCTGGATCCAACATTGGTAAGCATTATGCATTTGGATGTTGTGAATATTTGATGTGTGTGCATGCTTTGTGTATTTTAATTATGAATCTTTTGCCCTAAATTGCATTTTCCTGAATTGCCCTGAATAGCATTTTCCTTAATAACACATTTTAAATATGTTACCTCCTTGCTAAGCGCGACCTTTCATTACTTTGGCAAATTTTGAATTTTCTAGAGAAGCTATTTGGATCCCTTAGAATTTCCATTGGAAGGAAAAGTTTGGGAATGAATATTTTGTTGTGGGCCAAACTACTCACTTGCCTATGGAGAGTGCTGTGGTGCTTTTTAACTTCCCTTTTTTTTGAAAAAAGGTTTGGTTCCTCATTTCTTTTTCAGCAAAATAAATTTTGTGCTGTTCTTCTAAGTATGTTGTTTTTTCCCCCACCAAGTGTGGAACATTGGGATATCATTTGGGGTGAAAGTGGGTGGTGTGAAGAGCAACTTCCTGGAATAGAAATAATCTGGGATTTCCTTCCATTTGTTGCCTTGTGCCCGCAGTGTTGAAAGGTAATGGCTGTTCCAAGATAAACACAAGAATTAGGAACCATTTGCCACTGAGTCTGCCCTGCCTCTTATTGAACTCTTGGATAATCATCTATCTCTACTCCTGCACTATCACAGAGAAAGGTTGAGCAAGTTAGGTCTTTATTCTTTGGAGCGCAGAAGGTTAAGGGGGGGCTTGAATGATGTCTTTAAAATGATGAAAGGGATAGACAGAGTTGACGTGGATAAGCTTTTCCCATTGAGGGTAGGGAAGATTCAAACAAGAGGGCATGACATGAGAATTAAGGGACAGAAGTTTAGGGGTAACATGAGGGGGAACTTCTTTACTCAGAGAGTGGTGGCTGTGTGGAATGATCTTCCAGCAGAAGTGGTGGAGGCAGGATCGATTTTAACATTTAAAAGTAAAGTGGATAGGTATATGGACGGGAAGGGAATGGAGAGGTATGGTCTGAGTGCAGGTAGATGGGACTAGGGGAAAATAAATGGTCGGCACGGACTGGAAGGGCCGAGAAGGCCTGTTTCCATGCTGTAATCGTTATATGGTTATCCCCATGCCCCTGGATTCTCATGTCCAGGCATTTAGATTTGTTTTAAATGAACTCTGAGCCTTTGGGATGGAAAATGCTAGGGAATCATCACTGAAGGGATTGCCTGGTGCATGGAGCAAGGATATAGATTTATAGACCACTGGGATCTCTTCTGGGGTAGGGGTGACCTGTACAAAAGGGGCGGGTTACACCTTAAATGGAGGGGGACCGACGTTCTGGCAGGCAGGTTTACTAGGGCGACATGTGTGGGTTTAAACTAAATAGCGGGGGGGGGGGGGGGTAGGGATTGACAAATTGGGAGTATAAAGATGGAATTGAAGGGAAAGTGAGTACAGGGAAAATTACAAAAGATTCTCGAATTAATGGGAAAGAAAGCTCGAGAAGGGATAAGAGTAAAGTCAGGGCCAATTGCGAGCGGTGTGAGGGGGGAGGTGAATACGGAGGCCAAAGTGTAGTATATGAATGTGTGAAATATAAGAAATAAAGTGGACTAGCTTCAGGCTCAGTTAGAAATTGGCAAGTATGATGTTGTGGGAATTACGGAGACATGGCTGCAAGAGGGCCAGGGCAGGGAAATGAATATTCAAGGGTATACCTCCTATCATAAAGACAGGCAGGTGCGCAGAGGGGGTGGGGTAGCTCTGGTGAGGAATAAAATTCAGTCCCTTGCAAGGGGCGACAGTGAAACATGTGGAGTCGGTATGGATAGAACTAAAGAATTGTAAGCGTAAAAAGACCCTAATGGGACTTATCTACAGGCCCCCAAACAGTACCCTGGATATAGGGTGCAAGTTGAATCGGGAGTTAAAATTGGCATGTAGTAAAGGTAATGCTACGGTTGTTATGGGAGGTTTCAACATACAGGTAGACTGGGAAAATCAGGTTGGTACAGGACCCCAAGAAAGGGAGTTTGTGGAGTGCCTCTGTGATGGATTCTTAGAGCAGCTTGTATTGGAGCCTACCAGGGAGATTTAGTGTTATGTAATGTGCCGGATTTGATAAAGGAACTTGAGGTCGAGGAGCCATTCGGAGGTAGAGACCATAATATGGTCAAGTTTAATCTACAATTGGAGAGGGAAAAGGGTAAATCGGAGGTGTCCGTGTTAGTTGAATAACAGGGACTATGGAGCCATGAGGGAGGAGCTGGCCAAAGATGACTGGAAAGATACCCTAGCAGGGATGACTGGAACAACAATGGCATGTATTTCTGGGAATAATACAGAAGGTGCAGGATCAGTTCATTCCAAAGAGGAAGAAAGATTCCAAGGGGAGTAAGGGGCGATCGTGGCTGACAAGGGACGCCAGGAACAGTATAGAAAATAAAAGAGAAAAAGTACAACTTAGCAAAGATGAGGGGGAAGCAAGAGGATTGGGTAATGTTTAAAGAGCACCAGAAGGTAACTAAAAAGGCATTATGGGGAGAAAGGATGAGGTACGAAGGTAAGCTAACCAAGGAGGATAGTAAAAGCTTCTTTAGTGAAGCGGAAAAAATTAGTTAAGACCAAAGTTGGACCCTTGAAGACCGAAAAAGGTGAATTTATTATGGAGAACAAGGAAATTGTAGATGAATTGAACATGTACTTTGGATCCATCTTCATTAAGAAGGACACAAACAATCTTCCTGATTTACTAGTGCCCGGAGGATCTAGAGTGACGGAGGAACTGAAGGAAATGCACATTAGGCAGGAAATGGTGTTGGGTACACTGATGGGACTGAAGGCTGATAAATCCCCAGGGCCTGATGGTCTGCATCCCAGGGTACTTAAGGAAATGGCTCTAGAAATCGTGGACGCATTGGTGATCATTTTCTAATGTTCTGTAGATTCAGGATCAGTTCCTGTGGAGGGTAGCTAATGTTATCCCACTTTTTTTTAAAAAAGGCGGGAGTGAGAAAACGGGGAATTATAGACCACTTAGCCTGACATCGTTGGTGGGGAAGATGCTGGAGTCAATTTCGAAGATGAAATAGCAGCACATTTGGATAGCAGTAATAGGATTGGTTCGAGTCAGCATGGATTGACGAAGGGGAAATCGTGCTTGACTAATCTTCTGAAATTTTTTTAGGATGTAACCAGGAAAATGGACAAGGGAGAGCCAGAGAATGTAGTGTACCTGGACTTTCAGAAAGCATTTGATAAGGTCCCATGTTGGAGATTAGTGGGCAAAATTAGGGCACATGGTATTGGGGGTAGAATGCTGACATGGATTGGCAGACGCGACACAAAGAGTAGGGATTAACGGGTCCCTTTCAGAATGGCAGGCAGTGACTAGTGGGGCACCGCAAGGCTTGGTGCTAGGATTGCAGCTATTTACAATATACATCAATGATTTAGATGAAGGGATTCAAAGCAACATTAGCAAATTTGCAGATGACACAAAGCTGGGTGGCAGTGTGAATTGTGAGGAGGATGCTATGAGACTGCAGGGTGACTTGGACAGGTTGGGTGAGTGGGCAGATGCAGTTTAATGTGGATAAATGTGAGGTTATCCACTTTAGTACCAAACCAGGAAGGCAGATTACTATCTAAATGGTGTCAAGTTGGGAAAAGGGGAAGTACAACGGGATCTGGGGGTCCTTGTTCATCAGTCAATGAAAGTAAGCATGCAGGTACAGCAGGCGGTGAAGAAAACAAATGGCATGTTGGCCTTTATAACACGAGGAATCAAATATAGCAAAGAGGTCCTTCTGCAGTTGTATAGGCCCCTAGTGAGACCACACCTGGAGTATTGTGTGCAGTTTTGGTCCCCTAATTTGAGGAAGGGCATTTTTGCTATTGAGGGTGTGCAGCGTAGGTTTACAAGGGTAATTCCTGGGATGGCGGGACTGTCATATGCTGAGAGAATGGAGCGGCTGGGCTTGTATACTCTGGAGTTTAGAAGGATGAGAGGAAATGTTATTGAAACATATAAGGTTATTAAGGGTTTGGACACACTAGAGGCAGAAAACATGTTCCTGATGTTGGGATGTCCAGAACCAGGGGCCACAGTTTAAGAATAAGGGTAAGCCATTTAAAATGGAGACGATGAAACACCTTTTCTCACAGAGAGCTGTGAGTCTGTGCAATTCTCTGCCTCAGAGAGGGGTAGAGGCCAGTTCTCTGGATACTTTGAAGAGAGAGCTAGATAAGGCTCATAAAGATAGCGGAGCCAGGGGATATGGGGAGAAGCAGGAACGGGGTACTGATTGGGGATGATCAGCCATGATCATATTGAATGGCCGTGCTGGCTCGAAGGGCCGAATGGCCTACTCCTGCACCTTTTGTCTATTATTTCAGTCCTGATTGGTCTGCCCCATTGAGACTGCGACCCTCTACTAATAGTGCTCATCCAGGGTAAGTGTCTTCCCTCATATGCCCTTTTGAACCCCCAAAGAATTTTGTACTTTTCAACGAGATTGTCCCCTGTTCTTCTAAATATGGGGCTACTCTGCTCAATTTCATTTTGTGCGATCACCCTGCCATCCCAGGCAACGGTCTGGTGAATTTTCTTTTTCTTTATGGAAATCAAAATTATATTTGATAGTTTGATATTTGATAGAGGCTCTATAAGGCACTGGTATGGTCACATTAGAATATTGTGAGTAATCTTTGGCACCATATCTCAGGAAGGATATGCTGACTCTGGGTGGGGTCCAGAGGAGTTTTCCAAGAATGATCCCAGGAATGAGTAGGTTACCATATGATTAGCATTTGTCGGCACTGGGCTTGTACTCGCTGGCGCTTAGAAGAATGAGGGGGGGGGGGGGGGGGGACCTAAATGAAATGTACCGAATAGTGAAAGGCTTGAATAGAGTGGATGTGGAGAGGATGTTTCCACTAGTGGGAGAGTCTAGGACTAGAGGTCACAGCCTCAGAATTAAAGGATGTTCTTTTAGGAAGGAGAGAAAGGAGAAAACGTCTTTAGTCAGAGGGTGGTGAACCTGTGGAATTCTTTGCCGCAGCAGAGGCCAAGTCGGTGGATATTTTTATGGCAGAGATAGATAGATTTTTGATTAGTACGCTTGTGAGAGGTTATGGGGGGAAAAGGCAGGAGAATGGAGTTAGGAAGGAGAGATAGATCAGCCATGATTTACTGGAGTAGATTTGATGGGCCAAATGGCCTATTTCTACTCTTATTCCTTTTGACCTTGCATTCCATTCTCTGGATGCAGTCTCACGAAGGCAGCATGAAGCCTTTACTATTGCATTGCATTATTTGTTGCCTTAATTGCTCACTCCAGTTGCACGTTAACTCAGTGGCTTGCGTACTAGGACTCTTAGGAGCATGCCCCACCTCATCAACATCTATTCTGTTTCTTTAAAAACTCCATTTCAAAATGGCTAATTTTCAAATCTTGCATTGACAGTAGGATTAACAAAATAGTTTCCTGCAAAAAAAAAAGTTGCTCAAGTACTAGATTAAGCTACCAATTCGTTATTTAAATTCCTGAAATGGCTGGCCTGTATTTAATCTTTATCTCAAGGTCTGTTGGAACTTGTGGCAAGTGCTGGTTTTACTTGGTTCTTGAAACATACTTCTGCAGAAGTTTTCTGCAAGTCCATGCTGGTTTTGGTTTGCTGTGTGGTTTGAAAGGAGACTCGATTGAAGTCAAGTTCTGAAAAGATGCTTCAGCTTGAAGCTTTGTTTTTGATAGGTTTTAGATGGATTTTGTTGGTAGAAATCTGAGAATTGTAACTTGTCAGCAGTATGCAAAGGAAAAGTTGCTTAATGGTGCGTTCCCTTAATTTCAGGGTTGAATTGCAGTTGTTTTGCTTCTAGGATAATGCTCAGCCAAAATTAGAATCCACTGAGATGGGAAAACTTGCTATTGGAAATACCACTATTACTTTGGAAAGAGTTTCAGAAGTTAAACATTAATTGCAAGTGATGCAATTAGTCATTTTGGTTAAACCATAAACTTGTAAATGGAAGCTTTCAATTTTTAAGAAGCTTTTGATATATAGGAGCAAATCAAATTTGTATATTTAATGAAATTGTTAACTTACTAAAAATAAATCTAATAAACTACTCGCCAGTGGCACTTTTGATAATGCCCAAAAGCAGTATTGTTTGGAAAAGTATCCATTTAATTCCTTAGTTTCTTTATATGAGGTCTCAGAACTATAATTTCTTGGAAGGTGAAAGAAATAGTCCTAATTCCATAAATCACCTATACTAAATTACTAATCTTGATACTTGTGAACTTGGGTCTACAGTTTATCCAATTATTCATGGCTTGAAATATCTTAATCTTATGTTCTATGGATTCTCCATTTGAAATTGAACCTGTTTATCTGCGTCTGTTTATGATCCGCAGCATAATATGCATTTGAGTACGAGCTGTCAAATGAATATTTCACAACTAATCCTTGCACGGTTATGAGTAGGAGTGAATAAAGAGGTATTTGTAAAGACTACTTGCATGTCTAAAAGCCTCATAAACACTATTGCATCTGCCTCGACTATCCACCTCGGCAGTGCGTTCCAGGCACCCATCACCCCCCATGTTAAAAATAAAAAAATAAAAAAAACATTTGCCCTGCACATCTCCTTTAAACTTTGCCCCATTCATCTTGAAGTTCCCACCCAGGCATAAAGGTTTTGACTGTTTACCTCTTAATTTTTAATTCTATCAAGACTTCCCTCAGCATCTGGTGCTCCAGAGAAAACAATCCAAGCATGTCCAACCCCTCCTCATAGTCAATACTGTCTAATGCAGGCAGCATTCTGGTAAACCTCTTTTGCACCCTCTCTAAAACCTCCTTGCAATGTGCTGACCAGAGCCCCATGCAGCTTAACCAAAGTCCTCTGAAGCTGCACCATGACTTCCTGACTCTTGTACTCAATGCCTCGACTAACAGAGGTAATATCCCATTTTTACCGTTCTATCCATTTGTATCGCAACTTACATGCATTTGCATCCCTCCACATCAATGCTTTAAATAGTCTTGCCATTAAATGTATATAGTTTCCCCTTGCATTCAACTTCCCAAAATGCCACACCTCACCTATGCTCGGATTTAACTCCATCTGTCAGTCAGTCAGCAACGGTAGTATTCTTTAAGAAAATTGACTAAATTGTTTAGAATTGCAATTGGATGGAAATGCAAGTGGGATAATCCATCTCTGCTTGAATTTGGTTGTAGAATGCCAATGTGCAGATGGGATGGGGGGGGGGAGATAACTTGCTGTAATCTGGTGCTACAATTGGTACTCGGCTATTAAACGGTGGCCCACAATGGCAGTCATCTCAGATCTTGTAAGAATTAGAAAATCAAACTAAATTTATTCACAGTGCGTGGAAGCTTGCATGCCGTTCAAGATTTTCAGTGGGTTTTTGCAACCTGTTTACGAAGCAACATAAGTTTGTCTTCACAGTTTGTTTTGTGGCTTGCTTTGGATTACTATGGAGGATGTCATGCAAAAGCATCACAGCATTTTCCTGACTAACTTTATAATCTCTGCCATTACTGAACATCCGGAAAAGTTTGGTCTTCATGATTAAATCATAATTTTTTCTAAATTAAAATCTTTGACTTGATTGAAAGACTCGACTTCATTCTTAAAGTGAAACAAGTGCAACACGTTAAGTTCAGTACCTCGGTTATGAATCGTGTTCTTGAACAATCTTTAAATGTACTGGGCATTCAATTTACTAAGCGTCTTTTCAACTTGTTGGTTAGGTGTCTCCATTTCCAAATGCTGGCTTCATCAATGGATTTACTGCAGCCCCAAACTTCAAATCTGCAACAGCCCCTTTGACCTCACTCAGACAATATAATCCTAGAAACAGGTAAGATTAAACAAATATTTTTCAAACAATATTTGCAAAACTAATTTGGTAGCAAATTACCAAATGCCATACCATGCCATTGTAATAGAAATGGGCTCATTGTAGCCATGCAGTAATCGAGAAAATTACAGATGGACAATGAGACAAAAATAAAGGGAGATGCGAAAACAGTGCTCTTGTTTGGAAGCCTTCTGCCAATTTTTGGTTTTGCAGTCATTTAATGGGTGATACAGGGTTACCAGTGGATTTAAGGTCTTTATTTTTCATTAAAGCTGGAGTGCTTTTGAAATATGAGCATCGGTTGCCCGCTTAACACCTCAGGCCTGCTCTGCAATTTAATAAGACAGCGGCCGATCGGATTGTAACCTTCCACTCCCTGGCACATCCATTTTCCCCTGCCTGTATTAGACTGCTTGTAGTACCTTGGAGGGAGAACATCTTGGAGACATGATGCAGAAAATTGTCTGTCTCAAAATGGGGGCACTTTATTCCACCAGTGACCTCTCATTCGAGATGTTACATTAAATAAACATCTCCACATCCACTCTGTGCAGACTCTCCTCTGGATTTTGTTTCAAGCACTTTGCTTCTCACTCTTGTAAATAACAGCAGACACAATCCTAACCTGATCTGCATTGTAAGAGATTACTGGAGTGCACCTCTTCCCACCCAGCTTCCTGTAAGGACTCTATCCCCAATTCCTCCATCTATGCTGCATCTGCACCCAGGATGAGCTGTTCCAAACCAGGGCATCGAGGTGTCTTCATACCTTAGGGAATAGGGGTTCTCCTCTTCCACTATAGATGAGGCTCTCACCAGGGTCCCCTCTATATCCCGTAGCTCTGCACTCACTCCCAATCTCCCCCCCCCCCCCCCCCCCCCACATTCGTAACAAGGGCATGGTCCCACTTGTCCCGACTTTCCACCCTACTAGCCGTCACATACAACAGATAATCCTCCGACATTTTCGCCACCTCCATAGGGATCCCACCACTGGCCACATCTTCCCAAATCCTCCACTTTCGGCTTTATGCAGAGGCCGTTCCCTTCTTGGTCAATTAATTCCTTCTCACGCAAACCACCTGGTACTTTCCTTTGCAATTGCAGGAAATGCTGTACGTGTCGCTTTACTCCCCCCCCCCCCCCCGACTCCATCCAAGGACCCAAGCAGTTTTTCTAGGTGAGGCAGAGGTTCACCTGCACCACCTCCAACCTCAACTATTACATCCGCTGTTCTAGGTGTCAACTGCTCTACATCGGTGAGACCAAGCGCAGGCTTGGCAATCGCTTCGCCCAACACTTCTGTTCAGTTCGCATGAACCAACCTGATCTCCCAGTGGCCCAGGACTTCAACTCCCCATCCCATACCGAATCCGACCTTTCTGTCCTGGGCCTCCTCCATGGCCAGAGCGAGTCCCATCGCAAATTGAAGGGGCAGCACCTCATATTTTGCTTGGGTAGTTTATACCCTGGCAGTATGAACATTGACTTCTCCAATTTCAGGTAGTCCTTGCTTTCTCCTCCCTTCCCAGCTCTCCCACAGCCCATTGTCTCTGCCTCTTCCTTTCTTCTACCCCCCCCCCACATCAGTCTGAAGAAGGGGCTCGACCTGAAACGTCACCTATTCCTTCGCTCTGCAGATGCTGCCTCGCCTACTGAGTTTCTCCAGCATTTTTTGTCTACCTTCGATTTTTCCAGCATCTGCATTTCTTTCTTGTACATTGTAAGAGATGCCTATTCTAGTTTAACATTCTCGGTAGCTGCATTTGCGTGCAGGCCTGTGTTTTGTCCGGGGTCGGGTCTCCGGGCGCTGTTGAGTTGCTGCTGGGCTGTCCCGTCCCCTCCTGGGTGTCCTGTCCCTGTCAGGGGGTGTCCGGGTAGCCCTGGGCTTGCAGCCGGTGCGGAGAAGGGGGGGATGGGGTCGCTGGCAGCGGTGGCGGCCCCGGACATGCAGCCGGCGGCCCGGGGGGGGGGGGGGGGGGGGATGGCTCCAGCTCTGCCTGTCCAGCTGGGTTGGCCAGCAGCCGGGGCGCAGGTCTGGAACAGTGGCGGCCCCTGACCTGCAGCCGGCACCAGGGGGGTTGGCCGGCGGCCACTGGGTGGGGCGGGGGGGTGCGGCTGGTGGTCCCTGGCCCGTCGGGGAAGCGGGTTCATCGGTAGTTGGAGGGTGGTTGGGCTGGAGTTGGCGCTTCCTCTCCATGCTGGCTGTGGGCCTGCGGTCCGCTGCTCCGGGCCACTGTCCCATCGGTCCGGGGCTGTCGGTTGACCTGGCGGGGCAGGCGGAGTTGAGCTGGGGTTGGCGCTTCTCCACGCTGTCTGGGGGCTGCTGCTCCGGGCCAGTGTCCCATTGGTCTGGATGTCTCCGGCCCTCCTCCCCCACCCTGCGGGTTCGATCCTGGCTGCGGATGAGGCGCGGGTCTGTGTGCGTGCAGCTGCCGAGAATGCCTCTCTGTCTGTCCAGCCCCCCTCTCCCACTCGCATCTGCACCCTATATCTCGCTGTTCCAGATTAAATATATTGCACATAATTCACGAATAAAGATAAGAATTTATGCACAGTTTATACAGTCAGCGCTCTGTTCGCTTTTTCTTTATAGCCAGTGACCTTTGACAAATCCCTTGATTCCTTGCGTTTTGGGGAATACTGAACTCGCTTATTGGCTGTGCCATTACAATAATTCAAAGTACTCAATAAATTGGTTAAACATAACTTCACAAAATTTAGTTGCTTTTGCCATATTATCTTGAATTCTACAAAGTTCCATGCCATAATCTTGTAATCGTTCACAGTGACACACTTTAAATTAACCAGTCTATAATTTCCTGCTTTCTAACTTCATATTTTGGATTAAGGTATATTTCCCTACAGAATTCCTGAGTACGGAGTTATATCAGTGTCAAAACTTCAAACACCTATATTTTGGTTGTCATTAAATGTGTTCTCAACTATTTAAATTTCTTAAACTTTAAACTTCTTTTCACCAGACTGCATTCTTTGAAAATGTCTGAAATATATGATTTTCGTTTTGCCAAATAAGTAGCTATTTAAAAAATCTTCTGTTAAGTCTTGCTGTCATTCTGGAGTTTGTGTTACCAGAATAATTTATGTTAAAGAGAATGAAGATCAAAGGATAAATCCGTTGAAACTTTATTCAAAGTTCCTATGGTTTTATATGTTCTCTTCTCTCTTTAAAGTTTGGAATCTTAAGTTGGTGTTTGATAGAATCAGAAAATAATGAAAACAATAGTGACCCTGTATTTGCATTTTGATATTTCAAAGTAATGTGCGTGTAATATGCTCATTATGGCTACATGGCTCCAAATGTAATTTGTTCTCTAATATATAAGGGCATCAAATTGGGTATATAATGCGATTTAAAACATTTGAAGATGTCACTAAACTTCAAGTCCTATCCTAAAATCTGGAGGTTTCTGGTTCAATTTTAACTTGGTAATGGGCTCTCGTGTTTACTTAAATGGCGAGTGGAAAGCAAGACCATCAACCGTGCCCTCCATAATGTTTGGGACAAAGACCCATCATTTATTCATTTGCCTCTATTCCACAATTTGAGATTTGTAATAGAATAAAATTACATGTGGTTAAAGTGCACATTGTCAGGTTTTTATTAAAGGCCATTTTTACACATTTTGGTTTCACCGTGTAGAAATTGCAGCCATGTTTATACATAGTCCCCCCATTTCAGGGCACCATAATGTTTGGGACACAGCTGTTTATCAATTATCAACATGAGGACCAAAGTTGTGCCAGTGAAAGTCAAAGAAGCCATCATGAGACTGAGAAACACAAATAAAACTTAACGACATCAGCCAAACCTTAGGCTTACCAAAGTCAACCTTAGGCTCACCAATATCCTTTGCATGCAATGACTGCTTGAAGTATGTGATTCATGGACATCACCAGTCGCTGGGTGTCTTCACTGGTGATGTTCTGCCATGACTGAGAACCAAGAATAAAACTGTTAGAGACATCAGCCAAACCTTAGGATTACCAAAATCAACTGGAACATCATTAAGAAGAAATAGAGCACTTGCGAAAGAGAAAGCTTACTAATCGTAAAGGGACTGGCAGGCCAAGGAAGACCTCCACAGCTGATTACATACGAATTCTCTCTATAATAAAGAGAAATCTCCAAACACCTGTCCGACAGATCAGAAACGCTCTTCAGCCATGTGTGGATTTGTCAATGACCACTGTCCACAGAAGACTTCATGAACAGAAATACAGAGGTTACACTGCAAAATGCCAACCACTGGTTAGCTGAAAAAATAGGATGGCCCGGATACTGTTTGCCAAGAAGTACTTAAAAGAGCAACCACAATTCTGGAAAAACGTCTTGTGTACAGATGAAACAAATATTAACATATCAGAGTATGGAGGAGAGAAGGAACTGCCCAAGATCTAAAGCATGCCACCTCATCTGTGAAACACGGTGGTGGAGGTGTTATGGCCTGGGTATGCATGGCTGCTGAAGGTACTGGCTCACCTCTTCATTGATGATACAACTGCTGATGGTAGTAACATAATGAATTCTGAAGTGTATAGGCACATTCCTATCTGCTTAATTTCAAACAAATGCCTCAAAACTCATTGACCAGCGACTCATTGACTCATAGTTCAGTCTACAGCAAGACAATGATCCCAAACATACTGCTAAAGCAACAAAGGAGTTTCACAAAGCTAAAAAATTGTAAATTCTTGAGTGGCCAAGCCAATCACCTGATCTGAACCCAATTGAGCATGCCTTTTATATGCTGAAGAGAAAACGGAAGATTAGCCCTCGTAACAAGCAGCGTAACCTAAAGATGGCTGCAATACAGACCTGGCAGAACATCACCAGAGAAGACACCCAGCAACCGATGATGTCTATGCATTGCAGACTTCAAGTAGCCATTCCATGCAAAGGATATGCAACAAAATACTAAACATGACCACTTTCATTTACATGACATTGCTGTGTCTCAAACGTTATGGTGCCCTGAAATGGGCGGGATGATGTATAAACACTGCTGTAATTTCTACATGGTGAAACCAAAATGTATAAAAATGACCTGTGTTAAAATCTGACAGTGTGCACTTTAACCGTATGTGATTTGTTCTGTGACAAATCTCAAATTGTGGAGTACAGAGACAAATAAATAAATGATGGGTGTTTGGCCCAAACATTGAGTAACAACAGTATGTAAAACAAAAGCATACCAATGTATTTACATTATTAATGACTTAACAAAACTTGCAATGCATCTTAGCATTGCTGTAGTGAGAATGTTCACACAACCTCCTAATACATATCACAATTATTGGCTACCAACATTTTGTTTGGGATTCTTCATTTGTGCTTTTATTTGTATGAGATATTACCAATGATAGGAAGCCAATTGATTCTAAGTAGATTTAATCCCCTACAGTATAAATAATGAGGCAGGAAGAGACGATCATTTTATCTTTTCAGAAGTATTGAAAGATTAGAATGTGTAAGCTGTTGTACGAAACTATCCAGTGACAGTAAATTGTCCTGCTGCAGCTCCACAAAACTCCTGGTTTGCAGGGGACTCTGGTGTCTGTTCTCTAATTTAGAAATGTAATGAGCAGAAACTGATTTAGTGTGCAGATTGCCTTCTGAAAGGAAATAAATGGATCTCCTTTCAGCATGGATTGAAAATGAGCTTGGGGAAGCAAGTTGGATAGATGGGCAGCCATGTGACTTTCAACCATCAGATCTCGAACTAGGTGCACTGGTCAATTGATCAACATGGATACCCCAACTTGATCTTTATAATGAATATATAACTTTTTTTTGAAAGGGTGCATTTTATTGCACATGTCAAGTCGAAGAAAATTGATTATGCAATTTGCTTGACCTGTAATATGGGGTATTCAAGTGGAAGAAGTCTTGACGTTTTGGAGAATTTCACAAATCTATTTGTAATGTATTAATTGTTTTCCATATTCTGATTGAGAAAGGTATCAGAGTTGCCAACCAGTGCCCCTCTATACAATCTTGGTTGTTATATCCTTGAACCTTAAGTAGATACAGTGGTTTTGATATGTGGCTAAGTTGCAGACTTGTGATTCAGCTGAAGGCCTTGAGTTTGTATATTCCACTACATAAAAGAGTCAAATTTGCTTGGAAATTGAATACTTTTGGGTGGAGCATTGCAGTTCAGCCTCTTCTGCCAGTTGCAGACTTTGGCTCAATTGGGATGATATATGTTGCGTTCTGTTGCTGCAGATGGTTGTTTCAGCCTGTTGCTAACAATAAATATTAACAGATGGTCATCACGTTGCTGATCATGTCCATGATAGGCAATTATCCGTCTGGAGTGGTTGATAATTGAACAAGAGCCAGAACAGTTAGGAGCATGTTAGTGTACTTGTACCATCTCCAGTACTCGCCAAACATGAAATTTTCTGTGGCAAACACTCCTGGTCACCCTGTGTTGTTTGACCTAATTTTTATTTTTGTAATTTTGGGCACAAAAAAAAACTGTCGCTTGGGAAGAATGATTACTTATTAAATATTCTGCCTTTGGTTATGTGGTCTTAAAACCAGTAAGATCACATTCTAATAAATCACCATACATTGAATTTGTGATCAGGAACCACAGCAAATCTCATCTACGCCCCACATTGCCGAACGCAGATCGTGGACCAGGACTTTTAGAGAGCCCAACGATATTTAATTTTTCGACGGATCGTCTATTGAATGGTGTTCGAAGTCCTCAGATGCGACCAGCTGGACCCAATAGGACACGGATCCATAGCAATGCAGCTTATAATAAGAGAGATTTTGGGATTGCCAGGTCAGCGGAGCAAATCAATGCTGATTCGTCACCCGGCATGGGTCGAGGAAGGTGAGTTTGATTAACCAAAATAAGGAAGCATAAATATCAACTTGACTTCCCCTTTTGTTTCAAACATGATCTGTTTATAGTCAGACAAATAAAATGCAGATAATCGTGAACCAGGAATGCTGAAAATCCTCCAGGTCAGCATTTAGTGCCACCTTCTCCTTTTCATTCCCACCCTGTAATTGTGCTGCTGATAATGATTATGCTCCACGCACATTGCAATTTGTATTCATAGCCAAGTAGAGATCACAGATGTTTGAAGGATTTTAAGCATGATTACAATGAAGCAGTTAAAGAAACCCAACAGAGTCTCAATTTATTTTGCATAGTTTTATACAAAGCAAGCTATAAACTTAGACTGTATGAGCTGGCATGTCAAAGCATATGATGGAAACTAGTTTTTTTTTCTCCGATTAATTGAGTTTTCATGGAATTTTTTTTCCAGGAAGAATTCGTATGGATACAGGAAGAAAAGGGAAGACAAGTTTACGGTATGATATTTTGCAGTCTTGAAATTTATTGCTTTTGTTTTTATTGAACCAGGGTGCTTATTCATGGCAGTTTGGAATCATTCCAGTTTAACTTGCCTGTCCCATCCAACATGTTCAATTATGTGGAACTGGTTTGAGAGTATTAAATTTTGTTGTATTTAATTTGGTATACAAACTATTCAGACCAGAACCCCCAGCCTTCATTTAAATAACTATTTGTGTTGCAAAGTCGCGCAGACTATGCAATTGAGTACTATTTTACATTTGTACTTGGTCTGATGAGAGAGAAAAACCTAAAATGGCAGCTGGTAGAGCTAGTGCCTCTCAGTGCCAGATACCCGGATTTGATTCTGACTTCTACGTGGAGTTTGCACTCTATCCCTGGGTGATTGCGTGGGTTTCCTTCAGGTTGTCCGGTTTCCTCCCACATTTTCACAGACTTGCAGCTTGGAGGTTAATTGCTGGGTAGATAATAGTGGCTAGATATTGAATCTATTTCAGAGAAAAATATGCCCTTGTCTTTGAATCGCTTTACATTCTCTTTACTCAACATCATTTGATCCAGTTGTCCACAGTTATGCTTGCAACTGGCTCCACACTCTGGTCCCTTTATTTAAACTCCTATTTGACATGCTCGGAGAAGGAGAAAGGTGCAGCGCACAGGCCTTGAACCTGGTGAGACGCAGGAGGAGCCCGGCCGGGAGCCACCCCACAGAGCCCAGTCCCTCAAAGCACTAGAGTCTCCCAACCCCTACAGAGTAGTTGTTAAGATGGCTGATCCGTGGGTGGTTGTTGCTGGGACGCAAGTCGGGGCCTGATCAACCCCGGCTGGGTCGCCTGGGCGAGGGTGTCTGATGTTGTGAGACCCAAAGCACCCGATGACCCCAGGTCACATCACTGAGGATGCATCCCAGCGCATCTAGAACATGTATATTTTTCACACCTTTAAAATAAATTAACCAAAACATTTAAACATTTTTCAGGCACATTTTCAAGTGGCCATCTACTTTATTGTGAATGACTTCTGGATCTTTCACAATATGTTGTGAAAGAGCTTCGTACTCCAGTTTAATGATAAAGTACACATTCTAATCGGCACATTCTTTTTCATTTCAAAACATTGTGGGAGCGGAATCTAAGGTTAATGAAACTTATTCAGCACATTTCAGCTAATATCCTAAAACATGAGGGCATCTCCCCCCCCCCCCCCCCCCCAGCAACTTGCCCTGCACCTTCTCGTTATGTAGAGAATATACATTTGTCATTAGACACTTTACAAGGAAATTAGACAAGGTGCACTATGAACATATCATTTTACACCACATTCCAGTCTTTAGTTTACATTGCTTTTTAAAAACCATTTATCATTTTATTGTGCTACAGCTTTTAAGAATGATGTTTTTTCTTCATTCGCTTTCGTTAATCTAGTGTGCTATTGATGAGAAATTGCTGACTTCTAATTCCCCTTGATTTCTAATTTTCCGCGATATCAAGATAAGCCATGGTCCTTTCATAACTTCATCTTTCCCTTTTTTCAGAAATTGTTTAAAGTTCAGACGTATGTTGCATTTTTTAATTAAATCAATCTTGGGTGTTTCATTATGTCATTACAAGCAATTAGCTTGGGTAACTGCATGAAGAATTTCCTTTTTTTTAATCTACCTGCCGTCTACTTGCACTTTGTATAATAAGGTTGTATTTAAAATTGAACATGTTGGATGGTTTAATGGCATGTCTTCTCTCAAGTGCTTAACAGGTTTTACATTATTTGGTATGCACAATTAATGTTGAGGTTTTTTCTGATCAGATTAAATGTAGGCTTAATGTTAATTGAATTAACCAAAATTCCCAGTTAAATCCTGGGGAGCCCGTAGATTTAGCCACTCTATTTTATGGGCTCACTGGAACCTGTTGAAAGGTATTGGACATGTTTGGAGTATAAAATAATATCCAGATTATATGAACCAAGATTAAATATGTTTCATCTCAATTAATTTCATTGCAGGTACCAGTAGTAAAAACAGCAAATTAAGGTTACAAGCCCGTTAGATTTGCAGAGCATTCCTCCAATATTTTGTTTGCATTCTGGACATTAAAAAAAAAGAATGCAATGAAAAAACAAGAGATGCACAGGAACGTTGTCCCACATGCGTGACAAACTTGTAGCATAGAAATCATTCAATCCTTGTTTTCATGCAGTATTTAGCTAGATTGCGTCAAAACAATTTCACTCCCTGTGCTTAAAAATGTACATTTTCTTCAATCTTCCTTTGCAAAAACACATTTAAGCTGTTGCTATCTTGGGACAAAAGCATGGGGGAAGAATAATTAAATATATGTGTAAAATGAAAATTAACCTGGAATTGACATAGACATAGAAAATAGGTGCAGAAGGAGGCCATTCGAGCCAGCACCATTCATCATGATCATGGCTGCTCGTCCCCTATCAATAACTCGTGTCTGCCTTCTCCCCCTATCCCTTGACTCCACTAGCCCCTAAAGCTCTATCTAACTCTTTCTTAAATCCATCCAGTGACTTGGCCTCCACTGCCCTCTGTGGTAGGGAATTCCATAAATTCAAAATTCTGTGGGTGAAAACGTTTTTTCTCACCTCAGTCTTAAATTACCTCCCCTTTTTTCTAAGTATGTGGCCCCTGGTTCTGGACTCGCCCCACATTGGGAACATTTTTCCTGCATCTAGCTTGCCCAGTCTTTGTACCAGACATTTCGTATTTAAACTTTATTATTTAATTAGTTGAAACCTCATTGATGAGGTTAACAAAATGTGTCTGTTGCAGTAATAGGAGGATTTCCTTTCTGGTTGCAAGCTGCCTGTTTTTTTTGGACAGAAATGCAAACAGGATTTCTTGAGTATCCTCATCCTGTTTCCTTGTATCAAGTTAATTCCATTTATTTCTGTGAGCTTTATACCACTAAACATGTCATGGGATGGTCTGGAATATTTTGCCGCATTCCAAGATATAACATTGCAAGGGTGATGAAGAGGGAAGATAACACCTTTTGAGCTGTTGTTGTGTAAAGGCTCTAACATTATTTCTCACTCAAACAATATTTCTCAGAAATGCATAGCTGAACAGATTATCTGAGATGCCAATGTTAGACCTTGCACTGTTTAAATTGGTGTCCATTTCCTATCTTGTTGCAGTGACTACACTTGTATTTCCAAAGCTCAATAGAACTTTGGCATGTCTAGAGGTTGGCTATAAAATGACATAACACCTCATGAGTAACATTTAAACAGATTTGCAGTCCAGATCTGTTCATTTTTCCTGTATGAATTGTGTACGTAACTTTATTCACAATAATGCAGCATAAAACAGCCCGTTTGGCTTGTGCCCATGCTGACCAGGAAGCTATCTATATATAGGCCATGTACCAGCATTTGGTCCATCATCTTATCTTTCTTGGCAGTGTAAGTGCGCATCTAAATTCTTAAATGTTTGACAGTGCTTGCTACTAGTTTTAACTCTGGCATTACGTTCCAAATTCCAAGCATTCTCAGTGGAAAAAAAATACCCTATGAACCTCTTCTCCCTTATCCTAACCCAATGCCTTCTAGTTTTGGATTACTCACCGAAAGAGGATAGTATTCTATTATCTTGCTTCTCTGTGCCCCTCGTATTGTATCAGGTCATTGTGGGGTTCCTGCTGAGATGCAAGATTGGGAAGATTCTTGACATTGTACATCCTCAGGGCAAATGACACCCATTCTCCGTGTTTGTTTCTCTTATTGTTTCTCTTATTGATCCCATGTTAAAGCTTAATAGTTTCCTTTCTTGGACAGTGTTTAATGCAGGATTGGTTTTAAACTCCTCCACTTTGAGCAGAAGATAATGACACTTAATATTTTATTTTTGGCAGAGATCCCAGACACAGTCCCCTCCTCCACCAAAGCCACCGTCGCCCAACTTTGAACTAGGATTGTCCAACTTTCCACCTTTGCCTGGAGCTGCTGGCAATCTGAAGAGTGAAGAAGTTCTTGAGAACAGGCTTGCTAATGTGAAAATAACCCCGAAAGAGAAGCCTCAAATATTACAGGTAATGTGATTGTTTTTCAAGGAAGTTATAGTTGGATGAATTGTAAACATTGTTTAAGAGAACAGATTTGAAGTGCGGAATCATCTGACATCTTATGGAGGGTACTGCCAATTCATGGGCTTTTTAATACATGTAGCTATTGCAGAGACATTGCAGCTTTGCCTGGGCTGAGTTTATTATTCTAGGTTATTCAATGTTCCAGGAGAAGTGGAAGTTCCACTTTGCATCTTAGAACTTCTGTCCTGAAGTATTCCCAGTTCTGATGAAAGGTTTTCAGTGTGACATTTTAACAACTTCAGATTTTGCTTGACCTAAGAACTTTGGTTGACCTAAGAACTTTTGTTTCCAAAAACTTTTGTTTCCAAAAAATGTATTCCAGAAAGATGATTTCATTCAGTTCAGGATGAAGTCATTCCAGTATAAAAAATTCCAGGCTTAAAAGTGAAATTTTCCATCATTACTGAAAATTATTTGTATTGTGTTGAATGGAATGGAGATTTATTGCAGGTTATTGTCCAAGTGTTACCGTCTTGGTGTTATCGGTTTATACTCTCTAGAATTTAGGAGATTGAGAGGGGATCTTATAGAAACTTACAAAATTCTTAAGGGGTTGGACAGGCTAGATGCAGGAAGATTGTTCCCGATGTTGGGGAGGTCCAGGACAAGCGGTCACAGCTTAAGGATAAGGGGGAAATCCTTTAGGACCGAGATGAGAAGGACTTTTTTCACACAGAGAGTGGTGGGTCTCTGGAACTCTCTGCCACAGAGGGTAGTTGAGGCCAGTTCATTGGCTATATTTAAGAGGGAGTTAGATGTGGCCCTTGTGGCTAAGGGGATCAGAGGGTATGGAGAGAAGGCAGGTACGGGATACTGAGTTGGATGATCAGCCATGATCATATTGAATGGCGGTGCAGGCTCGAAGGGCCGAATGGCCTACTCCTGCACCTAATTTCTATGTTTCTATGTCTCAAGTTATCTGAAGTCACTACCAGCTTTAGATGCAAGAGAAACAAGTTTTACGGTTGTGATTATTTGCATTGATTTCACAAGTTATTCCGTTCCATTCAATAATAACTGTTCGTGCATCAGTCACACATATTGAGAAAGTTTGGGTGATGGTCAAGGTTAATGAGTGTCAGCAGTATTGTAAAACATCAAAGGCAAAGACATAGTAAATGGTCTGAAGAGGTTTTGTAAGTGGAGAGATGATAATGCAGGAGAATAGAAAGTTTCAAAAGGCATTGTAGCTAAATAAGCATCTGCCATTAGATGAACTCGATGCGCAAGAGCAAAGTTTGTCATTGTCTAAAAACAGATGTATTTGTAATGTGGGATAAATGAAGGGTAGGTTAGGCAGGAATTGAAAGCAGGACTGAGCCTTAAAGTCCATAACATAACTTAAAGCTTTGGGGTCATGTTGGGAGTTGAATACTGTTAGTCAGGAACTGAATATTGTTTGTTCTAACGATGTGATATTAGATAGACTTGACAGCATCTAAGACCTTGAGGAAAATAAATAAATAATCTTGCTATTCAAAATATGTGGCTGAGGAAACGGAATTTGGGGTTTGGTAGTACATTGATTCCTTCCATATAAATAAAAACACAGAATATAATAAAATAAGTATTGCCCGCTCTTTGTACTTGAAGAAAATCACAGGATTTCTAAGGCCTGCCCAATATTCCTCGAGCAATATTTTAAAAAAAATGATCTTGCACTTGCTTATAGAAGTGACAATATTTCAAAATTAGTTAAGATCCAAAGTATTGGAGATGCTGTATAAATGTTTTAACTAAATAGCCAGCACAAAGATTAAAGTTATATTCTTGCTTGTCTATTAAGTAGCCATGCTATTTTTTTTTTGTAACAACTACTTTGGGTCTAAATGGGATTGTTTATTTTTAAAGAGTGTAAACGTGGATGCAAGTACTAACACTATACCTTCGGGAATACCACGGGAGACGTTACCATCCGTATCTCCAACTGCACTGCCAGTTAGTTCTGAGGCCTCCCCTTCGCCACCTCATTCTCCAGAAATCAAGTAAGTTGTTTTATTCTTTTATTATTAATACTTATAATTCTCATAGGGAAGAATCTTTATGCAGCTGATGTGTTTCGGTTAAGTGGGCTTGAGGAATAATCTGGTAACGATGTACTAAAAAATAATGTAAATGTGTAGGTATCTCATAGAATTATGCATGTGTCATAGAAATTGAAGGTAGGCACAATGCTGGAGTAACTAGACAGGCTGCATCTCTAGAGAGAAGGAATGGGTGATGTTTCAGGCCGAGACCTTTGTATTGTCATTAAAAAATTGGTTGGGCTTTATAGCATTGCTGTATATTAGTGACTTGCACCATTACTTGTTCTAAAAGATACTGACCGATTTGTCTTTGCTCGCCAAAGCAAATCTGTTCACATGGAGGCACCATACATTGCATACGCAGGAATTGTGCATTAACACCTGTCACTTGCTAGGCCTTTTCCGCCCCATCTCCTTTTGAGGTTTTAACCCCCCCCACACACACTGCAATCCAATCTGAAGAAGGGCCCAGATCCGAAACATCACCTATTCATGTCTTCCAGCACTTTGTGTTCTAAATCTGTAACCTAATGTGCTAGCTGTTTGTATTTTCTGTGGGTCAGTGATTCTCAAAGCCACCCGTGCTGTGTCAACCAGATGCAATGCAGAATTAGGCTAATGTTTTGAAAGCTGTGGATTTTGCTGTCTGTTGGGGGCGCTGCAAGTCGGCTGCCCTGCCAGCAGCGTGTTCGTAATTTCAACTTTTTTTGTTGATTGTTTTAGTGTCCAAGTGTTTTTTTTTTGGTGCCTCTCGGTGTCTTGTGTGTCTTGCTAACAGTCTGTTTTTTCGTCCTTAAAACATTTTTTTTTTAGTGTGTGTTAAAAGTGTAAATGTTCTCCAGTTTGTTTTGTGTAGGGTCAGGGGAAACTTTTTTCAGTTTCTTACCTTGCTGGAGATGCGATTATTTCGGGATCGCATTCTCCGGAAGCTCTGCGAACTACCATCAATGGTGCTGGAGGCCTCCTCGGATTGACTTGAGCCTACTGCGGGACGTGGATTTAACATCAGTGCCGATCCCTTATCTGGGATCGCTCCAACCGCGACCTGCGGACTTTGCCATCGTGAGCTTGCAATCTCTGGAGAGGCTAGTCGGGAGCTCCAACATCGCGGAAGGTTCAACCAGCCCCGATGTGGGGTCTGATCGCTGGTTCCCCCCCCCCCCCCCCCCGCCCCCCCACCGATGCAGGAGCTGATCGCCCTGATGCGAGGGCCCAGAAGCCCTGGCTACGGGAGTCAAGATTGTCCTGCCAACGAAGAGCTCATGCATTGCAAAACATACTTGGCTAATAAAATATTATTGTGATTGATTAACATGAATCTGTACACTGTGGACAGCTTGATCGTAATCTCTCCATCGACTGGTTTGCACGCAACAATGGGTTTTCCTGTACTATGGTACACATGACACTAAACCAAGCCAAATAGCTATGAAGCACTGAAAATATGTTCATGGAAAGTGTCATGTAAATAAAAGGTTTAAATTAATTGTCACTGAATTATTCCTTTTCATGCGATTTAAAGTATTGACAGCTCTCTTGGAACTATCTTACTGTGTTTGGAATTGTGCTGACAGCTTATAGTGATAGTGAAACTGCATGGAAACGGGCCCTTCAGCCCAACTTGCCTATGCCAACCAAGATGTGCTGAGGTGAGGTGATTTGGTGCACATCTTCACCCCTTTCTTTCTCTCCCCCCCCCCCCCCCAATTCAATGTTCCGCCCAAAATTGCTTTATTGTGGCCCATGCTTTTGAATCTTTGTTACTATGTAAGAGCCTTTATCAGCACAGAGATCTGCTTGGTCCAATTGTATAGTTTGTAAAAGTCCAAACATAACCAAGAATACTGCGAGAAATTGTACTAGAACTTATTGAATGATTGGAAAGGAACTATGAGGAGATCGGATTCATTGTTTGGCTCTGGATTTTCAGAAATTGCCTGATGGTTGAGCAGTTTTGTTGATTAGGTGGGCTTCCAGGATACTTGTAATTTACTTTTGGGGATGTTGGCTTTCCAGATGAGACCAACATTTATTGCCCATCCTTAATTGACCTTAAACATGGCAAGTCCTTTTGTGCCACTGCACTCCTTGAGGTGATGGTTTGCCCCACAATTGAAGAAAATAAAAAGTATGCTATTTGACACCTTGAGCCATTCAAAGAGGCCATGACAGATCTACTCTTTACCATTCTCACACAATACCAATTGACCTATGGTTCAAATGTCTGCTAATTTCCACCCTGGTTTCACTTCCATACTGTCTGGGGTAGAGAATGGCAAGGACTTGCAATTCCCTGAGAGCAATTGCACTTTATCTCCTGTTAAATGGGCAAACTCATTCTGAAGCCATGTCCATAAAAGTCATGAAGACCATAAAAAAAAGTTTTAAAATGGACCTTGGCGCGTCCTTGGCAAGTAAAACGAATGTCAAGGTTAGGGCAGTGAATATTGCCCTCGAGCACTGAAGGAATTTGACACTGTCTAGTGCAGATTAAGTCACACGGTGAGTTGGTAAATTGGATTCAAAGTTGGCTTGGTCATAGAAGACTGTATGGTGGAGGGGTGTTTCTTCGACTGGAGGTCTGTGACCAGTTGTGTTCTAAAAGGATTTTTGCTGCAACTCTGATGTATGGCCAAGTAACATAGTTACTAAAGTAATAAAGTATGGTGAAAGAAAGTTTGCTTAGGCCAGCCCAAGATATTGGTAAGAAAATATCCTGTGCAATAAATATGGATGGATTGAATCAACAATGCTAACAACATGATCTTTCCGCTAATACATTTAAGTTATAGATCGCCCTTGCCATTATCTTTCCTGAGGTTCTCGTGTAGAGTATAAAAATTGAAATCAATATTTTGCAGGTTTGTATTGTGCATGAGTCGTCCTGAGTGGCTTACAGTTAATTATGTGCCTTTAAAGTGGTGCTTTTTTTGTGACCATGTGCCAAGATGGGGTACGAGTACGTTCTAAAAAGTTTTTTAAAAACTAGATGTTCAGATTTTTGGAATTTTTAATATTACATGAATTACTAACATTTTAAGAATATCAATGAAATTCGGCTGTCAGGCTTTTAAGCAGCTTTTAGGATGACGATCTACCATGAACACTAACAGCAAAGAGCGATATGTGTACTGGCACATCTTGGCCTCGCTGCTTTGAAGGTCAGTTTGCGAGAGGAGCAGCCAATTTGCACATCCCAAACTGCCTTTCACAACATTGTGATAATAAACAGGTAATCCATGTTTTACGGTAATACTGAGGACAAAAAATACTAGACCGGACATTTGATAATTCCTTCTGTTCAAAATAGTGGTACATCACCTAAAGCAGTGCTTTTCTGTACTTTTCAAGTGGATGGTCTTCAACACGAAAGCCTAATTTGCCAGAAATTAATGTTTCCTGCTCAGTATTTTTTTTTTACTGAGCTACTTGTGTGCCTTAAACAGTCTGCTAATGAGTGGGTGGTTTAGTTTAGAGAGAGCATGGAAACAAGCCCTTTGGCTCACCGAGTCAGCGCTGACCAGTGATTTTTGCACACCAACACTATCATTAGGGACATTTTAGAATTATACCAAGCCAATTAGCCTACAAACAAATTGTTTTTGGTGTGGGAGGAAACCAGAGCTATTTAAAGGCAGTGTGATGTGACACATGCATGATCTTGGATATCGGTGTCCTTTCCCATTGACCTATTGCTCACAATCCTTCCTAACTCTTAATCCCCTCTGTTGCTCTCCCACCCGTCTCCCATTCTTCCATTTGTTTTCATCCTCCTTTTACAAGCACACAAGAAATTTGACCAGATCTCACTAATTTGTCCTGTTGATCATGGCTGATCCACTCCAGGCCTCAACACTTTCCATGTTATTTCCTCATTTTCCTCAATTCACTAAGCTTTAAAATGTTTTACTTATTTTCCCCCTTTAAGCACTTTTCCCAATAAGGTAGCCTCCACAATCTTCTCTATTTAGGCAAAAACTGACATTTTTTACTTCTTACACCGAAGTCCATTGCATTTCTGCCCATTTGCCAAACATTTGCCCATTCACAAAACCTGTTGCAGGCTCTAATAATTCAAAGCAACTGACCTCCCATCTATTTTCAAATCAGCAGCAAATTAGGTCTGCCTACTTCATGTCACTCAATATGGGCAGCTCTTGCCCTTCTATTGTTTACAGATTCTGACTTGTTGGTGTCTATCCCATCTATAAAATACCAATTTATTCTGAATCTCTTTGCTACGTGATAATGTGTTTTCAATCCATGGTTTAAAAGAAAAGATCAAATGTACTATTTGTGTACACCTTATTGAATGCCTTCTGCTTATCCCCTCAAATAATTTGAAGCTAACTGGCCTATAGTTTTGCCACTTCTTGACTTCCTCTCCTGCTGAGCAAGAGCCTGGCATTTATTGTTTTCTAATCAGTTGGTATATTTCCAGAACATGGTCAGTTTTGAAAACTTAAACAAGCACCTATACTTTCTCTGTAGCTACTTCCTTGAAAGAGCCATTGAGTACAAACGAGTTGGTGCCGGCAACCTGTTTGCTTAATCCTATTTTTTTTTTTATGTAAGAAATAGACATAATGGTCAAAGTAACTCAACAGGTCAGGCAGCATCTCCAGAGAAAATAGAGACGTGACATTTTTAGTCTGGATCCTTCATCAGACTTGTGTGTTAGCCTGCTTTTAGATATAAAAATGTATAAAAATAAATACTTTGCTTTCGTATTTCTTGTACTTCAATTATGACATGGATTGTTACAAGGATATTTACTCCTATTTGAACCTATTTTGTCGTCCTTTGAAAAAACTGATAACAATTGTTATATTAAATTGTCTGCCATTCCTTACTTTCCCCAGTATTAATCACCATTAAAAAAAAAAAATGTATAGAAGCTTTGGTGTTTATCATTTATCTCAAACTTTTTAGTCCCTTGTTGAATAATTCTTTTTATACTGCTGTTGTAGTGCTAGGTTTAGTCACTTTGCATCCATCAGTTTTTGATTCAATAGTATTTTATCTTGTTAATCGTACATGATTTTTAAAATCTGAATCAGAGGGACTCAATTAGTGCTGAGTATATCAAGTAGCTGCAGCGGTTCATATGTTGATCTTTCCTCTGCCTATTTTCTTAATCCATTGGAGATCACTTTTCCTTCATAACTTTGGTATTGCCTTGATTTTTATACCACAGATTCTCATGCTACCTGGAATTATGCAATGTTGTGATCACTACTCTCTAGAAGATCCAAAACAAGATATCTCATTAATCCTACCTCTGCACACATGACTAAATGTAAAACACCTTGTTGCCGGACAGATCTACTCGCTTACCTTCCAATGCACTCGCATTGCTGTTGCCACTTTCATTTGTCTGAACACTGAAAGTTAAAATCGCTGTTGATAATTCCAGCTCCGTTCTGATTTGCCATTGCCCCATTTATCTTTTGCCCCCTGGAACCATATAGACCATCTGCTCAAATGATCAGAATTTTTGTTTAATCTATGGAGTAGACTTGAACATAGAATTTGAGTACATGGTGGCACTGAATTTTTGTAGCATAATGGTTGGTATCTTGCACACGCTCGTGCATCTTGTTTTATTGAATTCCATGTTTTTAGTTCACTGAGATACAGTGTGGAAACAGGCCCTTTGGCCCACCAAGTCTGCACATTAACACAAGCCTAGGGACAATTTACACTTATACCAAGTATACAAACCCAAGCCAATTACCCTACAAACCTGTATATCTTTGGAGTGTGGGAAGAAACCGAATATCTCGGAGAAAACCCACACGGTTATGGCGCGAAAGTACGGACTCCGTACAGACAGCACAAGAAGTCGGGATTGAACCCGGGTCTCTGGTGCTGTCAGGCAGCAACTCTACCTCTGCCCCACCTTGCTGCCCTATGGTTTTGTGTATACTGCCATGGACTCTTTTGCCTTGGATGTTAGTTGCAGATGGTGCAATATTTTTTATTTTTTGCAGAATATTTATGATTGATTATTACAGAAACTTTGTTCTCTTTGTAGTGAAACAAAGAATCAAGAAACCAAGCAGAGAGAAACACAGACTCCACTAGAAAGATTGACCACACCTCTTTCTACTGCAAGTAAATCAGTACAAGTCAATGGAGCAGCCACAGTAAGTGTCTTGGAGAGAGGAAATGGTTATTATTTTGCATCATTATATCTTAAACAAAAATGATTTAAAACTTGCACCCTATTTTGTCTGTTATGTTAGTGTTTGCAATGTTGGTAAAATGAAGCAACATCTTATGATGTAACATTGTGTAGTGCATGTGATCTGTCAAGACCAAAATCCATATTAAAACACATGGCAGTGTTAAACAAAACCAGGAAATGTTGTGTTTCCTAATTTTTAAATTTTTATAGGTTTTGGCTTTAAAAACTGGAACCATATTGTATAAATGGAATTTAAAATGTTACCTTTTTAAATGTTGGGATTCTAGTTGATATTTTAGATGTTTCAAAGTGGTCCAAGTATCGTCCTTTCAGGCTGAGCTATCTTGTCTGTCGGCGAATCATGTTGCACAGAAAGGGGCCCTTCAGCATGATCACTGCTGGAAAATTAGGTCTAACTCAAGAACCCTTCTTTAAAAAGAAGTGACTGCAGAAGAAGAGGGAAACTTAGCTGATAGTTACTCAAAAAAAAAATGAGTAGGCCACCAGGTCCCTGAAGCCTGCCCCATCCTTCACTGTGGTAACGGCTAATCTATGTTGGCCTCAGCTCTTCTATGACAGTACCTCATAACCCTCAATTCCTTGATGTTTTCATGTATTTCCACCTTGACTATATTATTAACGAGCTGACCTCCACCTTCTCTGGGGCAGAGAAATCCAGAGATTTACTCTCTTTACAGAAATTTCTGCATGCCTTGGGTTTTAAGTTACTGATATGTGTTTAGAAGCTCTGTTAAATAGGTGGCAAGTGTTTGGCAAGTTATTCTAACACTTTGGGGAGAAAATGCTGGAATGATTTTGAATTGCATGGGCAAATTTATGAACGATAATATTTTTAAGCAATAATTCTTTGAAGATATGTGTATAATGGCAAACTAGTAGATGCCAAATGTTTAGCAACCCAAAAGGCATTTTCTGTTGCCACATTAAAGTTAAAAACTTGTGCTTTTCCAGAATATAGTCATACAATACAGAAATTAGTCCTTTGTCCCATTAAATCCATGCCAACCTCCTTTGCCCATCTATACGAAACTCCTAAAATCCACTTCTATCTGTGCCTTGCCTACCCCAAATATGACCAAATGCCTTAAACAAAATAATTGTTTCTGAATCCATCTTTACCTCGGACAAGCTCCTACCTTTCTCAAGCTGATGCCCTCTTCTTTTTGATACCCCTACTTTTGGAAAAATATTCTGACCATCTACCCAATGTATCCTTCTCATCTTATGTGGTTCTATAAGTTGCCCTCCAGTCTCCTTAACTCTGGGAAAATAATAATCCCAGCCTATCCAATATCTGCCTGTTACTATGGTCCACTAAGCATCATCCTGGCATATCTCCTTTGCATTCTCCCCATTGCAATCGTATCCATCCTATAATGTGGCGCGACTTGGCTATCTAAATTGGTATAAATTATTTTCAACATAGTGAGTGGTAACTGGGATGCTGTAGGGGTCAGTGTCTGGGTCTTTTACAACTTATATAATAGCTCCGGCTAAGAGACCCCAAATATATTGTTGCCAAATTTGCTGCTGTTGCAAAGGTGAGCGAATAAGTTGCAAGAATGTCAAGAGCATGTACAATAATGTAGGTTGGCTAAAGTGTATTAGTTGGAATAAAATTGGGTGATTTCAGAATATCACGCTGTTTTAAGTGGAACAAAACCATACCATGCTGCGCTATAGAGGTACCTGGATGTCTTCTAATGTGGTGAACCAGGTAGCAGGCATCAAATAATTAGAGGCAAATGATACCCGAGTCGCAGTGTACTAAATAAATCTTGCTGCTTTGGTGAGATTACATTTGGATTTCTGCATACACGGTCTCCTTTTGAGATGCAAATTTGCATTAGCGGTAATTCGGAAAAGATACCCTTTGGTTGATTTTTGGTTCAGCTTGTGGGGAACAGTCGAACAGATTGGGGCCTTGTAGAACTTCCGCATAATCAGAGATGTTATAGAAACACAAGATCTGAGAATCTGTGTCGATGCTCAGACATTTTCCGAATTCTGGAGTAAGGGACTCAGAAAGACAGCATGGAAATGACCTTTTGGCACAAGGAATCCATGCCAACCCATGTCAGATGAGGAATTTCTTGATGGATAGAGGTTATAAACCGCTGCGGTTTTCATCTAGGCGGTGGAGGCATTGAAGGTTGAAATAACTAGTATTTGATTACCGGGGAGTTGGGTTGTGGAAAAGGGAAAAGAGGCGTTGAAACTAAAATCTGATGGAGCAGGTTTGGAACTGTATCGTCCATTCCTTTTGTTTTAATGTAGGTGACAGAATCTATGCGTCTCAAGTTTCATTATTTTGCAGCTCTTGGCTAAATTAAATGTGCAATCTTTATAAACTAGTGCAAATTCATTATGTTAAGTTATAGATCTTAAATCGCTTCCATTCGCAAGCATGTGGACAAGGTTTGGAAGATAAATCTGCAAAGCTGTTTGCACTGATGTTGAGATTATTTCTCTCCTTTGTGAACTGCTTACAAAGTCATGTAAGATATCTCTTTTTTTTAGGAATGTGTCAAGTCGGGTCCCAGTATAAATCATTTAAATTGAATTAATGTAATTAAACATATAAGTTTATTAAAGGTTTGGACACGCTAGAGGCAGGAAACATGTTCCCGGTGTTGGGGGTGTCCAGAACCAGGGGCCACAGTTCAAGAATAAGGGGTAAGCCGTTTAGAATGGAGATGAGGAAAGACTTTTTCACACAGAGTTGTGAGTGTGGAATTCTCTGCCTCGGAGGGCGGTGGAGGCCAGTTCTCTGGATACTTTCAAGAGAGAGCTAGATAGGGATCTTAATGATTGCAGTGTCAGGAGATATGGGGAAAAGACAGGAACGCGGTACTGATTGTGGATGATCAGCCATGATCATATTGAATGGCGGTGCTGGCTCGAAGGGCTGAATGGCCTACTCCTGCACCTATTGTCTATTGTCTAATACATCTGCTTTTTTGTCTAAATGAACAGAGAACATCTGAGATTACAACAAATTTAAATGAACACTTAGATAAATAGGATGTATGTCATGATTTCAAATTGACAACATGATTGAGTGGTACTTAAGAAATTAACTTTTAATTTGTCTTGGGTGCTCCAAGTTGTATTAAAGCAACTAGGACTATCACATCTGACACAGCCATTAAAACACGCCCTGCAATTTGAACCTACCTTTTTTTGTCATGTATGGCTATGATCAGACTGGTCATCACTGTTAACAGTGCCCTCCATAATGTTTGGGATAAAGACCAATCTTTTTTTTTTGCCTCTGTACTCCACAATTTGTAATAGGAAAAAATCACATGTGGTTAAAGTGCACATTGTCAGATTTTAATAAAGGGTATTTTTATACATTTTGGTTTCAGCGTGTAGAAATTACAGCAGTTTATATATAGTCCCCCTCAGCTGTAAGTTCTACATGGTGAAATCAAAATGTATAAAAATACTCTTTATTAAAATCTGACAATGTGCACTTTAACCACATGTGTTTTTCCTTCTATTAGAAATCTCAAATTGTGGAGTACAGAGGCAAATGAATAAATGATGTGTCTTTGTCCCAAACATTATAATGATCATGCACACACATATGAAAATCCTATACTTCCAGCGGCGGAAGTCTGCAGGAACTTAGCAGCTGGTCGAGGTTCTGGCCCATCTGGGCACCATGTTGATGGGTCTTTAAACTCTGGGCTCACCCCGGGGAGGGATCGGTATGACTTCAGGACTAAGGTGCTGCACCACTTCTTAAGTGCAAGAAGTGATTGATGTTTTCAATTTTCAACGCTTTAACTATTCGTGAAGAGTCAAGGTCTCCTGAGATGGCAGTGTGTAGTCTGAGATGTAGGGTTGACGTCCTGGGCATTCAAGAGCATCGTTGTGTCCACCAAGATGTAGAGATCAGGTTTGACTAAACGGATGGCATAGGCCTCATCACATCGTCAGCGTGGAGAGGTCCTGTAAACAACTCTGCCCAGGGGGGAGTGAGTCGGAGAGCAAGGTGCGCGCTGCAAGGTGTCCACTCTGTCAGTCCTCTAGTCCTTATTGCTGAGTTTAGTGGTAACCCTGTCACCACTGTAATAGTATGCTACTCCCCTCACAACGGCAGCCCTGAAGTTGAAGTGGAACAATTCTCCTCTGTCCTCCAAGTTGTGATGGAGCGAGTACCTGCGCACAATTGTCTGGCTGTGCTTGGGGACTTCAATGCCCGCCTTCGACTGGAGGATGCCTGTTACACCTATCACACTGGTGACACTAACTGGAATGGTCAACACCAAGCCAGCTTTCTCCAGGAGTATAGTCTCTGAGCAGCCAACATCATGTTCAAGAAGACGAGGTAAGCTGTGGACACATCAGGACCGGTGCACAGAAAAAAAGCGCCAGCTAGATTACATCCTGGTGCGACGCAAATGGCGTGACAGTGTCATGGACGCTGAAGCATACAGCACTTTTGAGACCGTGAGCTTGGATCACCGAGTGGTGACAATGCGAGTGAGGCTTAGCCTGAGGCAGCCTAAAGGGCCTGTCCCACCAGCATGCGACTCCATGCGGTGAGGGCGACCTAACGTGGTCGCTTGAGCCGTCCGGCCTTGCGGAGCCGGTCCCACTTCGATCGCCGGGGTTCGGAAAAAGTGACCGTGTTCAAAAATTCCGCGCGGCAACTGCCTGTCGGCCCAGTCGCCTCGACGCATTATGCACCGCTTCGACGTCATGCCTCCGCGACCCTCTCTCTGTGTGCCTCCGTGGCCCTCTCTCTGTGTGCCTCCGTGCCCCTCTCTGTCCTTGCGAACTTACCTTGCGGACTTCGCTCCAACTTCGCGCCGGTTCGCGCCGCATTGCGCCACTCACCCGACCTCCGCTGCCGATTTGGTCGCGCTCACCGCATGGAGTCGCATGCTTGTGGGACAGGCCCTTAAGTCAACGGGCCCCAAGGAAAAAGTGGACTGGAAGTTGTTTTCCTCTCGACTGGATCTACAGGCCCAATACACAGTAGATGAACCGCTTCCAGAAGCTGGAGGAGGAGAAACACGAAAAGGAAAGGGGAGGTGTGAGGCGAGGGCTCGCTACGAATTGTTCATAGAGGCCAACTTTGAAGCAATGAAGAGTCTACTCAAAGTGAAGTGTGTGAAGAGAAGTCGCAACTCTGAGCACCCGGAAGTTGTTGCAGCACGGAAAGTAATTGTTGAATGCCAAGAGATTAGGATGGAACAGCTCAAGGGGTCCTGATGGCGGCCAAATCCAAACTTTTTGAGGTGTACGACAAACTGAAGGAGGATGCGAGAATGATAGAGGGAGTAGAGGCAGCCAACGATGGCAAGCGGTATAGCGAGACATGGAGGGTCGTGAGCGAGATCAACGGCAGGAAGAAGGCCAAGTCAGGTCATTAACGGGAACTCTCCAGAGGACCGAATCACAACTTGGTTCACCCACTTCAAGAACCTGCTGGTGTCACCTCCAACTGTCACTGAAGAAGATGGGGAGATCGAGACTGTCCTCATGGATGTACAGATTCATGGTGGCCCCTTCACCATGGAGGAGCTGAGAAAAGTGAAGATCTCGCTGAAGCAAGGGAAGAGTCCAGGCCCTGATTACGTCCTTCCAGAGGTGTTGGAAAACTGTGAGCTTGACAACATCATGCTCAAGTTTTACAACACAGCGCTAATGACGAATGACAAGCCAACACAGTGGTCACAATCCAACATCATCCCCGTCCCCAAATCTGGGAGCCTGAATAAGACTGACAACTATCGTGGCTTCAGCCTGACATGTGCCTTGGCCAAGCTCTACACCCGCTTGATTCACAACCGGATTAGGGCTGCTATCGACGCAAAGCTACGTTGCAATCAGAACGGCTTCAGAGAGATGTGGAACACGGTCACACAGATCCTTGCCCTGCAAAGAATCATTGAGGAGGAGAGGAATAGCAGCCTACCAGCCGTCCTAATCTTCATAAAGTTCAAGAAGGCGCTTGACTCGAATCATCGATGCAAAATGATGAGGATTTTGAAGGCTTGCATTATCCCGCCTCGTCTCCCGTGAGCCATTGAGGATATGCACATGGGCACCATGGCCAAGGTTGTCGCCCCGGATGGTGAGTGCAAAGTGTTCGAGATCCTCGCGGGGAGTTTTTACAGGGAAACATGCTGGCACCCTTTCTCTTCGTCATTGTCCTTGATTATGCCAAGAGGCAGGCGCTCAAGGAACATAGAAACATAGAAAATAGGTGCAGGGGTAGGCCATTCGGTCCTTCGAGCCTGCACCGCCATTCAATATGATCATAGCTGATCATCCAACTCAGTATCCTGTACCTGCCTTCTCTCCATACCCCCTGATCCCTTTAGCCACAAGGGCCACATCTAACTCCCTCTTAAATATAGCCAATGAACTGGCCTCAACTACCTCCTGTGGCAGATAATTCCAGAGACTTGCCACTCTCTGTGTGAAAAATGTTTTCCTCATCTCGGTCCTAAAGGAATTCCCCCTTATTCTTGGATTGTGACCTTGTTCTGGACCTCCCCAACATCAGGAACAATCTTCCTGCATCTAGCCTATCCAACCCCTTAAGAATTTTGTAAGTTTCTGTAAGAACCCCCCTCAGTCTTCTAAATTCTTGCGAGTACAAGCCAAGTCTATCCAGTCTTTCCTCATATGAAAGTCCTGACATCCCAGGAATCAGTCTGGTGAACCGTCTCTGTACCCCCTCTATGGCAAGAATGTCTTTTCTCAGATTTGGAGACCAAAACCGTACGCAATTCTCCAGGTGTGGTCACACGAAAACCTTGTACAACTGCAGTTGAACCTCCTTGCTCCTATACTCAAATCCTTTCGCTATGAATGCTAGCATACTGCCTGCTGCACCTGCAGGTGTACCATGACACCCAGGTCTCGTAGCATCTCCCCTTTTCCTAATTTGCCACCATGGTCACTCTTGCCCAAGGGGCCCCGCACAACAAGACTGCTAACTAACCCTTCCTCATTACTCAATACCCAGTCTAGAATAGCCTGCTCTCTCATTGGTTCGTCTACATGTTGGTTTAGAAAACTATCCCGCATACATTCCAAGAAATCCTCTTCCTCAGCACCCCTGCCCATTTGATTCACCCAATCTATATGTAGATTGAAGTCACCCATTATAACTGTTTTACCCTTGTTGCACGCATTTCTAATTTCCTGTTTGATGTCATCCCCAACTCCACTACTAATGTTAGGTGGCCTGTACACAACTCCCACTTGCGTTTTCTGCCCCTTAGTGTTTCGCAGCTCCACCCATATCGATTCCACATCCTCCAAGCTAATGTCCTTCCTTTCTATTGCATAAATAGAACCTCGGCTTCTGAACCTCGGCTTCACAATCACCCCAGGGCGTTTGAGAAGAATCTGGCTAGTCCACTTGTCAGACCTCGACTTTGCTGATGACATTGTACTGTCAGACCAGATTAGGCAGGCACAGGAAGCTGCTCGGCAGAGTCGAGACGGAGTGGGAGAAAGTGGGCCTCCATCTTAATGCCAAGAAGACGGAGTACATGGCGTTCAACATTAGTGACCATGAGCCTCTCAAGACGAGTGGCGGAGCATCTCTTAAGAAAGTGGAGGACTTCAAGTACCTGGGAGCGAGGATACAGAGCTTGGAGAATGACATTGAGGCCCGGAAAACGCTCGCATGGAAAGCCCTCGATACCATCTGGACGTCTTGGATGTCTAGGGGCCTCAAACTGAGATTCTTCCATGCAACTGTAGAGACCACATTATTGTACAGGTGTGAGGCATGGACTCTCACTCGAGCACTGTCCATGTCTCTCAATGGTACCTACACCTGAATGCTCACATGTCAGTTGGAGGGACCACATCACCAACATCCAGCTCTATGGGGAGATTCCACCTCTGACCGAGAAGATCAGGTGGAGAAGGATGAGGCTCGCTGGTCACCACCCAGAAATGCCAGCAAAGTTGTGCTGCGGGAACCCACCCATGGAAGACGTGACGTGGGATGGCCAATCAAGACGATGATGAAGACGTTGATGGAAGACGCATGTGCGGAGACAAAAGGGGCTTGCTTGCCAGCTGCATGGAGGACAGGGATGCGTGGTGCGTCCGTCACCGTGCCCGTCGGAAACCAGCACCACTGCGTCGCTAATGTTTTCAACAATTTAATAACATTTATAATAAATAATAATGGAGGGCACTGTATAGCAGTGAACTTGCATGGAGAGCTGATTGGATTTTTTGGGAGAGCAGAAAATAAGTTAACATGGTTCAAGCACAAATTTGTTTATTTCGTCCTTGACTAGTTGAGAGAAAGTTCCAAGTCGTCGTAGCTTTCTCTAAAACTACTTGGGCATACATACCACGTCACTGGATTCCAAACAGTACATTCTTAAACTCATAGGAGGAGTCGGCATGGTATTTGAGCATAGCCGTTTAAGCTTTTTCGAGAAGACTTACGTAGTGCTTGCAATGTGAAATGTTTATTGAAACATACACTCCATTAAAATATTGGTCCTGGTTTTACGAAAAAGACCTGGCTGCATATGTGTCTATTTAAGTGGTATTTGGATAATTTAGGAATGCATCACATGAATAACATTGAAATGAGAACAATACGAGTTCAAAAAAATATATATTGACAAGTAGAAAATGCAAGTATTTTGGTGCCTTGTGCCCAGGGCACAATAAATAAGCGAACTTATGATCGAATGTTATTGACTCTTACTTACTTAAATGATTTTTGCTGTCTTGGGTGTTAGTAAGTGTTGTCAGTGCAGAAGGCATTAAATAGATCTCATGGAAAAAGTTTAAACAGCTATAAGCTGGATTTGCTCTCAGCTCTATGGCCAATTTTTGCTTAAATAGCCCACCGTGAACTCCAAGCCGACTCTCCTTGGCCCAGATACAGAGAGTCATTTGGAGATGGGGAAAAGCTTCAACGGAATATACTGCTAGTTAATGCATTTAAATTGCACAAAAATAATACATTCGTGAGATAATTAATTTCTGCTTTGCAATTCTGCAGGAACTTCGAAAGCCGAGTTATGCAGAGATATGCCAGAGGAGTGCTAAAGAATCTTTAACACTACAGCCACAGAAGGAGCAAAAACCCAACACTGCAGTCAGCAACAAAGATGACAAAAAAGCCCCTGAGGAACCAGTTGACAAAGAGTCTAAACACAAAGACCTACCTGTTGGGAAAACAAATCCAGGGAAGCCCAGAGACCAGCGAAGACAATCGGGTCGAAGAACACCCCCTCACGGCATCAACAAACGTACAAATAAAGAGCAACATACTCCCCCCAAATCACCCAACTGAAGGTGCAGAAATTGTGCATTAATTAAAGGGTCTGGTCTGTTCAAGTGTAATTCCCCCTCCCCTCCCCAAGTCTCCCAATCAGAGCACAGAGGTTGTTGAAATAATGGGTTGCTGGAAAAGTGGTTGATGGCAACAAAAAGCACTTTTTTATTGGGAGTGAGAGTGTAATACTACTTGCCTTAGGGTGCCACTTTTCAACATGTGGTGAAACATGGTGTAATGCCTACTGTAACTTAATCTCTTGCTCAGTAATAGATTGGGAAAAGATTTTTTTACCAGTTGAAGGCAGGGGGGAGTAAATGGAACCATGATCGGCAAACTGGCTTGAACATTATGCCGTGGGCCAGAATGTGGTCTTTTATGTTAAGTGTGGTTTGTTTTCTGTAATTACACAGGGATAAAATGGGGAGCAGTAGACGTTGGGTCTGCTTTCATGGTGTTAAGCAGTGTTGCAGGTGGTTTTTCTATTCCACAAATCTATTTAGCGCAGAATGTGATCAGTGTGCAAGTGCTGACATAGAAAAAAAAATATTTTTTTGTTTCTATATAGAAGCTAGTGGCTTGAAGTACAAAATAAAAATCTCAAACCCATTAGGAATTTGTGGGAATTAATTGGAGTAATAACCTGGATGGTAGATTTAACAGGGAATAAAATGCTGTCGAGTTTTTCTTTTCTGTTATGGCTCAGTTTCCATTGTTTTTGAAGTGTGAGTTTACTTTTGCACTGTGAGTGGGCAGTTGATTTTTGGTTAAGGGCAGGCTACTGTCTAATGTGTAACACATAGTGATTATGAATCACTGCAAAAGACTGGTTTGTGTACCTCTGTGCTCTAACATAGGTGGTGACAATTGTTTATTTTTAACGCTCTTTTCCAAGTGATTTTTTTTTTAAAAACTCCCAGTCAAAACACTGGCACCTTTCTAATTTGGTACTTGCAGAGTACTTGAAATGGGGTGTGAATTAAAGTTTGGAGTGGAATTCCCCTGAATTTTCATGTTTGTCTTGCCAGTTTTTTTCTAATAGCGATTCATCTCTGCTGTGTGTAAAATGTTAGATTAGTTGCTGATTTTTTTTTAAAAAGAAAATATAATTTTGAAGGACGAGTGCACTGAGTCTACTGCCTTCTACTAATGTTGCAGGTGATATGTGGATGCTTCTTGTTTTGCTACACAGGAGTATTGGCTTTTCAAATTCCTATGGCTAGTGGTCATAGTAATCCAGACTAATTTAACTGCTTCCACAAAGAGCAGTACAGCACTAGGCACAAACTTGCTAGTCATAGGAGAAAATGGGTAAGTTATTCCATAAAGGTTATTATTATTTCAACAACTGTTCTTTTCATGCGATAAGTTAATTTCCATCCAGTGTCAAAATGAGAAACTTGAATTTCATTTTAAACTTGAAAATGACTTTGCCTTAACTTTTGTATGAGACAGATTTAGATGTTGCTTCAACTGACCCAGAGGGTTGGAAAGGGCAAGATAAGGTTACTCAGTTACATCTACTGTCACTAGTCTGACTGGGTAAATCAGATGTGTGCAAACTAGCAGTAAATAGCATTTTTTTGTAATATAATTTATGAAAGATCTTAAAAGTTGGGATCCTTTTTTCAGATTGTTAAAAACCCTGTAAATGCAAAGATAGTCAATACTGTATTAAACTTGTGCACTTGGAAGTGTGTGCTTTGCTTGTACAGTTGTAAATAATCAGAACATATAAAAGGTACCTTTAAAAACTGATATAAAATATTGATATTGTTAGCATATCCTCAATGTTGCTGTTGAGCTGGATGTAGCAAAAAAAATTAAGTGTTGTAGTCTGGATTTTTTTTTCTGGTGTGCTAAACTGATCCTGTGCTCACTGCAAAAGGGGAAGTTGGGGAAATCAGCAATCGGGGTAAATGGCCTTTTTCCATTTAATTATCTTTCCTCTTTCACTTTCCTCTGCCCATCCCCATAAAAAACTAATTAAGCAGGTTCTAAGACTTGGCCTGGTAATTTGCATCATTATTTTAAAATCATAATTAACATCTCAGGTAACTGTTTAAAAATGCACACGCCAAACAAGATGAAATTATGTTTGAATTTAAAATATATATATAATTGAAAATAATTCAAAATTTTTTTTTGTGCCATTGCATTTTTTTTTGCGCTAAGCTCGCTCTTTTCCCCTGGGGCCAGTGTGTGCAGCAGTTTGACGGCTTGTATTAGGTTAAAGTAAACTGTGGGTTAATTTACTTGGCTGCTGAAAGTATGGTGAACAACAGCTGCATCCAGTGAGAACTGCTAATAACAAACAATTCATTATCTTGTAGCCAACTGGTACATTTTTATTGTGATGTTCAGCATCCTGCTATAAGTGTGAGTGCACTATTAATTATTTGCTGTTTTTTTTAGCGAAGGGCACACAATTACTTGATTTCTGTTACCAGAGCATGGAATTTTGATTGTATCGGATTAGACAGTTGTGTGGGTACTGTTATTTTCATAACAGCAGCTGAAATTGAAATTGCTTAACTGTCACGGCTGTGGAGGCTTGCTGTGTAAAGCACACTGGCATAAACGTGATTGAGGCAGGATGATGGAAACAGTGGATAATAAAGCACTAAAATTTGGTAGTCCACCAACATGAAACAGCTACCTGTTTGTGTTGCACCTCAGTAAAGATAGATAAAGATATCAAAACCACACAATGTATTGTGAATGCCACAATAGTACTGTTCAATTGATATGTCACTGAGCTGAACAATTATTTGTTGCAGCCATTCATAACGACCCCTTTAGTCTGTCTGCATGTAGTGCAATTTATAAATGCAGGAGATGGCCATGATGATGCCTGTTGCTGTATTTACTTCAGCTTGTTGCAATTTTGTGTACTGTAACCAATTACACTAACAGTGGACAATTGAAGATTTCGAGGGGAGGTAATGACAGAACCTGCTTTGGAGGAGAAATATATTGGAAGCATTGAGGGTTTTTTGTTTTGTCTTAAAATGCTGCAATACAAACTGGAATCAAGCTTACATGTAAACTATTGGTAATTTAATTTTTCTTTGTGTCATACAATGCAAAATTGTCTCATTTTGAAAATGTAGCTTCTGAAAATAAATTGAGTTAGCAATTGTAAATCAATTTCCTGTGTTAGTGTTCTCTGCAATATGAATGATATTGATCCCTACACTGCAACTGTTCTATTTCATGCTATCTTACAACAGTATAAATATGATGTTGTAAAAATGATATGCATTTTTAGGTGTTTCTGCTACTTTAGGTTTACATTAGAGCAAAATGGACTGTGGTAATTCAGCACCCAAAGAACACTGAGTTGTGAGCACGAAATGTGCACGAAAGTTCTTGAGCTTTAAAATTGACTGTATTAAATAATGGAATTTCTGCCGTAATTGATAACAAATGGTGATAAAAGATAAATTTGGACCACTACGTCAAGGTAAACAGCCGAGGACAAATGAAAAACCTTAAGGCAAATTTTGGAATGTTGATGTAAATTCATATTTTTTTTACTAATTAACACTTCAATCACAAGATTAATGTTTGAAGTAAGAATCATTTCAGCAAATTGAGAAGTTATTCTAGAGATCATTTTTCCATTTTATTATATAGGGAAGATTGTCAGTGTATGGTGTTCTTTTCCCAATATCAAATTCAAACTGGTTTCTTGAATGCTGTTGTGCATTGACGATATTTATAAACTTGGAAATGAGTTGACTTTTTGTTCAATGGTCCAACTAAATATGGTGCGCTTAGACTGGCACATATGTTGTACTAAATAATTAAACGTTTAATATATGACTCAAATGGTCTCATTCATCCTCCACTTATTGAATTGTGTTCCCAGGAATAATTGACGGGTCAGGTTTTGACTTAATCTTGTTTCTTACAACTTTTGCAAATTGGGATTTTGCTTTTTTTGCACCATAACGTAAGAATACAAACTAATGTTTTTGCCTATATATTGTTCTTTCCACTTTAGACTCATTGACATTCTCTCCCACCACCCAGAAAATCGATGTTTTTAGTTGCAAAAATATTTTAGAATTGCATAACTGGTTGATCTTAAAGTCCTCATGAATGCCATGTGCCCATTTTAGTTGGGACTTTAACTGGCTGAGCTGAAATGAACAGTAAGATTAGTTAATAAAAAATGTAAATGACTACGAAGAAGAAGCCTATCTCCTTTGCTCCATAGATGCTGCCGCACCCGCTGAGTTTCTCCAGCACTTTTGTCTACCTACAAAGAAGACCAAGTCCCAAAGCTATCAACACCTTTGATAGAAATACAAACCAAAATTTCCTTCTGACAGAATCGGGAATTTATCAGGGCAATCTGGACACAATCACTTACATGACTTATCAAAACATATACCCGTGTAGCCTCTTCATTCCATCCCTCTTGTCTTCAACCCCAGCTCAATATTTCTCCCACTTAATTATTTTACCCCAAACCTAATGTAATGGAAGAACTTGCTCTGCGAACTAAATTTTCCATATTGTAAAGATTTGTTAAATGGAGTCATCAGTGCATGCAAAAACATTTATAGTTACAGGCAGAAATTCAATTGGCCATATTGGAGCTTCACCTGGTATGTCATTAAATATCAGAGACCTTGGTCATCAGCAAAAATCAGAAACCTTGGTCATCACTATACATTCCTTCTGCACAAATCAATCGTGCCCCCTTCCACCTATATCCTGCCCTCTGGCTTTAAGTTTTGCTGCTTTCACTTCACTCCTTTTGTCTCCTTTTCTCCATCCTTTGCCCACCCATCTGCCAATCAACCCCCTCCACCTAACACTTTCCAGACCTTGTCCTGCCACCACCTCTCTTCCAGCTTTCTCCGCTTTACTACAACAGTCCCTCCAACCCATCGCCACCTCATTTGTATTTTTCTCCCCCCTACTGCAATCAGTCTCAAGAAGGGTCCTGCCTTGCCCATGTCCCCCCAAAATGCTGCCTGACCCTCTGAGTTATTCCAGCGCTTTGTACCCAATTCAATTTAACATGTGCACGCATATCTGTAAAATACTTATAAATGGGTTTCCAAGCAACCATGGCAGGGAATTGTCCATGGGACTAGCTTGCTTAATGTAAGCGTACGGTTTTAAAATAGTACTTTTAAGATCAGCCATTTGTATGTCCGCATGCACAGCATCACATCACTGTTTTTTCCGCATGCTCATTTGCAGACTGAATGTAGAAATGGCTAGAATAATTGGTTGAAATTTTTTTAAGCTACCATTTCATCTTGTACCTTGTCCCTGGTGGACTCTTCTGTAAGTTGGACAATTAAAAAAAATATATAATTATCAAGCCAATTAACCTGCAAACCCTTACGTCTTTGGAATGCGGGAGGAAACCGAAGATCTCGGAGAAAACCCACGCAGGTCACGGGGAGAACGTACAAACTCCGTGCAGACAGCGCCCATCGTCTGGATCGAACCCGGGCTCCAGTGCTGCATTTTTGTTGTGTGGCAGCAACTCTACCGCTGCGCCACAGTGACTACAGCTCTTTCCATTTAAGCATCTAGTTCAACTTTGAACAATATAGGTACAAATAGATTTGTCCATGAACATCAGCATTTTAAATCTGGCAATCTGCCAGTTAAGTATGGATTTGTGTCTGGAAGGTCATATTTGACAAACCTTCTTGAATTTTTTGAAGAGGTTACTAGGGAAATTGATGAGGATAAAGCAGTGGATGTTGTCTATATGGATTTCAGTAAGGCCTTTGACAAGGTTCCCCATGGAAGGTTGGTTAAGAAGGTTCAATCTTTGGGTGTTAATGGCAGAGTAGCAAGATGGATTCAACAGTGGCTGAATGGGAGATGCCAGAGAGTAATAGTGGATGGCTGTTTGTCAGGTTGGTAGCCGGTGACCAGTGGGGTGCATCAGGGATCTGTGTTGGGTCCACTGTTGTTTGTCATGTACATCAATGATCTAGATGATGGGGTGGAAAATTGGATAATACTATGCAGTATGCAGATGATACTAAGATAGGTGGTGCTGTGGATAATGAAGTAGATTTTCAAAGTCTTCAGAGAGATTTCGGCCATTTGGAAGAGTGGGCTGAAAGATGGCAGATGGAGTTTAATGCTGATAAGTGTGAGGTGCTACATCTTGGCAGGACAAATCAAAATAGGACGTAAATGGTAGGGAATTGAGGAATGCTGTGGAACAGAGGGATCTAGGAATAACTGTGCATAGTTCCCTGAAGGTGGAATCGCATGTAGATAGGGTGGTAAAGAAAGCTTTTGGTGTGCTGGCCTTTATAAATCAGAGCAGTGAATATAGGAGTAGGGAAGTAATGTTAAAATTGTACAAGGCATTGGTGAGACCAATTCTGGAGTATGGTGTACAATTTTGGTTGCCTAATTATAGGAAGGATGTCAACAAAATAGAGAGATTACAGAGGAGATTTACTAGAATGTTGCCTGGGTTCCAGCAACTAAGTTACAGAGAAAGGTTGAACAAGTTAGGTCTTTATTCTTTGGAACGCAGAAGGTTAAGGGGGGACTTGATTGAGGTCTTTAAAATGATGAAAGGGATAGACAGAGTTGACGTGGATAAGCTTTTCCCATTGAGGGTAGGGAAGATTCAAACGAGGACATGACATGAGAATTAAGGGACAGAAGTATAGGGGTAACATGAGGGGGAACTTCTTTACTCGGAGAGTGGTGGCTGTGTGGAATGATCTTCCAACAAAAGTGGTGGAGGCAGGATCGATTTTAACATTTAAAAGTAAAGTGGATAGGTATATGGACGGGAAGGGAATGGAGGGGTATGGTCTGAGTGCAGGTAGATGGGACTAGGGGAAAATAAATGGTCGGCACGGACTGGAAGGGCCGAGAAGGCCTGTTTCCGTGCTGTAATTGTTATATGGTTATATATGGTTATAAGTATCTTTTTGAGTCATTGAAGATGATTCACTAGAAAATGATGTGCATTTGAAAATTGGCATGTAGTTGTAGGGGAAAGATTGAACAGAGCAGAGGCAATTTCTTCATGCAGTTTATAGGTATGTAGGGACAACAAAATCTACTTGATGGCTGGCACAGACTGGCCAATGAGCAGATTTCCTTTCTTTTCCCCCTGCTAGCAGCATGACAAGATAATTTATTTGTGGGACGTGCATAATTGACGAGGTCGGGTTTATGGCTCTTTACAACTACTATTATCACCATATGGAGATTTGATCCCCCATGTTTAAGTGTTCCGTAGTTTAATGCCAAGATCAGCATATTTCCTCAACATACAACAAGACCGTTTTAGCCCATCAAGCCGATAGTGGCTCACCGAACAATCCATTTCCTCTAATTGTCCTATACGTATTTTCCCCATGTTCCATCAACTTGCTGCACACAAACAATTTAGGGCAGCCAATTAACCTACTGATCCAACGCTTCATCGGAATGTGGGAGGAAGCGAGGTATCAGGAGGGCAGGTATGCAATCACTTAAACTCCATGGACCTCGTGCAAAAGATCACGGGAGCTGTGAGGCAGTAGGTTTATTATAGTGCCCTCTATAATGTTTGTGACAAAGACCCATCATTTAATTATTTGCCTCTGTACTACACAATTTGAGATTTGTAATAGAAAAAAAAAATCACATGTAGTTAAAGTGCACATTGTCAGATTTTATTAAAGGGTATTTTTTTATACAATTCGGTTTCACCATGAAGAAATTACAGCTGTGTTTATACACCGTTTCTCTCTTCTTCCCCCCCCCCCCCCCCCTCCCCATTTCATGGCACCATAATGTTTAAGACACATGGCTTCACAGGTGTTTGTAATTGCTAAGGTGTGTAATAATTGCCTCCTTAATGCAGGTATAAGAGAGCTCAGCACCTAGTCTTTGCTTCAGTATTTCCATTACCTTTGGAAACATTTATTACTGTTTATCAACACAATGACCACAGTTGTGCCAATGAAAGTCAAAAAGCCATCATGAGACTAAGAAACACGAATAAAACTATTAGAGACATCAGCTAAACCTTAGACTTTCCTAAATCAACTGTTTGGAACATGAAGAAAGAGAGCACTGGTGAGCTTAATCACAAAGGGGCTGGCAGGCCAAGGAAGACCTCCACAGAAGAATTCTCTCTAATTTAAAAAAAAACAAACACCTGACTGACAGATCAGAAACACTCTTCAGGAGTCGGGTGTGGATTTGTTAATGACCACTGTCCGCAGAAGACTTCATGTACAGAAATACAGAGGCTACACTGCAAGATGCAAACCACTGGTTAGCCGCAAAAATATGATGGCCGGGTTACAGTTTGCCACGAAGTACTTAAAAGTGCAACCACAATTCTGGAAGGTCTTGTGGACAGATGAGATGACGATTAACTTAGAGTGATGGCAAGAGCAAACAATGGAAGAGAGAAGGAACTGCCCAAGATCGAAAGCATACCACCTCATCTGTGAAACACGGTGGTGGGGGTGTTATGGCCTGGGCATGTATGGCTGCTGAAGGTACTGGCTCACTTATCTTCATTGATGATACAACTGCTGATGGTAGTAGCATAATGAATTCTGAAGTGTATAGACAGATCCTATCTGCTCAAGTTCAAACAAATGCCTCAAAACTCATTGGCCGGCGGTTCATTCTACAGCGAGACAATGATCCCAAACATACTTCTAAAGCAATAAAAGAGATTTTCAAAGCTAATAAAAATGTCAAATTATCTTGAGTGGCCAAGTCATGTATAAACACTGCTGTAATTTTATACATGAAGCCAAAAACTATAATAATTGCTTTTTATTAAAATCTGACAATGTGCACTTTAACCACATGTGATTTTTTTCTATTACAAATCTCAAATTGTGGAGTACACAGGAAAGTAAATGAATGATGGATCTTTGTCCCAAACATTATGGGGGGCACTGTAGCTGTGCTGCTTACAGTGAAAGATATCCAGGAACCCATTCACACAGATGATTGGGAACCAAAGGTGCGGGAGGAACCCCAGTGTGGAAGAAATTACTTTCAATAGCAAGGTTTTCAGCTTGCATTTGTAAACAATAACATGAACTCAATGATGTGTTTAAATGAGTTATGTGTATTATATGTCCAAATCAGTAATAAAATCTGGAACAATCTTATAAACCCTGAAGCTGCAACCCAACAGCCCTGCACTGATCCATTGCAGTCATCTACAATCACAATCAATGTATTTTAAAATATATTTTTCAATGCTTGAACTGATGATCGATATGAAATTAACACCACGTAGCTGGGAGCCTCTTTTAAAACCAACCCAAGACCTCTATGGTGGCAGTTGAGATCCCAATGAGCGGACAATGGCTGGGGCAATGGGAAATTAAACTGGTATGTGCTAGCAAAATAGCACAGTGGTAGAGTTGCTGCCTTACAGTGCGAAAGACCCAAGTTTGATCCTAACTACTAGTGTTGTCTGTATGGAGTTTGCACATTCTCCCTGTCACTGGGCGCTCTGGTTTCCTCTCACACTTAAGACTTTTGTAGGTTAATTGGCGCTGGTAAAATTGTAAATTGCTCTCGTGTACAGAATAGTGCTAGTGTATGGAGAGATCACTGGTTGGCGCAGACTCTGTGGGCCGAATGGCATGTTTCTGCACTGTATCTCAAAGTCTAAGGGTAGCGGCGTGAGGGGAACATGATGCTCTCATTCCAAGAGATAGCTGGACAACTTGGGAGTTGGCAATTTTATCTTCAAGCTCTGTGTCATATCCCTCCCTTCACCATGTTCCTGCCCCTATATTTTGGGCTTTGCTTTTCATTCAAAGTACAAATTAGTGTGCTCTCTTTATTTCTTATTACTGTTTCATTTTGCCCATTCTGTCATTGTTCCTTGATTTGCGCCAGTCCAATGTCTGTTTTCTCCATATTATCGGCTCAGTTCCCGAACTTGTTCATCTGTAACATCTCCCAGGTCATGATATGAAATGCTAATCTGATCATCCAACCCTCGAAAGTGCTCTCTAATTGCCTGAGTGTCTGTGGGATGTTTTCTTTTCAGATATGCTACCTGAGCTATAGTGGTCAGTTAAATTGAAATCTCTTTTGGATGCTTTATTAACTGCCCTCAGTTTAATTTTCAAAGCTTTGAAGTAGGCATGACTGGCAAAGATTAGAGGGCATTGCTTTAAAACGAGATGGGCAAAGTTTAAAGATATGTGGGGCATGGTTTTTTTATACAGAATGGTGGATGACTGGAACACACTTCCACGGGTGGTGGTGGAGGCAGGTACAATAGTGTTATTTGAGTTGAATAGGCAAATGGGTATGCAGGGAATGGAGGAATAATGATCACACACAGGCAGAGGAGATTAGTTTAACTTGATATCATGTTTGGCATGGACATTTTAGGCCAAAAGGTTTTTTTCCTGTGCTGTATTCCATGTTCTTACACATTAAATAAAATTTTAAAAAATGTAATTACTATTTCCTGTTTTGGTGATCATCATAATAATGTTTGTCTGTTTTGCAGTTATGAATTGAGATGCTTCTGGGTCCTAAATAATTCCTAAATAATTGTAAAATGCTCTGTACAGATGTTGCCCGTGAAGAGCCAGTAGGGGGTGCTCGGAGCCTGCTTGATGAGAAATGTGAAGGTTTCTCAGCCAAGAGCTCGAGAAATAACTAATTATTTCCAAGAAGCTGCATTGATCGTGTATCCATTTATAAAAAAAAAATACAAGTGGCTTTTCATTTCCATTTCATACTTTACTGAATCTTTTTTTATCAATTCGACCCTTGACATCCACTTGCGGGTTGAAATAAGTTCTGAACAATCGTTCGATTATTATTAATATTTTTTCTCTCGCTTCCTTTGTGTTCCTTTGCTTTTCAGGACCCTCAACAATGAGTGATGGCAGGCTGCCAAATCACCGAGCTTAGGAGCGACGCAATAGTCAATGCCAGCTTGGCTCTTATTCTTATTTACCATGTTTTTCAGCCAAACCCTTTGGATGGGGATCAGGAAAGTTCAGAGGAGGATTAGAGCACCCCTACTGTTGCCAATCTGTATTCACAGCTGCATCACTTTTTTTAAATCAAAATTCCGCTCATTAAAGTGGCTTCAACTATTGGTTACAGTCACAGCCACACGTCCTTCAGCCCATTTAGGCCATACTGATTATCACGCACCCATTTCCACACATTCCATTTTATTTACTCCTTGCCACCTTGCCATCAACTCTGATCACCAGTTACAGGAGTAGAATTAGGCCATTCGGCCCATCTAGGTCTACTCCATCATTCAATCATGGCTGATCTCTACATCCTGATTAAATTTTCCTGTTTTTATTCCCCCGTAACCCTTGACACCCGTTCTAATCAAGAATTTGTTTATCTCTGCCTTAAGAATATTGACTGACTTGCCCTCCACAGCCCTCTGGTAATGAGTTCCACAGATTAACTACCCTCTGACTAAAGAAGATCCTCATCACCACCTTTCTAAAGTAGCACCGTTTAATTCTGAGGCTATGACCTTTGGTCCTAGACTCTCCCACTAGTGGAAACATCCTTTCCATATCCATTCTATCTAATCCTTTCATTATTCTGTAAGTTTCGATGAGGCCCCGCCAGATTTGCCTCTCATCAGCAGACAATTTACCTCTCAACCCATGCAAACGTAGGAAGAACATGCAAACTCCTCCCAGACAGTGCCTGAGGTCGGGTTTAAGTCTGGCTTGCTGGAGCTGTGAGGCAGCAGTTCTGCCACTGGATGTCATCTCAAATAGATTTTGAAATCCATTGGTTTGTGCAGCCATTGAACCAAATGGATATCACCTAAAGTAAAACAATTATTAATAATAAATGGAAACACAAGAGACTGCAGTCGCTGGGATCTGAAGCAAAGGAACTGCGTGCAGTTCTGATCAGCCGGCTATAGGAAGCAAGTCTTTTTTTTTTAAAAGGTGCAGAAGAGATTCATCTGGACTTGCAGGCTTGAGATACAAAGAGGTTGGATAGACTGCGACTCTGCTTTTGGAGGAAAGGTGTCCTGATCTGCAAAAGATTGTGAGGGGCATATATAAAGTGAACACCATGGGGGTTTGTTTCCTGCTACACGATTCTAAAATGAGCGCATAGACCTATATCCTCTCTCGCGTTAAGTGGGACCTCAGGCAACTTTTCCACTGAGTAGCTTGAATGAGCTGCCAGAGGAAGCTATAAATAGCTGGTCCAATAATGGCTTTAAAGACAATTGAACTGATATATGGATAGGAAGGGTTTCAATGGTTATGGGTCTAATGCAGGCAAATGGGACTAGGCCAGTGTGCCAACTTTCTTGGCATGGACAAGGTGGGCCGAAGTTTCTGTTCTGCATAGCACTATGACTGCACAACGATCTCCAGGAGTTTCCCATGGTAAAGCAGCTTCTGAAGTTCCTTGTGTCTCCAATCTCCTGGAGTAACTCGGCAGGTGGAGCAGCTTCTGTGGGTAGAAAAGAATGGTTGACTTTTTGGGTTGAGCTGCATTCAGGACTGATGTAGGCGCAGTGTTTGTCTGTTCCTCCCCCAATCTCCTGATGCCTCGACTCCATCCTGTCTCCCCTTGTCTAGTCCCTTCCCATCTATATCCGGGGTGCCATGCATGTCCTCTGCCATTTTGACAACCACCGATTCTCCCGGCCTCCATCGGTGTTTACACATCTCCAACCCCCAATCTGGAAGTCTTTTAAGTACTCCACATCTTTCTGCAACCAGCTAATTCCCCTCTACCAACGCTGTCTTAGAAACATAGAAAAATAGGTGCAGGAGTAGGCCATTCGGCCCTTTGAGCCTGCACCGCCATTCAATGTGATCATGGCTGATCATCCAACTCAGTATCCCGTACCTGCCTTCTCTCCATACCCCCTGATCCCTTTAGCTACAAGTGCCACATCTAACGCCCTCTTAAATATAGCCAATGAACTGGCCTCAACTACCTTCTGTGGCAGAGAATTCCAGAGACTCACCACTCTCTGTGTAAAGAATGTTTTCCTCATCTCGGTCCTAAAGGAATTCCCCCTTATCCTTAGACTGTGACCCCTTGTTCTGGACTCCCCCAACATCGGGAACAATCTTCCAGCATCTAGCTTGTCCAACCCCTTAAGAATTTTGTAAGTTTCTATAAGATCCCCCCTCAATCTTCTAAATTCCAGCGAGTACAAGCCGAGACTATCCAATCTTTCCTCATATGAAAGTCCTGACATCCCAGGTCTTCTGCCTGCCTGAACTTGATCATACAGTCTGAAGAAGGGTCTCGACCCAAAACATCACCCATTTCTTCTCTCCAGAGATGTTGCCTGTCCCGCTGAGTTACTCCAGCATTTTGTCTATCTTCAGTGTATAACCAGCATCTGCAGTTCCTCCATGTACTGAGCAACTGCTCGTTTGACTTCCTACATATCAAACGCATAGCCAAGGGCTCTACTTAGCCGAGGGCTTGTCGTATCATTGGTGTCGTGAGAACATTCCCTGTTCCAAACTTTCTCCAGTACCACTCCCCAGCTCTGTTTCTTGCTGTTGCTGCCTGCATCTGTGCTGTGGTTCACATGAACTCGAGTGAGCAGTCAAGTTTGCTTTTTGCACACATTTCAGTGACAAATCCCACTCTGCATTACGCACAATCATACAAAGTACAAGAGTGCAGACCACACTGAGTTAGTATACAAGAGTATACATGCCAACCTGTATCCTTCAAGTCAGGATTTAAAAAAAATATTGGTCTTAAACCCACCCATAATGGCCCGCGGTCCTGGCACAAGTGTGCTTTACTTCACCTTTCAGCTGAAGGTGTGCTGGTTCTTCATAATTTTTAGTATTTTCTTGGTGCACATTCATCCTTTTTTGAGAGGATCTTGGTGGGCTGAAAAATGAATGTCATCCCAGATGTAAAATTAGAGAAACAGACGTAAGGTTCATTTCTAAAAGGTAAGTAATATTTCCGCTATTAATTCAGAAACAAACTTGTTCTGGCGCCACAGTGGCGCCGCAGAGGTGGAATTTCTGCCTTGCAGCGTCAGAAACCCGGGTTCAATCCTGACATTGGGTGCTGTTTCTTGGGAGTTTGTATATTCTCCCCGTAATGACTTGGGTTTTCTCCAGGTGCTCTGCTTTCCCCCCCACACGCAAGTCATGCATGTTTGTAGGTTAATTGGCTCATTGTAAATTGTCCCGCATGTGTCCGATAGTAGCTTGTGTACGAGGATGATTGCTGGTCGGTACGGACTCGGTGGGCCGAAGGGCCTCCGCCCACGATGTCTCACTGAAGGCTGAAGTAAACTCTTGGCTTGTCCTAGATTTTTAGCAACTTGAGGTAAGGTGATGAATGCTAAGTCCACTTAGGAATTAGTTGTAACTCCATGCAGATGGTTACTTGTCTGTTGCTTTTCAGGTTGAAAATGTGTTTTGTTTAGAAAATATCAAGAAACGAGATGTTTGGGGAAATGTTTGAGCCACGACCTTCATCCTGGTATTCCGAGCAGATTACCCCCACCCCCTTCAAACTAAATCCATGCGTTTATCGAGTGACAGTTGGCATGTGAGTATCAACAACTCACGCCAACCCAGATATCGATCTGAACCGGTCCCATTTGCCTGTGTTTTGCCCAAATCCCTCTAAATCTTTGCTATTCATGTATCCATCTAAGTTTATTTTAACGAATGTAATTATACTCATCTCTGCAGATTTCTCTGGCTGCGCTTTCCATGTAGCCTCCACCCTATGTGGATAAAGTTGCCCTTCAGGTTCCTTTCTTACCTTTCATCCCTCACCTTAAACTACCTTATGTATGCCATCTGGGTTAGACTTTCCCACACTGCACAGTTTATGACCCTAGTGATTTTTGTACACCTCTTGGAAGATTACCCCTCAACCATCTATGCTCTAGAGTAACAAGTCCTAATCTCTCACCTAACACAAACTACCCCCCCCCCCCCCCCCATTCTTGCTTTCGCTGGGCAACCAAAACTGCACGCAGTATTCCAAATGTTGTCTCGTCAATAATATGCACAGTTACCCTGACTGATGAAGGCAAGCCCGCCAAATGCTACCCGTGCTGTGACTTTCAGGTAACTATGTGCCTGTATTTATGTCTGGTCTGAAGAAGAGACCCGACCCAAAACATCACCTCTCCATGTCCTCCAGTGATGTTACCTGACTCGGTGAGTTACTCCAACGCTATGTGCCTTTCCCTGTTCTACAATGCTCTCCTGGCCCCTACCATTTACTGTGCAAGTCCTGCCCTAGGTTAACTTGCCAAACTGCAACACTTTGCACTTACTTGTCGGAGTTGAATTCATTCTGCCACATCTTGGGCCACCCTCCAGTTCATCTGGATCCTGTTGGGTTTTTTTCAATGCTGTCCACTCTACCACCAATTTTAGTGTATCCGCAAACCTACTAACCATGTTACCAACAATATAATCCAAATTGTTAATGTAGATGACAAGCAACAGTGGGCCCAGCACCAATCCCTGTGCACATCACTGATTACAGGCCTCCAATGTGAAAAACAACCCTCCATTACCCCCTCTAATTTCTTCTACCAAGCCAATTTTCTATCACTTTGCTCCCTCACCATGATCCCATGTAATCTAAATCCTGGTGATTTAACCTTCCAGCCAAGCCAACAATCTGGGACCTTGTCAAATCTTTGGTAAAGTTGGTACATTGCATCCTTCCCTGTGGACCTCAACGTACAATTCCTATTTTGTTAGAGTCCGTCTAAGCTGGTGTTAGCATCCTGTGTTCCAAGTTAGATTGTTCAAGTCGATGTACAACCTAAGCATTTTGATTCAGTGCTGAGGGAGTTTTTCTTTGATGTTTTATGTTAAATCAAACACAGATCCTGCTGCCATTCAGGTGGATGTAATACATTGTACTATTTGCCCTGCCAATATTTGATCATCATTCAACATCTGCAATAGAAGGGTCTCGACCCTACGGAGACAGTTTCTGAAGAAGGGTCTCGACCCGAAACGTCGCCTATCTCCTTCGCTCCTTAGATGCTGCTGCACCCGCTGAGTTTCTCCAGCCTTTTGTGTACCCTCGATTCTCCAGCATCTGCAGTTCCTTCTTTAACACTTTGTCTACTCCACTGCGATATCTCCTCAAGGTATGCCTACTTTGAAGAAGTTCTCCTCCTCCCTACGGAGACAGTTTCTGAAGAAGGGTCTTGACCCGAAACGTCGCCTATCTCCTTCGCTCCTTAGATGCTGCTGCACCCGCTGAGTTTCTCCAGCCTTTTGTGTACCCTCTGCAATAGACTATTTGGTACTTTATTTCAATTTTAAGGGACCCTGTATCTAAGCAATGTTTCCCATGTTGCAATGGAAACAATACCCAATAAAATACTTAATTGCTTTATGATGGCAACTCTTTTGTAAAAGTACCCATTGCAAGGAATATACCAAGATACTTTACAGTAGTGTAAAGAAAATGGACGATTTAAGGGAGTTTTACTTGAGCTCGTTTGGATTACTTCATTGTTGTTAAAAAAAGGTAAGGCAGTTTAAGGATGCTGTTCCAGAGAGCAGATTGAACGGGCAGAGTTGCAAAATAAAGAAAAAGAATAACACAGGGGTCAGAAAACGGGGCTTAACCTGTTGCAATGATGATGGTGCAAAAGTATTGAACTTGTGGCCTTGCATTCCAGTGTGTAAGGCCAATGTCAAGTGGGCTGGACTTTATGGGGACTGGAGGACTGGTAAGTTGGCAGTTGGTAAGTAAGGACCGGCATGGACAACAACATGGATGCCCGTGTTCTGGTTGAAATGGGCCGTATTTGTATATTTTATAAAAGTAGCAGCTCTGCGGATAATGGAAAGATTCTGGGTAAGCTGATGCTTTGCATTTTGGTTCAGTTCCATTCTGCTTTTGAAGGGACGTCATTGACTGATAAAGGAGTAAATACATGACCACATTTGGAGTACTGTGCAGTGTTCTGGTTGCCCTGCTATAGGAAGGACGACATTAAATTGGAAATGGTGCAAAAAACATTTAAGAGTATGTTACTGGATCTGTGAGATTGAGTTATAAGGAGAGGTTGGATAGGATTTTCTGGTCTATTTTCCATGGTGTGTAGGAGACATGGGGGTGATCTTATAGAGATTTATAAAATCATTGGGGGCATAGAAAAGATGAATGGTCAGCCTTTTTCCCAAGCTGGAACATTTTGAAACTCAATGGCAAGATATGAGATTTTGGGGGGGCGGGGGGGGGGGGGGGGGGGGGAGATGGGTGCTGAGGGGCAGAGAGGGTGGTGTGAATATGTAACTACGTGCCAGAGGTAATGGTAAAGTATAATTCCAATGAATAAAAGACACTGACAATTGCGTGGCAAGAAACTGATAGGATGACCAGGTACTCTCTCTGACAACCGCAGGAGATGCAAGACCTGTCTCCAAACCTCCTCCCTTAACTCCATCCAAGGACCCCAACAGTCCTTTTAGATGAGGCAGAGGTTCAATTGCACCTCCTCAAAACTCATCTACTGTTCCAGGTGTGGACCCTTATATATCGGTGAGACCAAGTGCAGGCTCGGTGATCGCTCAGTCTGTCTGGGCCTATGCGATCTGCTGGTTGCTAAACACTTTAACTCTCTCTCTCATTCCCACACTGACTTTTCTTTCCTGGGCCTCCTCCACCATCAGAGTGAGGCCAAATGCAAATTGGAGGAACAGCACCTCATATTTCGCTTGGGCAGCTTACAACCCAGCGGTATGATGATTGATTTCTCTGACTTCAAGTAACCCTTGCTTTCCCTCCCTCTATCCTAGTTCTCCGACTAGTTTCGCTGTCCTCCTGATTAATTTCACTGCTTGTACGCCCGGTTGTCAACTTCCCCTCAGCCAACAACGAAATAATCTACATTTTCTTGAACATTGTCTGCTTTGATCTGTCATTTTCACACCTTGACCTCCATATCTCTCATTTCCCTCTCCCTTGACTCTCGGTCTGAAGAAGGGTCTTGACCCGAAAAGTCACCCATTCCTTCTCTCCGGCAATGCTACCTGCCCCGCTGAGTTACTCCAGCATTTTGTGTCTTTATCTTCAGATTTAGAAAAAAAAAAATGTTTTTAAATATTTTTATTTATTAGAAGCAAATGTACAGGGGTAAAACAAACGGCATATAAAATCATACAGTTATTGTACAGCTTCAATTTTGACTTTTTAGCTTTGAATTAGAAGAGAAGAAAAGAGAAAGAGCTCGAATGAGAAGAAGTGAGATGTGCAAAGATAGGACCGCTAGACTACCAAAGTAGCGTAGCCAAAGAGTGGGTGAAAGAAAGAAAGAAGAGAGGAATAGAAGAAAAGAAAAAGAGAGAGAAAAGTGGAGGTATTCCTGCCTCTCGTCCCTCCCCACCCACCTCACCCAACCCATAGTTAGATTTCAATCCAAAGTTGTGTGGCTCCACACTATCCTTGTAAGAAATCGGTGAAGGGTGTCAATGTCTTGGAAAAATGATCTGGTTTTTCTGCCAAGACAAGTTGAATATTTTCAAGATGTAGTGTCTGTCTTCAGATTATTTAAACTGAATAGCTGAGATGTTGTTTGCAAAGTTCAAATTCGCTACTGTTGCCTTGTGTTATGCTCAGACTTCGCCGCCTTTTGTCAACTTTCACTCGTCAATCTACACATTTTGGGGATAATCTGAAGTGCCTGCATAAAATAATCAAATAAATGAATCTAGTAAATGTTTGCTTCAATATACCTTCACTCGGAAATCAAAAGAAAACTGCTGACTTCCCATTAATGGATAGAGTGGTAAGTTTAATTGATGATTTCCTTTTTGTGGCCTCTAGCTTGATTTCAGTTGTACTCTGAACTTGAAAAGATGAAGTGCATGTCACATCTACAATAGCTTGATGAGCCACAATGGGAACATAAGTTTCAGTTTAGTTTATTGTCACATGTACCGAGGTACAGTGAAACGCTTTCGTAGCGTGCTCTCCAGTCAGCGGAAAAGCAAGACATGATTACACTCGAGCCATTTACAGTGTATAGATACATGATAAATGAATAGACCGCACCTGGAGTATTGTGTACAGTTTTGGTCTCCACATTTGTGGAAGGACATTCTTGCTATTGAGGGAGTGCAGCGTAGGTTCACAAGGTTAATTCCCGGGATGGCGGGACTGTCATATGCTGAGAGAACTTGTATACTCTGGAATTTGAAAGGATGAGAGGGGATCTGATTGAAACATATAAGATTATTAAGGGTTTGTACACGCTAGAGGCAGGAAACAGGTTCCCGATGTTGGGGGAGTCCAGAACCAGGGGCCACAGTTTAAAAATAAGGGGTAAGCCTTTTAAAACGGAGATGAGAAAACACTTTTTCACACACAGTTGTGAGTCTGTGGAACTCATTGCCTCAGAGGGCGGTGGAGGCTGGTTCTCTGGATACTTTCAAGAGAGAGCTAGATAGGGCTTTTAAAAATAGCGGAGTCAAGGGATATGGGGAGAAGGCAGGAATGGGGTACTGATTGTGGATGATCAGCCATGATCACATTTGAATGGCGGGTGCTGGCTCGAAGGGCCGAATGGCCTACTCCTGCACCAATTGTCTATTGAATAACGTGTAGTATTTAGTTAAGTCCGGGCAAAGACAGTCTGAGGGTCACCAATGAGGTAGATAGTAGTTCAGGACAGCTGTTATGATCGGATGATCAGTTGCGTGATAACAGCAAGGAAGAAGCCATCCCTGAATCTGGAGGCGTGTGTTTTCACACTGCTGTACCTTTTGCCTGATGGGAGAGTGGTGAAGAGGAAGTGGTCAGGGTGCGACTGGTCCTTGATTATGCTTCTAGCCTTGCCAAGTCGGCATGAGGTATAAATGGAGTCAATGGAAGGGCGGTCGGTTTGTGCGATGGTCTGGGCTGTGTCTGCAATTCACAAAATTGTCTTGTCATTATGCAAGTGCTGTCTCCCACTGGGGCACTATGTCATCTCTGTGGTTGTGTGGCTCCACAGAAAGCGAGACATTCCTGCATCATAGCTGGGAGTCTGCAAGATGATTCCGCGGCTGTTGTCTGTGTTCCCTGCAACACACGTGACTGACCGTATACAGTCTTGTGTTTCGCTTCTCTGTGCAGCCTCACCAAATCCTACCTGAAATGTCACCTATCCCTGCTCTCCAGTGATACTGCTTGACCCACTGAGTTACTCCAGCATTTTGTATCCTACTTTCGAAACCAGCATTCCAAAGACATGCAGGTTTGTAAGTTTAAGAAGGAACTGCAAATGCTGGAAAAAATCGAAAGACAAAAATGCTGGAGAAACTCAGCGGGTGAGGCAGGATCTATGGAGCGAAGGAAATGGGCAACATTTCGGGCTGAAACCCTTCTTCAGACTGATGTTGGGGGGGGGGGGGGGGCGGAAAGAAGAAAGGAAGAGGTGGAGCCAGTGGGCTGAGGGAGAGCTGAGAAGGGAGAGGAGAAAGTAAGGACTACCTGAAATTAGAGAAGTCAATGCCCAAACCGCTAGGGTGCAAACTACCCAAGCGAAATATGAGGTGCTGCTCCTCCAATTTACGGTGGTCCTCACTCTGGCCATGGAGGAGGCGGAATGGTGAGCCACCGGGAGATCAGGTTGAAGTGCTGAGCCACCGGGAGATCAGCTTGGTTATTGCGAACCGAGCGGAGGTGTTCGGTGAAGTGATCGCCAAGCCTACGCTTGGTCTCACCGATAAAGAGCAGCTGACATCTAGAGCAGCGGATGCAATAGATGAGGTTGGAAGAACCTCAGGGAACATAAAAACTGACTGCAAAAGTTTTTATAGATATGTAAAGAGAAAGAGACTAGTTAAAACAAATGTTGGTCCCTTGCAGTCAGAAACAGGTGAATTGATCATGGGGAACAAGGACATGGCAGACCAATTGAATAACTACTTTGGTTCTGTCTTCACTAAGGAAGACATAAATAATCTGCCGGAAATAGCAGTGGAACGGGGGTCAAATAAGATGGAGGAACTGAGTGAAATCCAGGTTAGCCGGGAGGTGGTGTTGGGTAAATTGAACGGATTGAAGGCCGATAAATCCCCAGGGCCAGATAGTCTGCATCCCAGAGTACTCAAGGAGGTAGCCACAGAAATAGTGGATGCATTAGTGATAATTTTTCAAAATTCCTTAGATTCTGGAGTAGTTCCTGAGGATTGGAGGGTAGCTAATGTAACCCCACTTTTTAAAAAAGGAGGGAGAGAGAAAGCGGGGAATTACAGACCAGTTAGTCTAACATCGGTAGTGGGGAAACTGCTAGAGTCAGTTATTAAAGATGGGATAGCAGCGCATTTGGAAAGTGGTGAAATCATTGGACAAAGTCAGCATGGATTTACGAAAGGTAAATCATGTCTGACAAATCTGATAGAATTTTTCGAGGATGTAACTAGTAGAGTGGATAAGGGAGAACCAGTGGATGTGTTATATCTAGACTTTCAGAAGGCTTTCGACAAGGTCCCGCATAAGAGATTAGCATACAAACTTAAAGCACACGGTATTGGGGGTTCAGTATTGATGTGGATAGAGAACTGGCTAGCAGACAGGAGGCAAAGGGTAGGAGTAAACGGGTCCTTTTCAGAATGGCAGGCAGTGACTAGTGGGGTGCCGCAAGGCTCAGTGCTGGGACCCCAGCTATTTACAATATATATTAATGATTTGGACGAGGGAATTCAATGCAACATCTCCAAATTTGCAGATGATACCAAGCTGGGGGGTATAGTTAGGTGTGAGGAGGATGCTTGGAGGCTGCAGGGTGATTTGGATAGGCTGAGTGAATGGGCAGATGCATGGCAGATGCAGTACAATGTGGATAAATGTGAGGTTATCCACTTTGGTGGCAAAAACATGAGGGTAGACTATTATCTGAATGGTGGCAGATTAGGTAAGGGGGAGATGCAACGAGACCTGGGTGTCATGGTACACCAGTCATTGAAAGTAGGCATGCAGGTGCAGCAGGCAGTGAAGAAAGCAAATGGTATGTTAGCATTCATAGCGAAAGGATTTGAGTATAGGAGCAGGGAGGTTCTACTGCAGTTGTACAGGGTTTTGGTGAGGCCACACCTGGAGTACTGCGTACAGTTTTGGTCTCCAAATCTGAGGAAAGACATCCTTGCCATAGAGGGGGTACAGAGAAGATTCACCAGACTGATTCCTGGGATGTCAGGACTTTCATATGAGGAAAGATTGGATAGACTCGGTTTGTACTCGATGGAATTTAGAAGATTGAGGGGGGATCTTATAGAAACCTACAAAATTCTTAAGGGGTTGGACAAGCTAGATGCTGGAAGATTGTTCCCGATGTTGGGGGAGTCCAGAACAAGGGGTCACAGTCTAAGGATAAGGGGGAATTCCTTTAGGACCGAAATGAGGAAAACATTCTTTACACAGAGAGTGGTGAGTCTCTGGAATTCTCTGCCACAGAAGGTAGTTGAGGCCAGTTCATTGGCTATATTTAAGAGGGCGTTAGATGTGGCACTTGTGGCTAAAGGGATCAGGGGGTATGGAGAGAAGGCAGGTACGGGATACTGAGTTGGATGATCAGCCATGATCACATTGAATGGCGGTGCAGGCTCGAAGGGCCGAATGGCCTACTCCTGCACCTATTTTCTATGTTTCTATGTAAGTGCAGGTGAACCTCTGCTGCACCTGGAAAGACTGCTTGGGTCCTTGAAAGGAGTCAAGGGGGGAGGTAAAGCGACGCAAAGCATTTCTTGTGGTTGCAAGGGAAAGTGCCCGGAGAGGGGGTGGGAAGGCTGGGAAGGGACGAATTGACCAGGGAGTTACGGAGGGAGCGGTCTCTGCGGAAAGCGGACGGGAGGAGATGGGAAGATGTGGCGAGTGGTGGGGTCACGTTGGAGGTGGCGAAAACGACGGAGGATTATTTGTTGTACGTGACAGCTAGTAGGGTGGAAGGTGAGGACTAGGGGGACTCTGCCCTTGTTACGAGTGGGGGAGAGAGAGTAGGGACACCACCTCTTCCTTTCTCCCCCCCCCCCCCCACGTCAATCTGAAGAAGGGTTTTGGCCCGAAACGTTGCCTATTTCCTTCTCTCCATAGATGCTGCCTCACCCGCTGAGTTTCCCCAGCATTTTTTGTCTACCTTCAGGTCTGTAAGTTAATTGGCTTCTGTCATTTGCCCCTAGTTTGTAGGATGGGAAAGTGTTATTCCGTGCTCTTATCTCTAAACTCTGATGTGCAGTTCCTTGTTTCTACTTTATGCAGCTTTAGACAATGTCAAATATGCACAAAAAACATCGTACCCATTAAGACATTTTTAATTTTGCAAAATAAACGCACGGTTCTTTAATTGCACAGTTAAAGTTGACGCAGACCGTGTTACATTTATAGACCATGCCAGATTGCCATGTGAATGTGATATGACCTCTTGTACGACCATATGCCATGGAGTGTTGCTGCACCAACCGGTGTGGTGTGCATTCCATGGCACTGATCCAGTAATGAGAAAAATGGTTATTTGTCCAACCTGGGTGGTGTCTGCCTTTCTGCTGATAGTATTTCCTTATTTAACATCCGCATTTCCTTTATTTAACATCCACGTAAGGTCACTGGTATGAGATCCACAGCAGTTCTTTTCATATCGCTTTACAAATAAAGCTCATGCAAACCTCAAGAGAGTGCACTATATTTCCCATTGGCAGATAGATGAGATTTTTTATTAGTGTTCCTGGTTGCAGACAGCTGCTATTTTTCATGTAACCCATTGCTGGAAAGGTACGAGCATGGTTTGTTGACGATTGAAAGTACACAACTGTGAGATTTTATTTGACCTTCCAACAGTGCGGTGCGGTGGCGATGTGGTGGGGTTGCTGCCTTACAGCGCCAGAGACCCGGGTTCGATCCTGACAACGGGTGTTGACTGTATGTTCTCTCTGTGACTCTGGGTTTTCCCTGGGAGCTCCAATTTCCTCCCACACTCCAAAGACGTACAGATTTGTAGGTTAATTGGCTTCTGTAAATCGTCCCTATTGTGTAGGGTAGTGCTAATGTATGGGATGATCACTGGTCGGTGGGCCAAAGGGAAGTGTAACGGTCGAGGAGAGAGTGGGTGAGCAGCCATTTTGAGAGGAGAAAAATCAACTTTGAAAAATTGTCAGGAGAGTAGAGGGAGAACAGTTTGATCGAATAAAGTGTTTTCCCAGAGGTGGGATATTTAAACAAACAGGTGTTTGATTTGCTGTTGTTTGGTGACAGAACAGTGAATAGAAAAAAAACATAGAAAAATAGGTGCAGGAGTAGGCCATTCGGCCCTTCGAGCCTGCACCGCCATTCAATGTGATCATGGCTGATCATCCAACTCAGTATCCCGTACCTGCCTTCTCTCCATACCCCCTGATCCCTTTAGCCACAAGTGCCACATCTAACGCCCTCTTAAATATAGCCAATGAACTGGCCTCAACTACCTTCATAAAAACATAGAAAAATAGGTAGAAACATAGAAAAATAGGTTTAGATTTCTTATTTCCACAATAAGAGGTTTAGTGGAGTAGTCGTGTTGGGGAGAGGCTGCATTGAGGTGAAATACTGTCTTGAGGGTTGAAGAAAGTATAAGTAGCATTAAGTTACAGTCAGTTTTTCTGTGTAATTCTTTGTGGTGTTGTTGAGATGGTGTGTGATGTTGGAATGCTCCTCCTGCAGGGTATTGGAGGTCGGGTGGATTTCCAGAGCCCCTGAGGACTGCACCGCACAGTCTGAAGAAGGGTCGCAACCCGAAACGTCACCTATTCCTTTTCTCCAGAGTTGCTGCCTGACCCACTGAGTTACTCCAGCACTTCGTGTCTATCTTCGGTATAAACTAGCATCTGCAGTCCCTTCCTACATAAGTGTGTTCAGCTGCAGATCCTTGAGAGGACCGTGTTAAGGAATTTGAGCTGTAGAAGGATGACTTTGGGATTATCCAGGGGGAATATGAGACGGGAGTTAGTGAGGTAGTCGTGTCCAAAATACAGGCAGGGAGGAGAAGGCTGAGCACCAGGAAAGGGAGAAGGCAGAGAGCAGGAATCCCTTGAGGACAATCCTGCCGGCAACGAGTATGCTTCTTTGGAAACTTGTGGGGGTGGATCAGTCAGGGACGAGCAACAGCAACGGTCCAGTCTGTAATGTCAGGCCTGGCTCTGAGCCACAGCCGTGAAGCAAAAATCCAGACATAGCCTTAGTGTTTGGCAATTCTGTGGCTGCAAACGGGAGTCAAGGTTGGTGCGTTCCCTCCCTGGTGCCAGGGTCGAAGATGCCTCCAAACAGGTGCAGAACATTCCCGAGGGGAGGGCAAGCAGCCTGAAGTCGTTGTGCGCATTGGCACAAATGACACAGGCAGGAAAAGGGTTGAGGTCCTGCAAAGTGAATATCGGGAGTTTAGTTTATTGTCACGTGCGCCAAGGTACAGCGAAAGGCTTTTTATGTTGCGTGCTATCCACGCAGTGGAAAGACTATGTGAATAGGCGGAAGATTCAAAAGCAGGACTCGGAGGGTAGTAATCTCTGAATTGCATCCGAGGCCACATGCTGGTGAGGGTAAAAATAAGCAGATAGGACTGGTGAATGTGTGGCTCAGGATCCAGGGTTAGAGCACTGTATCTCCATTGGGATCTCCTGGGGCAGATGTGACCTGTGCATTGGGATGGGTTGCCTCTGAACTTGAGGAGGACCAATTTCCTTGCAGGGAGGTACACTTGTGCGACAAAAGGGTTTAAACTAGAGAGGCAGGGGGTTGGGAACCGGAGTGGCAAGTCAGAAATTGGAAGGATCAGTAAGACTAAGAAAAAGGACAGGCGGGGACAGGGATATGGTGATGCTGATGGGTGCGTATTTGAATGCAAGGAGTATTGGTGAGAAAGCAGATGAACTTGGATTCGGAACCAGTGCTTGGGACAATGACGTTGTGGCCGTTGCAGCAACGTAGCTGTGAGAGAACTGCTTATTTTGTTGTTTCAGACGTGATCAAGAAGGAGGCAAAAGAGGTGGAGGAGTTGTGCTCCTAATGAGGGAGAATATCACGGTGGCACTCGGAGGACATACTCGAGGGTCCATCTGCTGAGGAGCCTCTGGTTGGAGCTTTGAAATAAGCAGAGGAGGTTTACCAGAATGTTGTTTGGATCACGGGGTATAAGATGCATGGAGAGAATAGTTTTCTCTGGATCACCGGATGTTGTGGGGAGACCTGATATGAGTATATAAAATTTTGAAAAGGGTAGATGATAGTCAGAATCTTTCTTTTCTTTCCATCTATAAAAATCAAACACTAGAGGGCATAGCATGAAGGTGAGAAAGGCAAAGTTTAAAGGAGATGTGCAGGCCAACTTTTTTACACAGAGGGTGGTGAGTGCCTGGTACATGCTGCCGAGACCTGTAGTTGAGGCTGATATGATAGTGGCATTTAAGAGACTTTGGGATAGACATGAATATGTAGGGCATGGCAGGGATAGTGTTTATACACAGGTCGGCAAAAGATGCTCTTGGCATCATGGTTGGCAAAGACCTTGCGGGCCGAAGGGCCTCTTCTTGCACGGTACCATTCCATGTCCTAAAGTTGGCACTGTTCAAGATTATTTTTCACATTCACAGAATCACAGAAGGATTCTATTAAAATGTTTTAAACACTTTTAAATATAAATCTTTGAAGGATGCTGTTGCGACCATGGAGATGTAATGTAAAAAAGTTTGACCTGATAAGATGTAGATTCCCCCCCCCCTACGTTTACTATGCAGCACCACTCACTCTTGGCTGTGCCAATACTTATGGATGGTGTAAAGCACTAGGTGTTACATCTTATTATCACTGAAACATTTTCCCATTACTTAACATTTATTTTGCCTCTCTGAATGAATAGATCTTCCAATAATTTGAAATGTTACAATTCTTTGAATGAACATTAAGCACATTTTTGTTTTTGTTAAAGATGACTGAGATGCATACAAAAAGAGATCACTCGTTTTTTATGAATTGTGGATTTTAAAATTATTCTTTAAGCCATTATTCTTACAGCTTGCCACTTTCTATATATCAGCTGCTAAATTATGGAGTGCCTACATCGGACGATAAAAGCAAAGGAAATCCCAGTGGAATATCCGTGCTAATAAATGGCAATGTGTGGTTTGCTAACGAAATATCTGAAATGTTAACACGAGACACGAGGAACTGCAAATGCTGGAATCTTGAGCAAAAGACAAACTGCTGGGAGGAACTCGGCTTGTCTGGCAGCATCTGTGGAGGGAAAAGTTAACTGTTGAGATGCAATGACTGCAGATGCTGGATTCTTGCGCAAAATACAATGCTGGACTAGGCGGGTCAGGCAGAACCTGTGGAGGGAATGGACAGGTGGCGTTTTGGGTCGACACTTCAGACTGATTATAATGGGGGGGGGGGGGCGGGGGGTGGAGAAAGCTGGAAAAGAGAGGCAGGGGTGGGACAAAGGCTGGCAAGTGATAGGTGGATACAGTTGAGGGGATTAGATGGATGGAGTAAGTGGGAAATGCGAGTTATGTAGAGGAGCCAAATAGTTGTCAGATGCTGAGAGAAGTGAATTGTAAAGCCAAAGGGAGGGATATGGGTGGAAGGAAATGGGGGGTGGGGGGGGGGGGGGTGGCGCGGTGGTAAACTTGGGGCAGGGTAGTGGGAGAAATGGGTACGCTGGTGTTGGGGGCGGGGGGGGGGGGTGGTTGGCTGGCACAGGAAGGGGATGGGAACTATAGCATAAAATTGGAGAATTCAATGTTCACTGTTTCTCTATCCGCAGATGCTGTCTGATCGGCTGAGTTTTAAACGCAATTTTTATTTTGGATTTCCAGCATTTGCATTCTCTTGATTTGCATGAGGAAAGCTTTGTTATTTTTATCGTGCATAAAATAGTTGGCTGTCTCGATAATAGACCTAGTAATATCTGTTTTGTTGATTAGCGTAAAGACCATGCCTATAATATGGTAGCCTTAGGGCCTGAAATTGATTAAAATCCATCAGCTCCTGTTTGAGGAAGGTTTGATCGCCGGGTGAGCTACTACTAATTTTTTTCAGACAGCATCTTTCCAAATTTTTTTCTAGGAATAAGGGATTTCATGAAACTATATTTATCCTTATTGTTGTCTCTGGGCCTTGCTCTTGGTCACTTTAGTTTAGTTTAGATTATTATGGTAACTTGTACTGAGATACAGTGAAAAGACTATAGAAGATTTCAATCAGGTCGACCACAGTGTATAGATACAGGAGAAAGGATATCACGTTTAGTGCAAGATAAAGTGCAATTGAAGATAGCTCCAAGGATCTCAAGGGGTAGATAGGAGGACAGGACTGCTCTCTAGTTGGTGATAGGATGGTTCAGTTGCCTGCTAACAGCTGGGAAGAAACTGTCCCTGAATCTGGAATGATGTGTTTTCAAACTTTAGTACCTCTTGCCTGATGGGAGAGGGGAGAAGAGGGAGTGATCGGGGTGAGACTGGTCCTTGATTATGCTGCTGGCCTTGCTGAGGCAGCGTGAAGTGTAGACTGAGCCAATGGAAGGGAGGTATATTCCGTTGGTCATGGGCTAGTCTTTTAAAGATCGTCCTGAGGAAGCGTGTTATGGCTCAGCAAATGAAGCCTGTGAGTGCTGAATATAATCCACATCGACCTGTAGGCCCATTCTCGCAAAGGTCTTGCTGTTCACAAACTCTTGGTCCCAAGTGACTATTTCTTTCCAAGGTACAAGTTGCCACGTGGAGTGTGTGCCAAGCCATTCACAAACTTAAAGACGGGTGCTGGAGGTCAGATGGGCCCGCGGTGAGTGCTGGAGGTCATAGAAACATAGAAATTAGGTGCAGGAGTAGGCCATCAGCCCTTCGAGCCTGCACCGCCATTCAATATGATCATGGCTGATCATCCAACTCAGTATCCCGTACCTGCCTTCTCTCCATACCCTCTGATCCCCTTAGCCACAAGGGCCACATTTAACTCCCTGTTAAATATACCAATGAACTGGCCTCAACTACCCTCAGTGGCAGAGAGTTCCAGAGACCCACCACTCTCTGTGTGAAAAAAGTCCTTCTCATCTCGGTCCTAAAGGATTTCCCCCTTATCCTTAAGCTGTGACCCCTTGTCCTGGACCTCCCCAACATCGGGACCAATTTTCCTGCAACTAGCCTGTCCAACCCCTTAAGAATTTTGTAAGTTTCTAGAAGATCCCCTGTCAATCTCCTAAATTCTAGAGAGTATAAACCAAGTCTATCCAGTCTTTGTTCATAAGACAGTCCTGACATCCCAGGAATCAGTGTGGTGAACCTTCTCTGCACTCCCTCTATGGCAATAATGTCCTTACTCAGATATTGGCCTGCGCTGGGTATCGGAGGTCGGATTGGCTGCATGAATACCAGAGGTGGGTCTTGGTCCTGCCGCCATGACAATAAAGAGGGACCCGGAGAGGGGGGGGGGGGGGGGTCGTCGAGAATGAAGACTCACCATTGAGACCTCATTGAACACTTTTTGAAACTTTGTTGGCGCCATATACATGACAAGTCTGCATACCTTGTGTAAAACACAGAATTTCACTGTGACATGTCGTGATGATAAAGTATTAATCATACATTCATAAAGGGGATAGACACCGTTGATGTTAAGAGTTGAAGCTAAAATGGGGAAGGTAAGTTTGTCATGTATGGTGGAGGCTTTCTTTTGAAGGTATAATGAAAGTGGAAGCCTTAAAGTATGAAATGGGGATTGTGTAAGAGTATTTATTTTCTCTGCACGACCTGATGCGTTTATGCTGTTTGAGAACAGCTTGATTAAAACGGCCGAAGGTTAAATGTATTGTGTCTTGGCAAATCGATTTTTGCGATTTATTTTTCACTCTAATTTAGAGATACATTGTGGAAACAGGCCCTTGTGCCCACGAATACACGCTGACCAGCGACTAGCACTCGCACTGTCCTAAGCATTAGGGACAACTTACAGAAGCCAATGAACCTACAAACCTGTACGTCTTGGAGTGCAGGAGGGAAATCTGAGCACCCGGAGAAAACCCAAGGGGTCACAGGGAGAACGTACCGACAGCACCTGTAAGGCAGCAACTCTACCGCTGCGTCACCGTGCAACCCTGTGCCTTTCTGCTTAAGTACGAGTGACCAGCAAAATGTAACCATTCTTGAGATGCATAGAAACATAGAAAATAGGTGCAGGAGGAGGCCATTCGGCCTTTCGAGCTAGCACCGTCATTCATTGTGATCATGGCTGATCGTCTCCTATCAATAACCCGGGCCTGCCTTCTCCCCATATCCTTTGACTCAACTAGCCCTAGAGCTCTATCCAACTCTCTCTTAAATCCATCCAGTGATTTGGCCTCCACTGCCCTCTGTGGCAGGGAATTCCATATATTCACAACTCTCTGGGTAAAAAACTCAGTATCCCGTACCTGCCTTCTCTCCATACCCTCTGATCCCCTTAGCCACAAGGGCCACATCTAACTCCCTCTTAAATATAGCCAATGAACTGGCCTCAACTACCCTCTGTGGCAGGGAGTTCCAGAGACTCACCACTCTCTGTGTGAAAAAAGTCTTTCTCATCTTGGTCTTAAAGGATTTCCCCCTTATCCTTAAGTCCTTTTATAATTTTATATGTTTCTATAAGATCCCCCCTCATCCTTCTAAACTCCAGTGAATACAAGCCTAGTCTTATCAATATTTCCTCACATGACAGTCCCACCATCCCAGGGATCAATTTTGGGGATCAAAGACGAATGTTGACTCAAAGCTGATGTCGGTGCAGTGTTTGAATCCAAGATTTGATGGCAATTTGAGTTGACATGCCATACCCTTTGTCCTTTTGACAACATTTGTGTAGGCCCCAGTACTGTTAACTTGAGAGAGTTTGGAGCCTGTGTTTCCAGTCTCTTCCTTCGAGGCCCCTCGTTCTTGAGTCTTTCTGTTCTCTCCCCGAGGTCTTGGCATCCTTCTGAAAACATGGTGCCCAGAATTGGACACAATACTCCAGCTGCAGTCGTGCTAATGTTTTCTGTGGCTTTAGTGTGACTTGCTTTTGTATTCACTTCCTCTATTAATGAAAGCAACAATTATTTTTATCCACAGGCTTAATTTGTTCTACCATGCACCCCGCAGGTCTACTTCTCCAGTTGCTCTCAAATCGTGCCATTTACTTTGTCTTTCTGCTTTCTCTTCTCAAACATAGCATTTTATTAGTACTCTGCATTAAAATTTCATCTGCCATGTGGCTGCCTACTTCAATATTCACATCAGCTTTCCACACCAGTGCCTTTTGAGATGTCATCTTTTATCCTTAACCACTGCTTTGTTTCCACCACTGTTCACAGTGTTCTGAACTGCATTTCCTTATAAGTTCTTATTTATTTTCTAAAAAGACATGGTGCTGATGTAATTCAGCGGGTCAGGCAGCATCTCTGGGGAATATGGATAGGTGACATTTCGGGTTGGGACCCTTCTTCATTTTGGTCCCCCTGTTATAGGAAAGATCCCATTAAACTTCAAAACGTGCAGAGAGGATTTAAGAGTATATTGCCAGGGGCCTGGGCTACAAGGAGACAGTGCGTAGGCTAGGACATTATTCCTTGGACTTTATTCCACAGGAGACTGCTGGGTAATATTATGGAGGTATATAAAATCATAGGGAGAATAGATGGGATAAATAGGGTTTTTTCCCCCAGGGTATTTCAAGAATTAAAGTTTACAATCACAGTAATACTTTATTAGCCAAGTATGTTTTTGCAACATATGAGGAATTTCATTTGCCAAGTCAGTCATACAAATAAAAGGCAACAGAACACACAAAATACATTTTAACATAAACATCCACTACAGTGACTCTGACACAGTAACACGTGGAAGGTGGAAAAAAAAGTTCAATCTCTTTCCTTCCTTGCTCCCCCCGTGGTCGGGTGCCTCAAGGCCTTCCGTTGCCGGGACGATCCAGACTCCCATGGCCGGCGGTCGGGCCTCCACATCCCGGCGATCAGCTACTGCATCGGAGGAATGTCAGCCCCCCCCAAGCCGGGCGATCAAACCGCTGGTCGAACCTTCTGCGACGTTGGAGCTTCCCGACTAGCCTCTCCCGACACTGTAAGCTCCCGATGTAAAGTCAGCAGGTCGCGGTTGGAGCGATCCCAGGCAAGGGATCGACTCTGATGTTAAATCCACGCCCCGCGGTGGGGCCCAAGGTCAGTCCGAGGAGGCCTTCAGCTCCATCGATGGTAGGCCGCAGAGCGACCGGAGACACGATCTGGAAAGTAATCGCATCTCCGGCAAGGTAAGAAACTAGTTTCCCCCTCCCCCCTCCCCCCACATAAAACAAACCGGAGAACATTTACACAAACGTTGAACACACTAAAACATTTTAGTAAGACGATAAAACAGACAGACTAAGGTGAGAGGTGATATTTAATAGGAACCTGAGTGGCAGCAGGTATATGCCGTAGGAAACATTTAGGGTACATACTATAACAGCATTTAAAAGACATTTAGACATATATGCCAAATGCAAGTAAATGGGACTAGCTCAGATGGGCCATTTTGGTCAGCAAGAACCATTTGGTCTGCAGGGCCTGTCTCTGTGCTATGTGACTCTATGAACAATGTGCATGCGAGCTGTGAAAAGGCAAATCATTTCAGCAAAATGAACTTGAGTGGGTCAGTCATTTGTTCCACACCACCAAGCTTTTCTTTCCATTTACATGTTAATTTTTCATCTCAAAAATAAAGTTTTGCTGAACTGTGAGCATTTTATCAGCTGGTGCTTCATCCAAACTGCTTCACCCTCAACATTTAAGCGATGGTCACACTATGATACGATAGTCACAGCATGTCTCACGTGAGCAATTAAGTTGGAAGAAAACTTTTGCTTGGCAAAGGTGAAGGAAAAGAGGCCATGGATTAAAGTGGATAAGCGGTGTAAAGAAGCCACAGGTATGTTGGTCTTGGCTGTCTGTGACGTTGGTCCATTGAGGTAGCTGGCATCCATACCTCTGAGACCAGAGAGAAATGATTAAACAGGAATAAATATTGGGATCAGATTCAGTTGGCAAAACTTATATAAAGGCAAATATATCATTGTATTACCAAGTAAAAAAGATATTGAGCCACACCCAGTTACTCATCCATCTAGATTAGACTGCTTATCTTCTACATGTTTTGAAAGAACTAACTGAACCCATTGCAGTTTTTATTTGCAAATCTTGTTTCTTGTACATTTCAGTAATATCCCCAACAGGTTGCAGGTACATTTGTCTATTCACAAATTCGCCTCAGAAACCTTTCCTGTTCTTCTAATGTCCTTGGGAAGTCCTCAAAAAAATAATATCCAGAAATAAGGTACATTGTGTTAAAGAGCAACTATTATGCTCAAGTTAGGAGGGGTGATGTTGATTAGCTGAAGAACTACCTAACAGAATGGAAATATTGGGGTAAATTTGGAGGTTAAGATTTTTAGACTTTTTAGAGCGCAGAAACAGGCCCTTCAGCTTGCCACGTACATAGGCACCATCTTACACATTAGAGACAATATGGCTAAAACAAATTAAACTACAAACCTGTACTACTTTGGAGTGTGGGAGGAAACTAGTGCATCCAGAGAAAATCCATGCAGTCACAGGGAGAATGTTCAAACTCCGTACAGACAGCACCCGTTGTAAGAATCGATCCGGATGTCTGGGGCTGTATTGCAGCAACTCTACCGCTGCACCACTGTGCCGCTCTAAGATATGAATAGATTACTGGTAAGCAACAGTGGGAGAATGGTGCATAAAGGGCCTGTCCCACCAGCATGCAACTCTATGCGATTAGCGTGACCTAACGTGGTCGCTTGAGCCGTCCGGCGTCGCGGGGCCGGTCCCACTTCGATCGCCGGAGCCGTGCGGAATTGTGCGGAGTTCGTCCCAAATTTGTGCCGACACCGCGCGGGGCTCCGAAAAACTGACTCTGTCCAAAAATTCCGCGCGGCAACGGCTTGTCGGCTCGCAGTCGCCTCGATGTTTACACACCGCCCCGACATCATGCCTCCGTGAACCTATCTGTAGGTGCCTCCGTGACCCTCTATGTGTGTGACTCCGTGGCCCTCTGTGTGTGTGTGCCCCTGTGCCCCTCTCTGTGTGCCCCTCTCTGTCCTGGCGAACTTACCTTAGACTTCGCTCCAAGTTCGCCTCACTTTGCGCCGCGTTGCACCACTCACCCGACCTCCGCGCAGCCCCTACTGCCGGTTTGGTTGCGCTTGCCGCATGCAGGCGCATGCTGGTGGGAACGGCCCTGTACAGGGGATCACCCGACCTCCGCGCGGCCCCCGCTTCTAGTTTGATCACGTTCATCGCATAGAGTTGCATGCTGGTGGGACAGGCCGTTAATGTTCCCTTTTATCTCTCTCCACATTACCCTCAGTTTTCCCACAGATTTTGCCAGTCAACCACTCTTCAATTTTCAAATCAATCTGCATGTCCTTGGGGCAAAGTGTATGCAGTCTCAGGGAGAACCTGGGCCATGAGCCGTGAGGTACTGTCCAAGCATGACTTCTGACGCCATCATCCTTTGCTCGCCTTGCCATATGTTACCCTCTTGCATATCTTCCCGCTAACACCCTGCTGTTGCTGCTGAAAGGACTTTGCAGAATGGCTGCCTTCTGGAAATTTGAATTAACACAAGCATCTTTGTGTAGTGGCAGGAGTGATGTGGATTTACGGTTGCCAAAATTCCTACTGCAAGTTGCAATGATTGCGGTGGCTGTCACTGATCCGAACAACATGTCGGTACACACAGTGTTACACTGCTCAAGCCCCGAGAACACCCGCCTATACTGTATCTTCAAATATAGCCATGATCATCAGTTGCTATGGCAATTTGCACTGCACTATGCAACACAGCGGTAAGCTATCAGACATTGTGGCATTTACACTACCATTTTACTGAGCTTTTGGAGGAAGAGATGATGTCGACACACAGCCTGATTGGAATGTGGCTTTACTCCACTTCTACACTGGTGTCGAGGGAAAACCGTTTGCACTGACCTTGAAGTCAAATGCTTACTGACCTAGGGAACGTCACTGTGGAAAATACATGAAGTATTCATGACTAAAGATGCACTGCTAATTTGCACTCTCGTCCCACTGATCCAGCTAAAATTTGCCATGTAAGATAGCAAAGATGAAACCAGTGCACACCATCTTCAATGCTCTGATGAAATACAGTTAATTAGCAGCAGCAAAGCATGAAAATCAGACGGCACACGAGTAGTGCTTCTATTTTGAGAAGATACTCCCGTTGTGTTGAATCCCCCTGGAACTGACTGATCCCCACTCAGATGAATTAACACATTTGCAGGCAGAGTGTTTGGCATGTTCTAAAAATAGCCCGTGGTCTCCTGAGGTGCAAAGGGGGAAAGCAGCCAAGGGTCCTCACCTGGTTACTACCTTGTCAACCCTGATTGAAAATGCAGCCTTAGCTTTGATAACCTTAATGTTTTATGGAGCACGGAGGAGCACAGCACAGAATGCGCCACAATCGATCCACCGTGTCTCTCTTGGCTCTTTTCAAGAATGATGCCATGAGACCTCGCTATCACCTGTGACATTTCAAAAAATGTATTTATTCTTGTGTACGTGCAAAATTGCCAATTAATCGAATTCCACTCTCCTCTCAGGCGGTGGATCTTGTTACATTCTTTGGGGGCGGTCCAGATTTGGTGGGAGGTCAGCATTTATTGTCCATCCCTCAAGTTATTGAGCTAAATTGCAAAGCTTTATGTCGATGACAGGCACTGCAGTCCTTGTGTGCTGGTGGTGAACGTTTAGTGTGATGGATGGGTTATCAACAAAGCCGGCTGCTAGTCCTGGATGACCGAACCTCCAAGTTTGAAGCCATCTAGGAAAGTTGAGTATTCCAACGTACTCCTGATTTACAGCCGGTTGAAACGCGGATGCATAAAATAGGCACAAAATGCTGGAGTAACTCAGCGGGACGGGCAGCATTTCTGGAGAGAATGAATGGCTTTGGGTCGAGACCCTTCTTCAGTCAGCATCAGAGCTGTCTGTCCCGCCGAGTTACTCCAGCATTTTGTATCCATTTTCTGTGCAAACCAGCATCTGCAATTCCTTCCTATGCAATAAAATAGGAACTGGAGTAGGCCATTCTGCCTTTCATTTATTCCCCGTCACGCAGCATAATCCTGGCTTTCTCTCTGGATTACTTTCTCCCAGTGATATTCAATCCTTGTGTCTGGAGATCTCTCTACTGCCCTAAATGGATTCACATCTTGGCCAAAACCTCTTTTGTATTGGAGTGTTCTGCAGGTTCACCATCCACTGAGTGAAGACATTTTGCATCAGTGCAGCCTGACGCACCTCACTGCATTGTCCTGAAACTGATCCTGCATTGTAGACCTGCCAGTTTGGGGATGTATCCTTCCCACGTTCAATCCATTTAGCACTATCAGAACATTGTGGTTCAATAAGATCTCCAGTCTTTCTTTCAAATTCTAGTAAATATAAACCTACTGTAGTTCACCTAATATCCTCTCCTATGTCCTTTCATTCATTTGCTGGATAATTTCTGAGGATATAACTGGTAGAATAGTCCCTCTTTGGCATCTATATCCTTTCTTGGCTAAGGAGACAAAAAAATGTTATGACGAGAGACATACGGAACAGAAACTGACCAAGTGCCCATCAAAACTAGTCTACGTTCTTTGCATTTGACACATATCACTCCAAAGCTTTCCTATCCATGTATCCGTCCATAAATTATTTTGTAGCCTTCTCAACCCTATTCTACATTTCACTTCATCTGGCAGCTCCTTCATATACCCACCACCCTTTGTGTGAAAAAAACTAGCCTTTCAGATTCCTATTAAATCTTTTCCCTCTCCCCTTCACCCTCTGCTCTCTAGTTCTTGATTCTCCAGCACTGAGAAAATCGCAACGTGCCTTATACAAGCTCCTCATATTATATACCTTTATAAAATCATACCTGAGCCTTCCACAAGAAATAAAATCCTAGCCTGCCCTCCCTCACTCTCCAACTCAGTCCCTTGAGTCCTGTCCCATCAGGATGGAAATGTGAAAGTGCATTAAGTATAGAAATGCATACCTCCAGATTCAGGGACAGTTTCTTCTCAGCTGTCATCAGGCCACTGAATCACCCTATCACCAACTAGAGATCAGTCCTGATCGACCATCCACCTCATTGGAGATCCTTGGACGATCTTTAATCAGACTTAACTGGACTTTATCCCACAATAAACATTATTCCCTTTATCCTTATCTGTACATTGTGGACGGCTTGATTGTAATCATGTATAGTTTTTCCGCTAACTGCATAGCAAGCACCAATAGAGCTTTTCACTGTACCTTTACATATGACAATAAACTAAACTCAATATACAAGAACTAAATAAATCTTTACTGCTCTCTTTCCAGCTTAATGACATCTGTGCATGGCTTGATTGTAATCATTTATAGTCTTTTCTCTGACTGGACAGTACGCAAACAAAAGCTTTCCGCAGTGCCTCGGTACATGTAACAATGTAATAAACTAAAGTGGAGCCTCACTAATGTCTTGTACAACTGCGACAGACTAATGTTTTCAATTTCTATATTCAATGACCTTACCGATGAAGGACAGGATGCAAAAGGTTTCTTCGCCATTTTGTCTGCTCGTATTGCCACTTTCAGGGAATTATGTACGTGATATTAGGTCCCTGATCCCTGGATCTCGTGTGATCTGACCTTCTAAAGCAGCCTACCCTGCAAAAGTATTGATAACCGTTACTGTCTACACTACTATCAGTTTTTGTGTAATTTGCAAACTTACCAGCAGTGTCTTGTACATTCTCATCATCCAAATATGCCCACAAATATCTTCCCATTGGGTGAGATATGACATTAACCTCTGGAGTTTGTTCACATTGACTTCAATGCTATCAGACTTCCTTGACTCACTCACACCTCGCCTCCAGAATGAAGCTCTTGGGTTCTTGTTTGGACCAAGGATGTGATGAGGCCTGGAGCTGAGTGGTCCTGGTGAAACCAAAACAAAGCATCAATGAGCAGAAAGACACAAGGAACTGCAGATGTTGAAATCGTGAGTGGAACGCAAAGTGCTGGAGTAATTAGGGCAGTCTTTCCAGAGGACATGGATGAGCAAAATTTCCAGGACCAGAGGCCATAGCCTCAGAATAAACGGATGTACCTTTAGAAAGGAGATGAGGAGGAATCAAACCCGGGTTTCTGGCGCTGCAAGGCAGCAAGTCTACAGCTGCGCCACCCATAAATTGGGACGTCTTAAATTGGTCTTTCCCGGTTATCAACACACTTGCCAATTGGGCGTAGTTTGACGATTTTTTCAAACAACCATTGCTAAAGTTGAGCACATTTTGACAAAATTCATGCATGAAGAATGGCATCTTGGTTGGGCTGTCAGAAAGCAGCAGTTGCCTGTGCAATGACTACATCTTTGGAACATAAGTATACTTTTTGGTTTTTTGGTCACTGTTGACAGATCAGTTTCCATACCTGGTGTGGTCTGGAGGACACAGAGCAAAAGGTTCCAAGTCCGATTCTTTGTCTGGGCTGATGAGATGACTGAACTGATTGGAGCAATGATTAGGGCACTTGGGTTGTCATATTTTAATTATTTCGCCCTCTTTCTTAACCCCTTCAATTTCTGTCACTGGTGGCATTTATAAATCCAACTCAGATTTTTCTTTCAAATGCAAGCACTGCACCAAATTCCCCAACTGCTCTGATTTCTTCATGTTCGCCAAGGTCCTGAGTTTCATTCTCTGTAGAAACATTACTGAGTGCAGCCAGATTCTATGGTTTTAGCCAAAACACCCCCTGCATATATTGGGGCAAGTGCTGAAGACCTGAGTCAATGCCTGCTGATAGTAATTGTCATGTGGGCGATTCTAACTAGCCACCTACTACCCTCAGCAACTGGTACAAGCAGGCAACTAGTGCTGGCAACTGACCAGTGATGGGGTGACACAATGCAGGATTAAATAAGGAAGGGATCAACACTTTAAAGATTTTCCCTGCATAGCAAATTCCTCGTTTTAATACTCTGTCGAGGCATTTGACTCGTTCCAGTTTGCTCCATGCCATTTTATGCTGGGGAAATGAGAGGTAATCAATTTTGGAAAAGTGGCATACAATTTTAAATGGAGAGGTGGCAGCATGATATGGTACAAAGAGATTTGGGCACCCAGAAACCTGAAACATTATGTGTAATTACGTAATGTAATTAGCACGTTGAATGGAAGGCAAAAATGGCAATGTCTTGCTACCACTGCGCAGGTTGGTAAGGTTACACCTGCTGTAATTCGTGCAGTTTTTCTCTCCGCAACTAAGAAGTTGTTCAGAGATGGTTCATGAGTTTAATTCCCAGGATGGAGAGGTTGTATAATGAAGGAAGGTTGAGTAGATTAGGCCAATCTAATTAGAGTTGAGTAGAATGCAATACATTTTTATTGAATCATAAGATTTTAATGTGGATGGAACAAGCAGATGTTGAGAGGATGTTTCCTTTCATAAGGGTATGCGGAACTGTGAGACCCGATTTCCGATAAGGGGGCATCCATTTAAAACGGGGAGGAATTTTTTCTGTGCCGATTATGAATTGTCGAAATTCACTACACCGAAGAGCTAGCATTAAATATATTCAAAATTGCGATGGACAGGTTTTTGGTCTACAGGGGATTTTGAGGGTTCTGGGGAACTGGGCAAGTGGGGCTGTGGCCATGTTAAGTAGCCGTGTCACTCATCTGCATCTTCTATCTATGTTCGTCAGCAGGCTAGGGCAGGAATACTCTGTACCTCTTGCCTTTGACAGCGTTTCTGATGGACTATTCAGGAGCTTGGTGCTGAATGATCATTAAGCTTAAAATATTATTGGATAGTCAGTTCAATAAATGAAGTCGTGCTAAAACTTTAACATCCCACTGTGACTGGAAACATATGATGGTCATAAATGCATTGCAACGCAGCTACATATATCTGGAGTCCAAAGGTAATTAACGTTATCATTTTTCTGTTCCTTGTGTTTCTTTTGTATGTCGGCCAGGCATAAACTTCATTTCAAAGACGTGTGATGGTTCCCAGAATCAGCACGGCCAGAATGCAGCCAGTTCAAGGCCTCAATCTGTGCTGCCGGATGGTCTCAGTAAGGCTGACAGCAGGAGGCCAGAAATGGTTCCTGGCATCTTCGTGTGTTTGGGAGTTCCAGACCTTCACTCTGGAGACCAGGCATGGGTGGACAGGGGCCAAGTCTTGGAGAAGGCTTGACTGCGGCGTTTAACTTGCCATTCCTCCGTGCCAAGACTTGTACATAAACAAAATGCCAGGGGGCATCAGGAAGCATGCAGCCAACACGGATCTGTGGTTTATTCAGCTGGCAGAGAAAGGCCATAAAGAAGGGCCCCAAAACTGGAGGTGACACTCCTGGTGTGATCTCACCTATAACTGCGTGCAGGCTTTGTTTACGTTTACTCCTTATTGGAGAGATGTTGCAGGCAATATCAATGCATTTTTTGGCCAAACTGCTGGGATCATTTAGAGTGAGGCAGGGATTGAGCAAAGAGCCTTTGAGGTGGGCACGATTTGGAAATCTATTGGCCTGGATTTTAACTACCAGTGGGTTTCTGATGAGAAACCATGTGCTGGTGAATTAACATCTCAGCTAGGGACTGAGGGCTAGATCATTTAGTCTTGTTTAAATTCAAATGATTTATCACCCAGAAGGGGAAATGCTTTTTGAAAAAAACACAACCTGGGACTCCCAAAAATCAATCCAGGAGGTATTGGAGGGAGTGAGGAACAATGGATTTTTTTGTAAACCGTCGACCATCTACAGTATATTATTGCTGGTGGGCAGAACTAAAATCTTCTTCACCTGAGGCTACAAAATCTATTATTCTACTCCCATATTACATTTTTGGTCTCCCAATCTGAGGAAAGACATTTTTGCCATAGAGGGAGTACAGAGAAGGTTCACCAGACTGATTCCTGGGATGGCAGGACTTTCATATGGGGAAAGACTGGATAGACTCGGCTTGTACTTGCTAGAATTTAGAAGATTGAGGGGGGATCTTATAGAAACTTACAAAATTCTTAAGGGGTTGGACAGACTAGATGCAGGAAGATTGTTCCCGATGTTGGGGAAGTCCAGAAAATGGGGTCACAGTTTAAGGATAAGGGGGATGTCTTTTAGGACCGAGATGAGAAAAACATTTTTCACACAGAGAGTGGTGAGTCTGTGGAATTCTCTGCCACAGAAGGTAGTTGAGGCCAGTTCATTGTCTATATTTAAGAGGGAGTTAGATGTGGCCCTTGTGGCTAAAGGGATCGGGGGTATGGAGAGAAGGCAGGTACGGGATACTGAGTTGGATATTCAGCCATGATCATATTGAATGGCGGTGCAGGGTCGATGGGCCGAATGGCCTACTCCTGCACCTAATTTATATGTTTCTATATTTTTCAGCATTGTTGAAAAGCATTTTTAGATACTAACTGGCAATTAGTTAGGAAATGCATTGGTCCTGATATTCCAGTCAGCGAAACGATTGTGATTGCAGGAAAGGTTTCCACAAAGAGAAGTACAACAGTTAACTTGTAAACATATTCGAGCGGCAAATATAGATTGGAAAGTACAAGTGAGATGACAGAATAAGATTAATTATAGATGCGCATGTACCCTTTGGAGGTCCACTGTACAGGGAAAGAGTTTATATGTGGGGATTGCAATGCACATTGATAAAATTAGCAACTTTTCGGGCCAGAATGTGGGACAGATTTGAAACCTGTGTGTGATGGATTCAGTCATACAGCATGGAAACAGGCCCTTTGGCCCAACTTGTCGTGCCAACAAAGGTGCCCATTTGCTCACTTTTGGCCCATATTCCTCTGAACATTTCCCAATCGTGTATCTGTCCAAATGTGCTGAAGAAGATTTGATAGCATAATAAGCAGGCCAGCCCATCGTCCTCTGCCTCCAGAACTGATACATGATTTTTTTTTTCACTGATTTCCCCCACTTAAGGAGAATTAAGCGACACAGTGGCGCAGCAGTAGAACTGCTGCCTCTCGGCGCCAGAGACCCAGGTTCGATCCTGTCCTTGGGTGCTAGTTGTGTGTGGAGTTAATACGTTGTCCATGTGACCACGTGGGTTTCCTCCCACATCCTAAACACGTGCAGGTCTGTCGGTCAACTGGGTCTGTAATATGGCCCAGAATGCGTTGAATACGAACGTGGGATAACATAGAACTAGTGTGAACGGGTGATTGTTGGTCAGCATGGACTCGGTGGGCCAAAGGGCCTGTTTCCACTCTGCATCTCTAAATTAAACAATACATTTTATTTGTCTGGCCTTAGGAATAGGAGCTGTGCTGTATCTGTACCTTTTATTGTCCTTAATAATGCCAATTTGTCTTCTTCTAGTCGACCCCAAATAAAACTCATCACCTGTCCACAATCCTCACAGAGTAAGAGTCTTGTGGCACAGAAACTGTCCTGTGTCTGTGCTGCCCATCAAGTACCTCCCCTATATTAATTTTCCAACACTCAGCCCATGACATTCTATGTCTTGGTGTTTCAAGTGCTCATCTAATTTACTTCTTAAATCAAGGTCGGCAACCTTGTTCTGCATAGGGGCCGGGACCCATGTCTGTGAGCGGATGGCGGGCCACATCTATCGCCATAGTTAACAGCTAGTTTTCACGTATTTTTCAATTAGTTTTCTGCAGTTGCCAGATCAGCTCACCTGCCCCGGGAGTGGCTGCAGTTGCCAGATCAGCTGGCGTGCCCCGGGACTAGCGGCAGTTCCCAGATCGGCTCACCTGCCCCGGGACTGGCTGCAGTTCCCAGGTCTTGAAAACGAATTGAAAAAAAATACGCCTGCGTTCCTGATGATTTCGGGTTATGGGCCGCATCCGGCCCGTGGGCCATTGGTTGTCGACCCCCCCTGCCTTAAAGGTTGTGAAAGTGCATTCTAGATTCCAATCACACTCTGGGTGGAAGAAAATTCTTCCTCAAATTCTCTCTTAATCCCCTACTCAGACCTATTCCCTCTGAACACTTCTGCAAAAAGGAAAAGCTTTAGGGAAGGTTTAGAGGGATAAGGGCCAAATGTGGGTCAGTGCAATCTGTGAAGATGGGGTATCTTGGTCTGCATGGGTAAGTAGGGCCGAAGGGCCTGTTTCCTTGCTCTGTGTCTCCATATCCATCCTAATTTTGTATAATTTAATTAGGTTACCTCTCCAGTGAACTCAAAACAAGTAAAATATCACCAAAATATTAAGTGCATCATTGAGTGTGAGTAGGGAGAAACCTTCGTCCACAACAGAAGTGTACAAAAAGGGAATGGCACAGGTTTAAAGTATGTGGTAGGATGTTGAGACAGAATCTGTGGAATAATGTGAGAAATTACGGGGACTTATTCAGGAGTTACTGTAAATCATCCTGATAAGGGAAAAGCAGTTAACAACCTTGTGATTGCAGTTGGAATCTGGAATGCACTCTAAGAGTGTAGCCCGGACCATCACACAAACCAGCCTCCCTTCCATTGACTCCATCTACACTTCACACTGCCCCCGGCAAGTCCACCAGCATGGTCGAGGACTGGTCTCACTCCTTCTTCTCCCCTCTCCCATGTAGAAATTTGAAAAAGGATACCTCCAGATTCAGGAACATTTTCTTCACAGCTGTAATCAGAGAACTGAATGGTCCTCTCATCATCTAGAGTGCAGTCCTGACCTTTCATCTACCTCATTGGAGACCTTTAAACTATCTTTAATCAGACTTTATTGGACTTTATCGCAATCAATGTTGTCCCCTTTATCCTTTATCTGTACACTGTGGACAGCTTGATTATAATAAGGTGTAGTAATTTCTTGGACTGGGTAACACATGGATAAGATCTACATCACTTTACCTCTACATGTGACAATTATAAAATTAACTGAGCAAGATCTTGTAAGAGTTCAAAAGTATTTAGAAGTGCTCTAGTCCAACCAAAGGAAGCCCACAGACTAGGTGCTGGAAAATGGGATGTATTTGTGGGTACAGTGATCAACATGGACACGGTGGGCTGAAGGGCCTGTATCTATGCTGTGTGATTCTATGATTCAAAGTTTAAAACAATCTCAGATAATTTAGTGTATCCTCATAGCTACAACACTCCATCCCAGGCAATGTTGCGGTGAATCTCCTCTGCTCCCTCTCCAATGCCATTGGATCCTTTCTATAAAATGGTGATCTGTCTGTCTGTCTCCGATCTGTCCATCTGTCTTCTATCTGTCTTCTTCGATCTGCCTTCTTCTTCGTCTTCGATCTTTCTTCTATCTGTCGTCTTCCTCTTCTATCTGTCGCCTTCTTCTCTCTATCTCTCTTTCTTCATCTTTTTTTAATCTATCTTTCTTCATCTAACATCTATCTGTCTGTCTTCTATCTATTCTTCATCTATCTATTCTTCTATCTGACATATCTATCTATTCTTCGATCTGTCTTTCATCTATCTATTCTTCGATCTACATCTATCTTCAGTTATCCTTCTCTCCCCCCACAACCCCCCACACCCCCCCCCCCAAAACACACTTCCTCTCCCCCCCCCCCCCCCCCAAAACACACTTCCTCTCCCCCCCCCCCCCCCCCATGGTGAGTGGGACCTGACAATTCCTACTTAGTCTAGTGTCTTTTCAGATGCTATATTGTAACGTGCTCAACCACTTCCTCTTGCACTTCATTCCATATATGCAGCAGCCTCTGTATGGAAAAAGTTGTTCCTCGGATCCTTTTTAAATCTTTCCCCTCTCACCTTGAACCTATGGCCTTTCTTTCCCTATACATCTCTCTATATCACGTCTATATCTCTCGTTTCCCTTTCCCTTGACTCTGTCTGAAGAAGAACCTACACCCAGAACGTCACCTATTCCTTTTCTCCAGAGAAGCTGGCTGTCCAGTTGTGTTATTCCAGCTTTTTGTGTCTTTGGTTTGTACCAGCATCTGCATTCCTTCCTATGCCCTTTTTTTTTTTAGTCACCTTCCCTGGGGAAAAACTGTGCGTGTTCATGTTATCTTTAGCCCTCATGATTGTAGACATCGACAGAAGATCACCCCTCCACCTCCTACACTCCAGATAATATGTCCTAGCCCATCTTACAGAAGCCAACAGAGTAATGTGAGGTGTTGCATTTTGGAAATTCTAACATGGGCAGGACCTACACAGTGAATGGTAGGGCTCTTGGGAGTGTTGTAGAGCAGAGGGATCTAGGAGTGCGGGTACATAGTTCCTTGCAAGTAGCGTCACAGATAGATGGGATGGTCAAAAAAGTATTTGGCACACTGGCCTCCATCAATCAGGGTATTGAGTATAGAAGTTGGGAGGTCATGCTGCAGTTGTATAAGACGTTGGTGAGGCCACATTCAGAGTATCGTGTTCAGTTCTATGCAGCAACTTATAGGAAAGAGTGAGTTGGAAAGTTCAGTTGGAAAGGGTGCAGAGAAGAATTACAAGGATGTTGCCAGGACTCGAGGGTCTGAGCTGCAGGGAGAGGTTGAGCAGTCTGGGACTATACCCTGAAGCGCAAGAGGATGAGGGGTTATCTCATGGAGATATATTAAATCATGAGAGGAATAGATTGGGTGGACGCACAGAGTCTCCTGGCCTGAGTGGGGGACTAGAGATCCATGGGGCATAGGCTTAAGGTGAAGGGGAAAAAATTTAATGGGAATCTGGAAGAGTAACTTTTTCACGCAAAGGGTGGTGGGTGTATGGAACGAGCAGCCAGAGGAGGAAGTTGAGCACGATTGTCGCAACGGCAACTAACCGCAAGGGTGGGAAACCTAAAAGCCAACTCACCGAAAGGCCACAACGCCAAAAAGCCAAATAATGGACATGACGTCGCTGGGGGGGGGGGGGGGGGGGGGGACTTGTCAGCGATTGGTCCAGACCCCCGCATCCATCACATCACTGGGAGGGTGGGGGGTCATTTTCCCACACAAGACCGCCTGGGGCTGAAGGGTGACTGGACGCTCTGAACCCAAGCACCAAGGGGTAAGCGGCTGAAGGAGCGGATCCCTCGGGACAGCCCCCACTCTCCCCCCCCCCCCCCCCCGGGGTCAGCTCTGCCCGGCCACGGCTGCCCTCCTCTCCCCCGTGCGGCCGCACTGTGATGGGCTATGGGTTGCCAGCCATGAGCCGGGTGGAGCAGAGTTGGGGACAGTCTGGTCCCTGCGGCCACCCAGAGTCACTGACCGCCAACTGACCCACAGCCTGTCAAAGTGCGGCCACACGGGGGAGACGAGGCAGTGAGCGGCCGTGGCCGTGGGAGAGTGGGGGCTGTCCCGAGGGATGCACTCCTTCGGCCGCTTACACCTTGGTGCTCGGGTTCAGAGTGCCCAGCCACCTATGGCTTGTGTGGGAAAAGGACCCACACCCTCCCGTCTCCACCGGCCAGTGATGTGATGGGCGCGGGGGTCTGGACCAATCATTGACAAGGCCCGCCACCCCTTCGAGCCTGCACCGCCATTCAATATGATCATGGCTGATCATCCAACTCAGTATCCTGTACCTGCGTTCTCTCCATACCCTCTGATCCCCTTAGCCACAAGGGCCACATCTAACTCCCTCTTAAATATAGCCAATGAACTGGCCTCAACTACCCTCTGTGGCAGAGAGTTCCAGAGACCCACCATTCTCTATGTGAAAAAAGTCCTTCTCATCTCAGTCCTAAAGGATTTCCCCCTTATCCTTAAGCTGTGACCCCTTGTCCTGGACCTCCCCAACATCGGGAACAATCTTCCTGCATCTAGCCTGTCCAACCCCTTAAGAATTTTGTAAGTTTGCACCATTTCCCAAATGTTGCACCATTTCCCATATAATGACATTGTTCCCAAATCAGGGCAACCAGAACTGCACACAATATACTCCAAACGTGGCCTTACCAATGCCTTGTACAAAAATTAGATCGAATGTCCTCTGAAAATCTAAGTTAGCTACCACTTACTGCATTTACCTTATCTGGATGATTTAATTCCTGAATTAATTCCATTAATGTCTCAGGATGTGATTTATTATTTCTGAAACTGCGTTGACTGCACTCTCTGGTAGCTGTCCACTCTAGATGTTCATTTATTAGACCTTGCAGAATGCCTTCAAGCATTTTCTTCACTCTGCATCCTGTGAAGTGATCTGTAGCAATCTCATTTATGCACTCAACTTTTTCTAAACATGTAAGCTATATTTTTAGCTTTTGAGATGTAATGACTTATTTGAGAGTTCAAGTTTTGGACTGTCACAGTATTTAAGGAGAACTGACAAATATCAGAAAATAAAAACGTTGAATTTTCATTTTGTAACTCTTTGAGATTTATTGGTCAGTGGGATTGCGCTAAGAAGGCGCTTTGAAGTCCCAGTTTAGTTTAGAGACAACGCGGAAACAGGCCCTTCGGCCCACCGAGTCGGTGCCGACCAGTGATCCCCACACATTAGCAGTATCCTCCACACTCTAGGGACAATTTATAATTTTACCAAGCAAATTTGCCTACCAACCTGTATGTGTTTAGAGTGTAGGAGGAAACCGGAGCGCCTGGAGGAAACCCATGCAGGTCACGGGGAGAACCGTACAAAAATTCCTTACAGACAGCATCCGCAGTCAGGATCGAACCTGGGTCTCTATCGCTGCTCCACCATGCAGTCCAAGGACTTGAAAATTTGTTTTTCAAACGTTTAGGATGGCAGCCCAGTGTAATGCTAAAGAGAATGAAAACATGCTGGAAACACTCAGTAGATCGGGCAGCATCCATGGAGAGAGAAGAAGGTTAATGTTTCAAGTCAAAGACCCTTTGTCAATTTTGATGTCCTGCCTTTGGTGAGATGTTAAAACAAAATAATTGTTTGATCTTAAGACGTTATTACAAAGAAGAGAAATGGCAAACTTTGTGACCTGGCTACTATTCAATATCACTAAAAGCAGATTAACTGGTCGTTTTTACATTGTAGTAGATAATAGTTGTTTTCCCTTGAACAAAATTGATTCCAAAATTGAAATGTGGTTGCCTCTATGACTCAAAAGGAGAGGAGCAAAATATTATGCTCAATTAGGTGAGCACAGAAGTGACAAATAGAATTTGCTCTATGAAATGTTGGTTCGTGCATGTGGAGCAGGCAAATCATTTGATGAATAAGGTTACAACCTGAAACATCACCTATTCCTTTTCTCCAGAGATTCTGCCTGACCTGCTGAGTTACTTCGATTTGACCATCAATTCAGCCCAGATATTCATCCCCTCCTGCACCAGGGCACGTGATTCTAGTGTGCATGGTCCACAAAAAGGCTCTGCAAACACTCGCCCAAAATCCTCCGACAACACAACCCAAACTAGGAAAATCCCCAAAAAGAGCTGGAGCAATTCAACGACCTAGTCAGCATCTCTGGAGAACACGGATAGGTGATATTTTGGGTTGGGACCCTTCAAATATTTGTGCGGGGGGGGGGGGGGGAGAGCCTGAAGAGAGGAGGGCCTTGCCATCTATAAGGTTGATGGGGGGGGGGGGGAGGGGGGGTTGATAGGCAGATGGTTGGATAAAGGCCATAGATCAAAATACAAATGCGTGAGACAGAAGGATTGAAAAGTTACTAATTGTGAAGCTAGAGGATGAAACATAGAAATTAGGTGCATTCGGCCCTTCGAGGCTGCACTGCCATTCAATATGATCATGGCTGATCATCCAACTCAGTATCCCGTACCTGCCTTCTCTCCATACCCTCTGATCCCCTTAGCCACAAGGGTCAGGTGAGGACCATGAGAATTCTATCTTTGTTCTGTCGAGGGGGGGTGGGGGGGGAGAGCGAGAGCAGAATTATGAGACACAGAGGATAAATGAAAGACCCAAAATAGCAACCTCTGCAACTAGGAGAACTTGGACAGCAGACACATTGGATCTCCACCCACAATCATCAGGGAGATGTTACTGAGCAACGTTTTGGAGCTGTGTGCTGCAATCTTCCAGTTGCTGACAGATTTTCTCTTGAGATCTTAAAAGCAATGATTTGTGAAATGGTTGATGCATTGTTTTTAATTTTTTTTTAATTCCCACGATTCAGGGAAAGTAACTCCTTTGTTGAAAAATTGCAAGGGAGCCAGAAAGCAGGAAACTGCAGATCAGTTAGTTTCACCCCTGTCAAAGGGAAATGTGAGAAGGTATTGTTAAAGACAATTTAACAGGCGACTTGGAAACTATCAAGGTAATCAGAAAAAGTCAACATGTGTTTGTGAAAGGGAAAAGGTGATTAAAGAAGCAACTCGTGTGAAGGATAAACAGAAACTGATGTTTATAGATTACTTTGATTGCCAGATGGAATTTGGTAATGTGCTGACCAAATTTATTCTGGAAAATAAAGGTTCTGATGCAGGAGGTAATGCATTGATCTGAACAGAAGATTAGCAGGCTTACAGGAAATATGATGGAAATGGAAGGGTGGCACAGTGGTGCAGCGGAAGAGCTGCTGCCTCACAGCACCAGAGACCTGGGTTCGATCCTGACCTCGCGTGCTGTCCGTGCAGAGTTTGCACGTTCTCCCCGTGACTGCATGGGTTTCCTCTGAGTGCTCCAGTTTCCGCCCACATCCCAAAGATGTGCGAGTTTGGAAATTAATTGGTGGCTCTAGTGTGTCGGGAGTGGATGCAACAGTGGGATAAGATGGGACAAGTTTGATGGTCAGTGTGGACTTGTTGGGCCGAAGGGCCTGTTTCCATGCTATGTCCCTAAACTAAACTTGAGTCTTTTTCTGTTTGGCAAGGAGTGGTGTGTGACAGGGATCATCAGAATTGGGTTCTCAACTGTTTACAACTTATAGAAATTACTTTAGACTCTACAGATACAGCATGGAAACGGGCCCTTTGACCGACTGAGTCCCCGCTGACCACTAATCACCCCATACACGAGCACAATCCTAAACACTGCTGACAATTGTGCAGAAACCAATAAACCTACAAACGTGTACATCTTTGGAGTGCGGGAGGAAACCGGAGCACCCTGGGGAAAACCCACGTGGTCACAGAGAGAACGAACAAACACCACACAGAGAGCACCCAAGGTCAGTCTCGATCCGAGGTCTCTGGCACTGTGAGGCAGCAGCTCTACCAGCCGTGCTACTGTGCAGCCCTTAATGAAGGCATCAAAGGTACGGTTTCTGTATTTGCTGATGTCGCAGAAGAGGTGCAGACTGGCTTAATGCTGCTTCCTCATAATTTTGATTGTCTGGCAGATTCAAAACTATTCATCAGTGCAATGAAACATCTACAATATTTTATGTTTCCCTGGGTGCCACCATGATCACAACGGTGACCCCATTATATACAAAATATGGAAGTATGAACATATTGAATCTTTATTCAGTCTGAAGAAGGGTCTCGACCTGAAACGTCGCCTATCTCCTTCGCTACTTAGATGCTGCTGCACCCGCTGAGTTTCTCCAGCTTTTTGTATAACCCTCGATTCTCCAGCATCTGCAGTTCCTTCTTTAATACCTTGAATCTTTATTTTCCTGATATTGGGTTTGCTTGGATTATGAACGTCAGAATAATCAGGAGATTTCCCCGGGCAAGTTATTGAACCCAAATAAAATTCAAATGGCGAGATTGCTGGCCCCAAGTTAGAACACTGATCTCACTGTCAGATTTAATATTTTCTTCCAAATTCTTCCAATTTAAAGCAAGATGAGGCAAACAGTAACAACGATGAATACAGTATAAACCTTAAACCTCATTCATCCTTGCCTGTGACCAATGGCTTGTTCGTGTCTACTTGTCTGAGTTTGGTTTCCAATTATCCTAATTGTGGGAACCCAGCTGCTGAGTAACTGGTGCCAACAGAAAAGCCTCAATTTACGCAATTCACGTTTGATTTACGCATTTACGCTAAAACTCCGTTGACTTTCAGAGCTTGGTGCGTTTGATTTACGATTCAATTTTTTTCAGTATAATGAAGAGCATGCTACTCGTGGGTGTGCACTGAAACAAAATACACATAATGTATTTTTTGATTTAGAATATTTCACCAAACAAAACATTTTTTAGGAATGCATTTCTTTTTCAAATCGTAGAATGGCTGTGTTTTGTTCCAAGAGCAATTGCCAACCAACTTCCAGTTTAAGAAAATTGTCTGCTCCCACTCCAAATCCCAGTTCCCAAAACCCAATGATTCAGGAACTTTTCATTTACCCAGTTTGCCTGGACTCGGGCCTTACAGACAGTAGACAACAGGCGCAGGAGTAGGCCATTCTGCCCTTCGAGCCAGCAGAGCCATTCAATGTGATCGTGGCTGATCATCCACAATCAGTACCCTGTTCCTGCCTTCTCCCCATATCCCCCTGACTCCGCTATCTTTAAGAGCCCTATCTAGCTCTCTCTTGAAAGTATCCAGAGAACCGGCCTCCACTGCCCTCTGAGGCAGAGAAATCCACAGACTCACAACTAAGTGTGAAAAAGTGTTTCCTCATCTCCGTTCTAAATGGCTTACCCCTTATTCTAAAACTGTAGCCCCTGGTTCTGAACTCCCCCAACATCGGGACCATGTTTCCTGCCTCTAGCATGTCCAAACCCTTAATAATCTTATATGTTGCAACAAGATCCCCTCCAATCCTAAATTCCAGAGTGTACAAACCCAGCCGCTCCATTCTTTCAGCATATGACAGTCCCGCCGTCCCGGGAATTAACCTTGTGAACCTACTCTGCACTCCCTCAATAGCAAGAATGTCCTTCCTCAAATTTGGAGAGCAAAACTGCAGACAATACTCCAGGTGTGGTCTCACCAGGACACTGCTTTTCACTCACTTTTGTGTAAAAGCAAAATATAAATTACATTGCAACGCTACCTGAAATCTCAAGCTACCCCCAACTCATACTACCTTTTGAGTCAGATATAGTACTTTAGAATCTTAATTTAATTTAGTTTATTATAGTCATGTGTATTGAGGTACAGTGAAAATCTTTTTTGTTGCCTGCTTGTCAGTCGGTGAAAATACTATACATGATTACAATCAAAACATCCACAATGTACAGATATAGGATAAAGGGAATAACGTTTAGTGCTAGATAAAGTCAGTAAAATCTGGATTAAAAAATCATTGGGTCAAAATCCTAGAATTTAACAAGCAGCGTCAAACAGTTCATTCGAATAAATTGTAAAATGTTGAGGCCTCAACATAGATTTCTGTGGGAAGGGTCTCAACCCGAAACATCACTCATTTATTCTCTCCAGTTACTCCAGCTTTTTGTGTCTATCATAGATTCATGTGGTGTGGATTATGGTATTCCCTTCATTAAAATGCAATATTTCATCGATTATCTTTCGGTCATTTGGGGAACAATGCTCACAGATTACCCGCCATGATTTCCTACATTAAATGTATCTATATTTCATACATCATTCATTAAAGTACAATATAATTTAGAATGTTAGAATCCTAGTGTCACACAGCATTGAAACAGGCCATTCATCCCACCAAAAGTGGCTTCAAAGAGATGGACACTTGGTCAAAGTTTTTCAAAGTATGCAAAATTCCTGGCGAATACCAGAAGATTGGGAAATGGCCACAGTGACTTCCTGGTCAAAAAGAGAGGAATATGGGAATTATGGGCAAACTCGTTTAACATCTACTGTTGACAAGATGCTCAAGTCAATAAGAGGAGACAAATAATTGTTTAGCAAAGGAAGATAGACACACAATGCTAGAGTATCTAAGCGGGTCAGGCAGCATCTCTGGACAAAACGAGCAGGTTAAGTTTTGGGTCAGAACCTTTCTTCAGACTGAAGGATCGTGGTGGGGGTGGGAAAGCTGGAAGTGAGAAAGGAGAATTGTTTATTAAAACTGAATATAATCAAAAGTGACTTTAAGAAAGATAGTAATGTTTTATAATGTTTTACAAATTCTCTATAGATGTGACAGAGAGGGTTGGTGGCGGGAACCTGTAGATCTAAGGTTGACACAAAATGCTGGAGTACCTCAGCGGGACAGGCAGCATCGCTGGAGAAGGAATGGGTGACGTTTCGGGTCGAGACCCTTCTTCAGACTGAAGAACCGAAATGTCACCCATTCCTTCTCCCCAGAGATGCTGCCAGTTCCGCTGAGCTGCTGCAGCAATTTGTGTCCACCTTTGATTTTAAATCAGCACTTGAAGTTCTTTCCTACACAACCTGTAGATCTAGATGCATTTAGATTTCCCAAGGTTATTGCCACATAACAGACCAGTGAATAAATTAAGCTGTTGAAGTCAATGTATGAGCACGGATCGAAAACTGTCAGATAGAAAACAAAGAGTTGGAATAAATACGCAAACATAACCTGCTGGAAGAAATCAGTGTGTCAAGCAACAACTGTGGAGGCAAGTGGATATCTGTCCATACTTCTGGCTGCTTGACCTGTTGAGTTCTTCCAGCAATCTGCTTTTTCACTCCAGATTCCAGCATCTGCAGTCTTTTGCCTCTCCATGTTGGATTAAATGGGTCCTTTGGCAGCGGGAGGCATTGAACTGGTGGATTATCGCAGGAATCGGTTCTTGGCCTCAACTGTTTACATCAATTACCTGGAGGAGGTTATCAAAATGTAAGGTTTCCAGGTTTACTGATACTAAATCAGGTGGAAGAGCATGGTGCGATGAAGACATTGTGCGCCTGTAACCGGGTTTGGATAGATTTAGTCATTGGAGTTTAATGTGGGAAAATGTGAGGTCAAGCACTCCGTTAATAACAATCCAAATGATGGATTATTATGTAAATGTTCAGAGACTATGAGTGAAGTACAGAGGGATCTACATAATGTAGTGCGCAAATCACGAAAGGTAGGTAGCGAGGTACAACAGGCAATTGCAAAGGTAATTGACATGTTGGCCTTCATTGTGAGGTGTTGAAGTTTAACAATAGGAAGGTTTTGTTTCAGTAGTACAGGGTGTTGGTGAGGTCTAAACTGGACAACTGTGCACAGTTTTGTCCCCCTTGCCTATCAAAGGATGGAGTAGAATTGAAGGAATCCGAAGAAGGATTTCGACCCGAAACGTCGCCCATTCCTTCTCTCCAGAGATGCTGCCTCACCCGCTGAGTTTTTCCAGCATTTTTGTCTACTGCAGACTTAAAAATCTTTTTTTTCAATTTCACAATAGGTATTTTTCCAGCATCTGCAGTTCTTTCTTAAATAAAACTTTACTAGGGTCAGCACTGATACAGGCAATGCTCGGAAAAGCTCTGGAATAGTTTACCTGACCCTTGCATCAAAGCCAATCTCATTCAATGTCAAATGCTAACCAATACAGATGAAATGTGTTTTTTTTTTTTTAGGATCCTTCTCCCCACCACGCTTCTATTTTTCTATGATGGATTGGAAACAAAGGGCAATTTTGGAAGGTATGCAAACCTAATTTCCATATATCAAATGACCAAAAATTTTATAACATCATGTAAGTTTTGCATCATTTAATGTAAGCTGTATAATTTTAAAATTCATTTGACATTTAGTTGAGAAATGAGGCAGATATAGAGAATAAAATATGGTGATAAAATGGGTGAAGAAAGGCAGAGATCACAGACAGAGATTTTTTACATCTTTCGTTCCTCATACTTAATCAGTAATAGAAACATAGAAACACAGAAAAATAGTTTCAGGAGTAGGCCATTCGGCCCTTCGAGCCAGCACCGCCACTCAATATGATCATGGCTGATCATTTAAAATCAGTAACCCGTTCCTGCTTTTTCTCCATATTCCTTGATTCCTTTAGCCTGAAGAGCTAAATCTAACTCTCTTTTGAAAACATCCATTCAATTGATCCGCTGCCTTCTGTGGCAGAGAATTCCACAGATTCACAACTCTGAGGACAGAGATGAGGAAAAACTTCTTCACGCAATGGCCTACCCCTTATTCTTAAACCGTGACCCCTGGTTCTGGACTCCCCGTACACCGGGAACATGTTTCCTGCATCTAGCCTGTCCAATCCTTTAAGAATTTTATATGTTTCTATGAGATCCCTTCTCATCCATCTACATTCCAGTGAATACAAGCCCAGTCGACCCATTCTTTCATCATATGTCAGTCCCAGCATCCCAGGAATTAACCTGGTGAACCCACCCTTTACTCCCTCAATAGCAATAATGTCCTTCCTCAAATTAGGAGACCAAAATTGTTCACAGTACTGCAGGTGGGGTCTCACCAGAGCTCTGTACCACTGCAGTAGGACCTCCTTGCCCCTAAACTCAAATAATCTCACTAATGAAGACCAACATGCCATTAACTTTCTTCACTGCCTGCTGTACCTGCATGCTTACTTTCAGTGACTGAAGTACAAGCACACCCAGGTCTCGTTGCACCTCCCCTTTTCCTAATCTGACACCATTCAGATAATAATCTGCCTTCCTGTACTGGCCACCAAAGTAGATAACGTCACATTTATCCACATTATACTGCATCTGCCCATTCACTCAACCTATCCAAGTCACCCTGCAGCCTCATAGCATTCTCATATCAGCTCATACTGCCACCCAGCTTTGTGTCATCCACAAACTTGCAGATGTCACATTTAATTCCTAAATCGTTAATATATATTGTAGATAACTGGGGTCCCAGCACTGAGCCTTGCGGCACCCCACTAGTCACTGCCTGTCATTCTGGAAATGACCCGTTAATTCCTGCTCTTTGCCCCCTGCCTGCCAACCAGTTCTCTATCCATGTCAATGCCTTGTGAAAGGCTTTATGAAAGTCCAGATACACCACATGCACTGACTCTCCCTTAAGGGCCTGTCCTACCAGCATCCGACTCCATGCGATGAGCGAGATCAAACTAGAAGCGGGGGCCGCGCGGAGGTCGGGTGATCCCCTGTACAGGGCCGTTCCCACCAGCATGTGCGACCAAACCGGCAGCGAGGGCCGCGCGGAGGTTGGGTGAGTGGCGCAACGCGGCGCTAAGTGAGGCAAACTTGGAGCGAAGTCTTAAAGGTAAGTTCGCCAGGACAGAGAGGGGCACACAGAGAGGGGCACAGAGGCACACACACAGAGGGCCACAGAGCCACACACATAGAGGGTCACGGAGGCACCTACAGATAGGTTCATGGAGGCATGATGTTGAGGCGGTGTGTAATGTGTCGAGGCGACTGCGAGCCGACAAGCCGTTGCCGCGCGGAATTTTTGAACAGTCAGTTTTTCGGAGCCCCGCGCGATGTCGGGACGAACTCCGCACAATTCTGCACGGCTCCGGCGATCGAAGTGGGACCTGCCCTGCGATGCCAGACGGCTCAAGCGACCACGTTAGGTCGCGCTCATCGTATGGAGTTGCATGCTTGTAGGACAGGCCCTTTATCCATTCTACTTGTTACTTCCTCAAAAAATTCCAGAAGATTAGTCGAGCATGATCTCCCCTTCATAAATCCATGCTGACTTTGACTGATCCTGTCACTGCTTTCTAATAGATAAAGGTATTTTCACGTAGGAAGTTTTATTGACAATGCCAACGTTTGATAGTCAAGTGGATTACAAGAATTAGAATAAAATGGGGCCAAAATATGGTAGGGATTTTTAGAAACCTCTGAAACTAAAAGCAGCCTATTGTTTGTAGAAACATTAATATGCACATATCAGCAAAATATCTCCAAATGAGAATGATTTGCAGAAGTTATTCCCCATTTATTGCAGTGAAGAATTCAATGTAATGGGTTGGTATTAAAACTGTATTTAACAATAACTCTGATCTTACTCAGATTGTCCATGAGAATGTTTTATACAATATTGGACAATCTATCTTTGAAAGAGTTTTTGATAAATTGGTAAAGCTTTATAAAAACATGATGGATGACTCCAGGATTTGTGGCTGTATTCTGCAACGGGAGGCTCAAAGAAACGAACAAATATTACTGAGAAATAAAAATGAAAAAAAAAGATTTAGGATTCTGAAATGATTCAAAGATTCTCTGGGACTGGAATGAATGGACAAGATTATAAAATTTAAGATAGAAAGAAAAGTGCACACATTGATTTTTTTTTAAAGTTTGTTTAGCAGATATAATATTTATTCCACCTCCTGTAATTCCTTGTGAGGAGGTTAATAGTCAAATCAAGAGTCAAGAGTGTTTTATTGTCATATGTCCCGGATGGGACAATTAAATTCTTATTTGCTGCAGCACGACAGAATATGTGAATATGTAAACATAATACATAACGGGGGAAGAGAAAAAAAGTTCAATAAATAACAAATCTAGTGCAGTAATAATATAGTCTTTTGCAGTTCAGAGCTCAGAGCTTATTTGTTGATGGCTGTAGGGAAGAAGCTGTTCCAGAACCTGAACCTTCCCGATGGCAATGGTGAAATGAGTGTGTGGCCAGGATGGTGTGGGTCTTTGATGATTTTGGCTGCCTTTTTGAGGCAGCGGCTACGGTAGATCCCTTCGACAGTGGGGAGGTCAAAGCCGGTGATGGACTGGGCAGTGGTCACAACTAGTCTTTTCTGCTCCTGGACATTCAAGTTGCTGAACCAGGCCACGATACAACTGGTCAGAATGCTCTCTACCGTGCACCTGTAGAAGTTTAGGTGAATCCTCTTCGACATGCTGAATCTTCTTAATCTTCTCAGGAAGTAGAGTCGCTGATGTGCCTTCTTTATAATTGCATCGGTGTGCTGGGTCCAGGAAAGATCTTTGGAAATATGCAGACTTCTTGTTCAGTCGCTTGCTGTCTGTATGGGGAAGTTGCTCTCAGAGGGTTATGAGGCAGGGTGTTAGAGATGGCCAAGGCAAAAAACAGCTGTACAACAGTTAGACATGTAGACAAGTATAAGTAGACATGTTACAAAATGGAGAATAGTCACACATTATGTTACAAAATGGAGAACTAACTAGATACCATGGACTTTACTGTCTTCCATTTTGAAACAGAGCTGGTTGCTTAGGACTCTCTTCTACGCACTGAGGCGGTTTGAGCTGGATACAGAAGGTCATTGAATACTAGGATCATTGTTTGGCTCAGAGACAGTGAACACGGTGTCTGGGAGGTGTTTTGGGATGATCCAGAACTATTGTTTAGCCATGATATGGTTGCAGGAACTCCTTGTACATGATATGACATATGGTTGGGTGTACATGTAAAGTATGTTATCAATTGTCAATATTGTTGGTCTTTGGGCAGCGGGGGAAGAACTAGTAAAAGGATATTTTAACAGACGTTTCCTTTGTTCTGCAGAGAAGTTGTCTGGAACACACAGCTTCTCTCCACCAATGATATATGAACATACTTTTTTTTTAAAATCATGTAATAAATGTTCCCGATGTTGGGGAGTCCAGAACCAGGGGCCACAGTTTAAGAATAAGGGGTAATCCATTGAGACGAGGAAACACTTTTTCTCACAGAGAGTGGCCAGTCTGTGGAATTCTCTGCCTCAGAGGGCGGTGGAGGCAGGTTCTCTGGATGCTTTCAAGAGAGAGCTGGAGAGGGCTCTTAAAGATAGCGGAGTCAGGGGATACAGGGAGAAGGCAGGAACGCGGTACTGATTGGGGATGATCAGCCATGATCACATTGAATGGCGGTGCTGGGTCGAAGGGCCAAATGGCCTACTCCTGCACCTATTGTCTAAATCTTTGGCAAATGACATAGACCTGGCTCCCATATGATCTTTCAGACAGTTTATTCCCGGGAAATGGGGAGAACCTGGGTTACCCCCAACAATTACAAACATTTTGTAAATCAGAATGGTGCATGCTGATTTCATCTACTTAGTTTTTCAAAGGCAGAAGGGTCATTGCAAATTTCCATTTATTTATGCTAATCACACTATTGGTGTTGTACATGACAATTGGCATGGGTCATTCTGGAACGTTTTAAACTACTACGGATTCTAAAGTGGTTCCTATTGTCTGGATGGTAGTAATCGTAACCCCACCATTTAGGAAAGGAGAGAGCCAAAAGAAGAGGAACTCATTCCACTTTTACATCAGTGGTAAAAAATCGCTGGAGTATAGTGTTAAGGAAATGGCTTTGAAAAAATAGGGCTGAGCAGAGTTGAAGGCGGAGAATTGAAAGAGATTTATCATCTTTGAAAGTTTTTTAAATTTATAATCTGGCTTGAATAGAATGGATGTGCAAAGGATGTTTCCACTAGTGAGAGAGTCAAGGACCAGAGGGCACAACCGCAGAATATAAGAATGTACCTTTATAAAGGAGATGAGGAGGAATTTCTTTAGTCAGACGGTGGTGAATGTGAGCAATTCATTACCACAGACGGCTGTGGAGGCCATCATTGGGTATTTTATGGTGGAGACTGACTGATTCGTGATTAGTAAGGGTGTCAAGTGTTATGAGGAGAAGGCAGGAGTACGAAGTTGAGAGGGAAAGAGATCAGCCATGATTGAATGGCTGAGTAGACTTGATGGGCCGAATGGCCTAATTCTGCTCCGATAACTTATGAACATGAATCGGCAGGATAGATGAGAGAAAATGAATGGATGTAGAGTATATTATGTGGGTAGGGGACTCGGTGATGGGCATGAATCAGAACAGGGATAAATGGGTCACTTTTAGATAGGGATTCTGTGACGAGTGAGATGCAAGAATAATCAAGGCTGCATCATCAGTCTTTCATAATCTACATTAATTATTTAAATGAAAGATGCATGTGTAATGCAGTAAGACTTGGCTAATCTGGCACCCTTGGGACTTTGCTGCTACTGGATGGGAAAAAATTACAAGGTGGAGGATAATACTGCTGTTAATGAGCTAACACCATGTTACATCTTATTTATAGATATTAATAAATTGACCAGTAAAGCTGGTGTGATTACAATTCAGTGATACTTTATTGTCACATGTAACCCAGGTACAATTAAATGCTTTGTTTTGCATACAACCTGGTAAAAATATATAGCAGACCTCACCTAGGCAGCACACAAGTGTCGCCACATTTTGGCACCGACAAAGTTACAAAGGTTCACCTTAACAGTCCCACCTTCTGCCTGCCGCCGCATGTGGCAGCCCCCCCCCCCCCCCCCACCTCTCCCCACCCCCCCAAAGGGTTCCCTTTCATTCTCGGCGGCCCCCCAGCCGGGTGCCTGTGGGAATACTTCAAAGAGAACATTGGTTAAAAGATGTAATTGGAAACAGTGCCCTGGCGAGTTTAAATGGAGTGCAGGGAACGAGGTGAATTTGAAGGGAGCATGAGAAATGAGGCCCAAATGAATTTAAAGGAAATTGTGCCCCAGTGTGTGTAAAGGAAGCTTCGGAAACAAGACTCGGTAAATTTAAAGAGAGCATCAAAACTGAGCCCCAGAGAGCGAGCCACCTAACATTTGGATCCCAAACTATTGGCGTTTTATTGCATATCCACAATCACTGATGATACAACGCTAGATGGCAATAGAAGTTGTAAGAAGGATGCAGAGAGATTTTGGGGCAATATAGTTGGTGTGAGAATGGGTGAGCATGTGGAATGAAATATGAAGAGGAAGCCATCTCTTATTGAAAAAGTACAAAGGTTTCTTTATAAATAGCACAAGTTTCCAAGGTGTTCGTGTTCAGAGAGACCTTCATTACCATGTTATCAAATTACTTAAAGTTATCATGCACCATGCACCTTTTGTTTCCTTCATTACTTTGTATATTCTGCGGCAAATACAATGAAGGTTGACCAATTGATTTCTGGGATGGCGGTTGTTGTGAGTGCATGGTGTTGCCTTCCTAGCAGGGGTTAGAAGATCGGATTTGTGCTCTCTAGTGCTTAGAAGAATTAGAGGTCATCTCATTAGGGTGGCACAGCGGCAGAGTTGCTGCCTTACAGCGCTTGAGGCACCTCAGGCCCGGGTTTGACCCGACTACGGGTGCTGTCTGTACGTTTGTACGTTCTCCAAGTCACCAGGTGGGTTTTCTCCAAGATCTTCGGTTTCCTCCCACACTCCAAAGACATACAGGTATGTAGGTAAATTGGCTTGGTAAATGCAAAAAAAAAAAAAAATTGTCCCTAGTGTGTGTAGGATAATGTTAATATGCGGGGATTGTTGGTTGGCGCATGCACAATGGGCCGAAGGGCCAGTTTCCACTTTGTATCTCTAAACTAAACTCAACTAAAGTAAACATTAAAACAGATATATTCTTAAGGGGCTTGACAACATTAAATGTGCAATGATGTTTCCTCTGGCTTGGATGTCAAAGTAAAGGATTGGTTGTTCAGGACAGTTAAAAATAAATTAAGAAAAAAATCCTATACAGAAAGAATATGATGTTTGGGGAGGATACTCTCAGATTCTTTAGAGATTATCCAATCGAAATCGCTAAAAAACGAGAATTGTTTTCAAAGACAAGACAGATCCTGAAAGGAAATCAAAATGTAAGATATGGTATAATGTACCCTGCAAAAATGAGGATTACTTATAAGGGTAATGAACATGTGTTTACTGACCCACAAGCAGCATACAAACATGCTCAAGACATCGGAAAAGAGATAAAGGGCTAAGTAAATCATAGAAACATAGAAAATAGGTGCAGGAGGAGGCCATTCGACCCTTCGAGCCAGCACTTCCATTCATTGTGATCATGACTGATCGTCCGCTATCAATAACCCGTGCCTGCCTTCTCCCCATATCCCTTGACTCCACTAGCCCATAGAGCTCTATCCAACTCTCTCCTAAATCCATCCAGTGATTTGGCCTCCACTGCCCTCTGTGGCAGGGAATTCCATAAATTCACAACTCTCTGGGTAAAAAAGTTTTTCCTCACCTCAGTCTTAAATGACCTCCCCTTTATTCTAAGACCGCGGCCCCTGGTTCTGGACTCACCCAACATTGGGAACATTTTTCCTGCATCTAGCTTGTCTAGTCCTTTTATAATTGTATATGTTTCTATAAGATCCCCCTCATCCTTCTAAACTCCAGTGAATACAAGCCTAGTCTTATCAATCTTTCCTCATATGACAGTCCCGCCATCCCAGGGATCAATCTGGTGAACCTACGCTGCACTGCCTCATCACGACTTTCAGGACAAGGTTCTTTATTCTACAGATATCGGCAGAGGGGAAGCTGAGAAATATGACTTTTTAAAAGACTAAGATGGCGGTGTCTAGACATCTTATCTTCTTTGGAATGCTAACTCAAGGACATTCTTTGTTCAACCTCGAATGAAACACGGAAAAACAAGGGTGCGGCTGAATGGAGAATTTAATACAAACGGACTTGAAAATAAACTTTATGAATTAAAGACTTTTATAATTTTAATCCTACACTAACACAGAAACTACTGAATTAACATAGCAATAGCAATTGAATTCAATGCGAACTGTTATAATGGTATAATGTAATAATGAATTATAACGATTAACTCCCCTGCGGAGGGGAAGGGGGGGTTTATTTTAATCGTTAATGAATGGCCAGATTTAGGACAATGAGCTAAATACAATGAAATAAATTATTAACATACTAAAAAACTAACTTATATAATATATTAGGTCCCAGTTTAGCTTGGGAGGAGAGGAGAAGATTCAGACACTTGGCAAACAGCCATGAGTCTGATTCTGGTTAACCCCTTCCAACCAGCAGCTTATTATTACAAGACACCGGGATCTGAATGTGAAGCAAACGTAAAAACTGTTAGCATAAAGTGAATGGTAGATAATCTGAAGACTTAATTAGATAATGCTTAATTAGATATCCAAATTGTAATTTTGTTATATATAATTTGGTTTTGAATTGGCCCCTCCTCCCTTTTGCAAGGTTTGTCAAGGGAGCGGAGCTAAATGTATATTAATAGGAACGGAAGTCACTAAATTTGTAACTACGAGTAGGTGGCTGTTTTTTTTACAGTGTCGTTATTTTTAGACACTGTAATATCACTTTAAAAATTAAAAAAAAATGTTGTCACATAATTTCACACTTTTTGTCTTTTTGCTTAAGGACAATTTTAAAAGGGATGTACCAACAGAACCTAATAGCCGCAAATGCTCCCCCAACATCCAGAGTCCTGAGGTATTTTGTTGCACCATATGACTTAAAGGTATCAAAGTAATTTAAAATGCAAGACGATAAACAAAAGAAAATTGGAGGAATCACATTTTGCACTTGGAACATAAGGCGTGATAACGAACAAATTGTACTCGCTGGAATTTAGAAGATTGAGGGGGGATCTTGCGGCTAAGATCTTGAGGGGGAATTCCAGCGGCTTGTACTCGCTGGAATTTAGAAGATTGAGGGGGGATCTTATAGAAACGTACAAAATTCTTAAGGGGTTGGACAAGCTAGATGCTGGAAGATTGTTCCCGATGTTGGGGGAGTCCAGAACAAGGGGTCACAGTCTAAGGATAAGGGGGAATTCCTTTAGGACCGAGATGAGGAAAACATTCTTTACACAGAGAGTGGTGAGTCTGTGGAATTCTCTGCCACAGAAGGTAGTTGAGGCCAGTTCATTGGCTATATTTAAGAGGGCGTTAGATGTGGCACTTGTGGCTAAAGGGATCGGGGGTATGGAGGGAAGGCAGGTACGGGATACTGAGTTGGATGATCAGCCATGATCACATTGAATGGTGGTGCAGGCTTGAAGGGCCGAATGGCCTACTCCTGCACCTATTTTTCTATGTTTCTATGTTCTAAATTAAAAGGGGGTAAGATTTGCGCACAATTGAAATCACTTAATTCAGACATAATTTTCTTACAAGAAACACACCTGAAACTGCAAGCTCAGACTAGACTGAAGGGAAATTGGATAGGTCAAACATATCATTCTTCAGATATCTCTAAATCTAGAGGTACAGCAATTAGGTTTCGTAAAGGTATACCATTTAAATCAAAGAATATCATAACAGATAAAGAGGGGAGATATCTCATAGTTACAGGAGAGATCAACTCTACCCCAATCACCATGGTAAATATTTATGCATCTAATTTTGATAATCCCCAATTTTTTAATAAAATCTTGAATATAATTTCAGAGTTTAATTATCAAAATGTGATAATTGGGGGAGACTTTAATTGCGTTTTTGATCCTTACCTGGACAAATCTGCACAACAAAAGAGGTGTAACATAAAATCTAAAACTAGTGAACTCCTAAATACATACGTAAAAAACACAAATATAACAGATGTTTGGAGGATCGCTAACCCAGCTGGAAGGGAATAATCATTTTACTCAATGGTACACAAAACTTATCCACGTATCGACTGCTTTCTAGAAGACACAAAATTAATTCCTTACACAATGAACCTAAATGATCCACAAGGTGGTATATGTATAAAACAACAGACTTTTTTTAGACCAACGACACCCCAGATATTTCACCCGCTTCACTATGGGAATTTTTTAAGGCATTTATCGGAGGATCTATAATTTCATATCAAGCTTTTCAAAATAAAAAGCACAAGAATGAACAAATGTAGTTAGAAGAACGAATTAGACAATTGGACCTAGATAATGGTAAAGAGCCAACTATAGATAAACATAATAAAATAACAATATTGAAATTTAAATTAAATAGAATATTATCTGAAAAGGTTATAAGAATATTTCAAATTACAAAACAGGAAAATTTTGAATTTGCTGATAAACCACAAACTTTTGGCACGTCAATTGAAAAAACGAGAAAAAGATCATACGATTTTAAATATTAAATCAGATAAAGGTGAATTGCTAACATTACCTAATGATATCAATAAAAGAATTGCTCAATTTTATCAAAACGTATATACATCTAAAACGTCAGCAGATAGTACTAAAGTTATAAAGTTTTTGGATAATTGTAATCTCCCAACACTTAATCTGCTGGAAAAAGAGGAATTAGGAGCTCAGGTCTCAATTAAGGAAATAGAAGAAACAATAAATTCTCTGAAGAATGGTACAACACCAGGACCGGATGGATTTAGTAATGAATTTTATAAAAGATTTTATGAGATAATTTCACCACGTTTACATAAAATGTATACATATGCTTTAAAAGAACAAACATTACCAGAAACATTAGCGAAATCAACGATTACACTTATACCTAAAAAATATAAAGATTTAGAAGACCCTGGCTCATCCAGAGCCATCGCACTGTTAAATACAGATCAAAAAATATTAGCAAAAACTTTAGCAAGAAGATTAAGGAAATATTTTGGTAAATTAATAAATGCGGATCAAACGGGGTTTATACCCAAGAGATATGCAATAATTTGAGACGTCTGTTTAATATAATGCATTCATACAAAACTGAAGAACAAAACTTATCAATTATTTCATTGGACGCAGAAAAAGCATTTGATTAAGTGTAATGGGATTACCTCGTTAAAGTATTGCAAACATTTCAAATGGGAGCGAATTTTATTTCATGGGTAAAACTATTATATGACAAGCCGACTGCTAGAATATTAACTAATAACATGCTGTCTCCGAAATGTCAACTATCCAGGGGCAATAGACAGGAATGCTCCATATCACCTCTGCTATTTGCTCTTGTAATAGAACCCCAAGCTGAAAGCATAAGAACACATCCGAATATCCATGGTTATAATACAAAATACTCAAATGATAAAATATCATTATACGCAGATGATGTACTACTGTATATTACAAAATCGCAAATCAATATACCAAATATATTAAATCTAATAGAGGAATTTGGATCCTTCTCAGGATTTGGAATAAATTGGAATAAAAGTGAAATTATGACGATAGAACCTCAAGACTCGACACACCTGTTAAAATTTCCTTTTAAAATTGCTACAGAAAAATTTCAATACTTGGGAATCGAAATCACCAGAAAATATAAATCTTTATTCAATGCAAATTATATGCCCCTACTTACTAAATTAAATGCCCTGATTAAATTTTGGAAAACTCTTCCGATGTCTTTAATAGGCCGAATAAATGCTATAAAAATGATCCTCCTATTATAAATTTTATATTTATTCCAACCAATACCAATATACTTACCTAAAATGTTTTTCCAAAAATTAGATTCTGATAGCACAAATTTTATATGGGACTACAAATCCCACAGAATTCAAAGAAGACATTTGTGTAAACCTAAAGAATTTGGCGGATTAACACTCCCTAACTTTTTGTATTATTATTGGGCAGCAAATGTCAAAAATGTAATTCACCTGTTGGACAACTCTGCCCAGCTGGTGGATTGGATAGTAATGGAGAGAGAGAGGATTGTTCCCCTTTTAATATAGGAGCGACCCTTCTCTCACCAATAAAGCTGAATAATACAATATACAGGAAAAATCCAATTATTCATAGTACTATTAGAATTTGGAAACAAATAAAATTAACCCTTAAATTAAGAAACCTATCGCTTCTCTCTCCCATAGTTAATAATCTGTCATTTAAACCATCCATTATTGATAAATCACTTACACATTGGGAAAGAATAGGAATTAAAATGTTTGGAGACATGAAACTGGAATTTTTTTATCATTCCAACAACTACAACTTAAATACAATCTGAGAAGTAATCAATATTTTAAATATTTTCAAATCTGTGATTATTTGAAAAAATATACACAAGAATACCAAAATTTGACCAGACCTATTAGATGAAGCTATGAATAGAAAGGCACTCAACTAACGTAATATCATACTTGTATAATATCATCTTAAATATAGAAACACCATCATCCGATAGAATTAGAAGAGATTGGGAACAAGAACTATCTATAAAAATTCTAATCCAATTTAAAATCCTACACAGATTATATTATTCGAGAACTAAAATAAGTAAAATCTTTCCAAATGTTTCCCCCATTTGTGATAAATGTCTCTCAAGAAACAACTATGGCACATTCCTTTGTTTTTTGCATAAAAATCCAAACATTTTGAAATGAAATCTTTGATATTTTTACAAAATTATTTAAAATAAAATTGAAACCGAATGCAGAATTGATTATTTTTGGAACAATGGAAGACGGCTCTGAGCTGACTTCGCTCCAAAAGAGTTTCCTTAATTATGGCTTAATAATAGCAAAAAAAACCATACTTAAATTCTGGAAAAACACACCCACACCAACGGTAAAAATATGTCCGAAATGCTACACCTCGAAGACATGAGATTCGTCCTAGCAGGCAAATCAGACCAATTCCTAAAGATTTGGTCTCCATTTATCGCCTTACTACAAGCATAGGGTGCAACTTAGCTTTGGAAATAAATGGTTTCAGGATCTGGTGAGGGGTGTGTAAAGATATGAAGTAGGTACATCCCTTTTATCTTATCTTACTTTCTTTTTTTTCTATTTTTGTTTTTCCCTTTTGTAAATTTTTTTAAATTCTTTCTCGCATTCTACGTCTTTACGGGCTCTTCCTTTTCACTTTTTCACGCACTTACTATCTTATCTAACTTTCTCTATTTTTATTTTTCTTCTTTCTGTTACTTTCCTATTATTAAAGTTTAAAACAAGAAGTGGTACATGAAATGCATTATGTTATTTTTGGCTTATACTACTGTACTGTACATTACTTCTAATAAAAAGAAATTTAAAAAAATTTAAAAAAATAATAATTGTTAATGCAATTCAGAGAATGTTAGGAATTTAAGTGAATTAAGGAAAATGGGGTTAGTGAAGAAAAGTGGTACTCGAGTAAAAAGCTGGCATGATTTTATTGAGCTGATTCGAGGGATCTTAGGGATCCTTAGGCATTCTGATGCCTCAGGGAGTGAACTAATAGGCAGCAGGATGGATTAGCAACACTGCTGGCAGTGGTCACTTTTCCTATTTTGCATCGGAGGCTACATTGCTGAAGTAGTGCCTTGGCTCTGAAGCGCTTTAGGATGTCCTGTATTTGATAAAGGCATCACTTAAATCCTGAATCTATATGGGGCTCCCTGGGTTACGTAAATCCTGACCTATGGAAATCCATAATTCACAGATTCCCCCATAATTGTTTAAGAAATTTTCCAGATAATAACGTTAGTTACAGAAATCCTTAGGAGTTATGGAGTAGGGGTAGCAGCTATTTATTTCAAAGGACAACCAGTCTTCAAAATAAAACTGTTTACATTTAACCCTGCAATAATCAAACAGAACACAGGCAAGGGGGCACTTAAAGGATTTTCTTTGGAAACTGACTAGCCAATTTCTTCTATTGATATTTGTAAAATAATTTATCAATTAATTTAAAATCCCCTGTTACTTAAAGGCCATCAAAACTACCCATTGGATGTGGGACATTCTGATATTGTATCGTAGTAACCACACAAAGACAATACATTAATGTTCATGTTAGGTTTAATTTAGAGATACAGCATGGAAACAGGCCCTTTGGCCCAACGGGACAGTGCTGACCAACGATCGCCTGTGCACTAGTTCTACACACTGGGGACAATTAAACGCCAATTAACCTACAAACTTGCATGTATTTGGAATGTGGGAGGAAATCGGAATACCCGTTAAAAACCCACGGGGTCACGGTGAGAACGTGCAATCTCAGACAGAGATCCATAATCAGGACCGTATACGCTGGACCGTATACGCCATATACGTATAATCAGGACTCTGGCGCTGTAAGGAAGAAATTCTACCGCTGCGCCATCGTGTTGCACAGCTGTTTATATTCCTTTTTTTTTTAAGCTCCACACTTAACTTTGCCAGTGTTTAGCATTTTGTTTAAACAATAAAGTGCTGGAGGAACTCACCAGGTCAGGAAGCATTGTGGGGGAGAATGAACAGATGACATTTCAGAACTGTTTGCCTTTCCACAGATGCTGCATGCCCAGCTCTGTGCTTCCAGGATAACAAAGTACGTCTGGGGAGGGTGCAAGTGGGAGAAAGTGAACAATGTCTGAAATGTGCACAAAAATAAAAACACATGAATTATGAAATATAAAAGACAGTAGTTATTGCTGAGTTCACAAGAGTATATGTGCTCACTTGGAAGATATTTTTCTCGATAACTTTATTGGGCCAAAACCAGACAGATTTGAGTGGGCGTGTGATGGAGAATTGACTGAGAGGACAAAGGGGGAGGACTGAGTAAACCTCCACCACAGTGAAGAATGCTGTGGCGGATGTTTGTGTTAAATTCTATTGTGTATTGTCTTAGCTGAAAAACAAGAGCATGTTTTCGAAGACATGGACACCATGCATTGATTTATTACAAGGATAGCATGGTACAACACAAGTTTGGAGTTAAATCTAATTACGGGTTGGGTGATGGGTGGGGAGGGATGTGAGGCAGGTTTATCATCACTTTCTTTTTTTCTTTCTTTTTTTTGTCTTTTTATTTATTTATTCCTTTCTTATTTCTTTTACTTACTCATTCTTTGGCTCCACCATTTTGTAGTCTAGGGGTTCTATCCTTGCACATTCCACTCTTTCTCTCTCTTGCTTTCCTCTTAACTATAGCTAAAAGTCAAAATTGAATCTGTACAATAATTGTATTATGTCATACGCCGTTGGTTATATTTCTGTAAAATTGCTTCTAATAAGTAAAAATATTATTTAAAAAAAAAAAATTCTATTGTGCATTGTGTGTTCTTTTTTAGTGTATCACTGCTGGCAAAATAATTTCATTCATGTGACGAATAAAATCGGCTTTGACTTTGAGAATTAGAGCCTTGGATCAGGGTCATGCTTGTGGTATTCTACCAAGCGGACACGCAATTTATGTTTGACGACATCCTGTTGAGGACCATATCCTGAGCACCGAATGCTGAATATTAAATTGAAAGTTGTACAAATTACTGTTTCACCTGGGAAAAGTGATCAGGCTGCTGATGGGTGGGAAGGGAGGAGGCTAAAATGAAGGTATTATGATTCATAGAGTCATATGGCATGGAAACAGGCCATTCAACCCACCATGTTCACGGCAACCATCTGTATTAATCCTGTCGCTAGCAGTTCATCCACAGCCTCCTATGCCTTGGTGATTTAAGTACACATAAAGACACTTCTTCAAAGCTGCCAGCTATTCTGTGCCCACCATTTTCTCTGGGAGCTATATTCCAGGTACTCATCTCTTTCTGGGTGAAAAAGATCCCCCCCCTAACCCCCTATCTGCTCCAATTGCATAGAATTGTGCTGTAAGAAGAGTAGTGGGTATCAGTGGAGGTGGAGGTGGAGGAGAACACCAATGGGTGGTGGATTTTGTTTTCCCCTTCATGTGGTAATATGATAATGCCCAGACGACTCTAGTTTTTGATGACACATTTGCCATTATTTTGGAGAATCTCATCCATGATAATTGTAGAACTTGAATTCAGTTAAAAAGCATTTCATGCCACATTAGTGACTTTGAAACTGTAGGACTGGTCTGAAAATCTGACTGATTCACTGAGATTTTTGAAGGTATGAAATTTCAGTCCTCTTGTCTGGCCTGCACACCACTAGACTCACACCACTGTTGTTAACTCTTCAACACATTTTGAATACATTCTCACCCTATTTAATGTCAGTATGTTAATATTTTTGTGAATTGCTGACATTAATTTAAAAATATATATATATTTCATCCACTATTGTCGGCTACCAGCAGTTGTTCTGAGACTCTTGTGCAGACAGGAATTTTTTTCTGGTTTATGTTTAGACAGTGCTTAGACAGTGTCTGTTAAATTCAATTATCAAAGAGAATATGCTGGTCTAAAAATTAAATGCAGGAAATGCTGCAGATATTCAACAGGTCAGCAATCCCTAGAATGGAGATGAGGAAACACTTTTTTCACACAGAGAGTTGTCAGTCTCTGGAATTCTCTGAGGGCGGTGGAGGCCGGTACTCTGGAAACTTTCAAGAGAGAGCTAGATAGGGCTCTTGAAGATAGTGGAGTCAGGCGATATGGGGGGTAGACAGGTTGTGGATGATCACATTGAATGGCGGTGCAGGCTTGAAGGGCCGTATGGCCTACTCCTGCATCTATTGTCTATTGTCTATAAAAGAAAAAAAAGGGACTAATATTTCAGGCTAGACTTTTCATCAGAAGAAAACCCTTAAAAACTGAAAATGCGAGATGCAAAAAAGTTTAACATTTTTAATTATGTGAAGCTAATTGTTTCTTTCTTCTGATGAAAGGTTATCTGACCCAAAACATGTCCTGTTTCTTCCTGCACAGATGTTGCCTGACCTGTTGAGTATTTGCAGGATTTGATCCATATTCCAGGACACTGCGGCTAATCTGCTGTCACCGACTTCATCAGCAAATGTGCAGAGGACTGTATACAAAAGAAGATGGTACATGCAGTCCTCAACCAGAAACCATGGATAAACCATGGTTCACTCCCAGATGGTCCATGATTACAAGCAGTGCAAGAAATGTATCTTCCATGTTAATATAACATGAGGAGTTATTCAAGTGGCTTCTAAAGCCTTTAAAATGTACTTGTATCTGCCTCCTCCACTTCCTCTGACTGCTCCTTCCAGGCTTTCACCAACCTCTGTGTGAAAAGCTTAATCCTCAGATGTCCTTTAAATTTATCTCCCCTCACCTTAAACCTGTGCCCTGAATCAAGACTCTCCTTGTCAATGTTTTAACGAGGTGGTGAGTATATGCAATGAGTTGCTAGGTGAAGTAGTTGAGGCAGGCACAATACCAACTTTTCAAGAAAGACACCTGGACAGGCACACGGATAGGAAATGTTTAGAGGGATATGGGCCAGGCGCAGACAAATGGAACTGGTTTGGATGGGGCATCTTGGTGGGCATGGGCTAGTTGGGCCGAAGGGCCTGTTTCTGAACTGCATAACTCGGTGACTCAATAACTGTGTCTATGGTAGAAATTGCTTCTCTACTGAAGCAGAGTCAACAGCCACATCTGACACACCCATTTGTAGTTGCTGATGAGTACATTCAGTTTGGAATAATGGGTATGTTGAAACCAACAACAGAATTCCACGCATTTAATTTCTCTGTTGGAATGGCAAAGATGGCCACTCTAGTTATGACACGTTATTGTTCGCCGATTGCAACTGAGATCATGGAGTAACCCCTACATGTTCGTGTGAAACCACGTGAAGCTTAATTGAAGGAGAGATTGAGGGGAAAAAAGGAAGAGGTGATGTGAGAAATAGAAAGGAAGTGAGATAATGGCATAGTCATCTCAGGCAAGGGTGATCAATAATTAACCAGTGTAGAAGGGTATTAGGTGCCTTTTGCTTAGTAACCTGTAATCAAGGAAGTCCAAAAAACAGAACTGTGATGAGACTGGATTTGATCCTGGAAAATTGATCCCAAAGCACTCTCAACATTAGAAGGGTCCTCCATATAGAAAATAGGTGCAGGAGTAGGTCATTTGATCCTTCGAGCCAGCACCGCCATTCAATATGATCATAGCTGATCATCCAAAATCAGTACCCCGTTCTGGCTTTTCCCCCCCATATCCCTTGATTCCCTTAGCCCTAAGAGCTAAATCTAACTCTTGAAAACATCCAGTGAATTGGCCTCCACCCCTTCTGTGGCAGTGAATTCCACAGGTTCACAATTCTCTGGTTGTTCCTCGTCTCGGTCTTCAATGGCCTACCTCATATTCTGAAACTGTGGCCCTGGTTCTGGACTCCCTGACCCGCTAAGTTCCTCCAGTAGTTTGTTTTTTTAAGTGGTAGAATACAGGGAACATATAAAATAGAATTCATGCAGGATCCGTGTCAATGGGTGTTTCATGGCTAGCGATGGGTTGAAGGGCCATTCCCCGTGTTGTATGGTACCATGAAAAGCCACATTCATTCATCCTCAAATCAGCCTCTCTGGGAAAAGAAGTGTTGCAGCCTCATCGTGACAAGGTCCCGTTTTGGCCAGCTGGATCGGCGCTTGCTCGGCAAACTGTCAGATAGATGTTCCCTCCTGAACGGGAGCCGCAAAGCCGAGGTGTGTTGGGCCCATGCCACAGGCGACACTGGTCGGAGACTGCTCGCGGGTTTAATCCCAGACCCAACATTCTGCTCCATTTCCACCTTGCTCTGTGTGGAAATTATATATTGTTTTAACCCCAGAACGCGTGGGGCCAAATTTGCTGCTCGGACTGGCTCAATGTTCATCCTCATCCGCACAGACACAGACAAAGTCAGCAAACAGAATAAAGGACAACTTTACAAACGGCTAAAAGAAGACTTTAGAACTCCAGAGTAAATAAAACGGCTGACATTAAGTTAACATATTTGGATATTTGAATCTCAACATGGCCCTGCTACTTGTTTACATCACAATTCTATTCCTTTGGTTCACGAAGCGGCCGTTTCGGGCACTCCAAGTGTGTTCCGATCCATCCCGACGTCGGTGCTTCGATCTTCCCGATAAGAGTGCCTGAACATCTGTAGCGGCGACTGCGAAGGGTTCAGGGTCCCAATCACAAAAGAACAAAGGAGGAAGATGACTGAACGTTATTGCCTTCCATCACAGTGAAGAATGCTCATTCAACCGTGGCGGATGTTTTATTGTGTTCTCTTGACGTGTATGACTGTATGGTAACTCAAATATCACTGTACCTTAATTGGTGCATGTGACAAAAAATGTGAACTTGTATAGAGTAAGGTCTCGACCAGAAACGTCGCCTTCGCTCCCTAGATGCTGCTGCACCCGCTGAGTTTCTCCAGCTTTATGTGTAACCATAGAGTAAAACCAAACCGACCAATGGACCGAGGAGCCAACAGTTGTCGGTGATTCTATGGAAGTACCATTGGGTCGACTTGGATGGAAGTCTTGTAAAATATCACAAAAATACACAAAGCATTGGGGTTACAGCAGGTCAATCCGCATCTCTGGAGAACACAGGTAGGTGACGTTTTGGGTTTCGAGGCCCATCTTCAGACTCAAATTCTTCAGAGACTCAACTGATGAGCTGCGAATGCCCAATCTCTCTCTCTCTCCCCCCCCCCCCCCCAAATGCATTACCGGCCTCATCCCCATCTCAGGCAGCGGCTAATGATACCTATAGCCTTAGACAATTTAGCTAATGGCACATGCAGGTTGTCCTACCCCTGAGACTAGGAACTGGAGTGCTGATGCCTCGTTGGAAACCGGCTGAACAATGTTTCACTTTAGATTAGAGATACAGCACAGACATATCTCTCCGTCACATATTGTTTTCCCACCCTGTGTCATTTTCTTGACGGATTGTTTTTCTTTGAGTTCTCGTACACATTCTACTTTTATTTGCATATGCGATCTTTCACTACCCTTTTCAGCGTTATATGTCGCTTGGTTCACAAACCCATGTATATTTCCCTCTTGCATTTCATTTTATCTCGTAGGCTTCTTTTTTAACACAAGGGACTTTGTATCTTTATTTATAGTTTATTCTTCACAAGGTACACGACTTTCCCTTTTTATAAGGTAAACTGAACCTTTCTTAATCCCCCACACACAGCATGTACACACACACACACACACACAAACACATCGCAAAGCGGGGGGCCAGGTAAAGCGGGGGAGCGCTGTCTGAAATTCACACCCACGATGAAGAAGAAGGTGATAGCTGCCACAGGCACGTCCTTTAGCGAGCGCGGGCGGTGGGGGAGAGAGAGAGAAGGAGTTGAGACACTTTTAAGAAGTTTAATTAAGTTTAGCGGGCATTTTACCCACCGGTCAGTTTTCCTAGATCCTGAAAACTCCAATGATCTAATTAAAATGCCCGGTCAACATGCTAAAAATGTTTCCGCGACCCAGCTGAGGCCGTGCGTATTCGGGAACTTCCCTTGAGCATGAAGGAGAGTTCCAGCGACCTCCTAGGACCACGTGTCGACCATGCTGCGAGTTTGATGGTCGAAGACACTCTTCTAAACTCGCAGATTAGGTCGCCCAAGTGGGACAGCCCCCTTTACTCTCCCACACAGAGTTTCCTCGCATTTCCAGAGTCATGCCTGCTTCCCATTGACGCCCCTTCATCGAGTATATGGTTTCCTCTATCATTCAGACACCTTGCCTCTTATCTCTTATTATTTCTATCTCACACAAATGCCTTTTAAAAACATTTCATTTCACAGAGAGGGGAAAATATCCTGTTTCTTTCTCAGCACTTTACACGTGCACACGTTATTATTCATCACCATCTGCAGGAGACTCGTACATGGCCACTCACTCGAAGACCTTGGTGGCGACTTACTACTTCTGCTGATGCAATGAGCCCGATATTTTAAACGTTTGTCTCTTTCAGGAGGCCACTGTGCCTTCCTTTGTCTGAGATGTAATGTTACTTACGTTCTCACAAATGTCTGCTCTCACATTGTTTCATATTTCTTAACTTGGACACAATTTTTCCCACATTCTCCCATCTATTTTCTGCTTTATTCAAATGAACTTTCTGTCTCGGGTGCATTGATCATGTCGCCTTTTTGGAAATGGACACATTGGAGTTTGTTTCGCCTCATAGACAGTTAAGTATCTTCTTTCGCGTGCCACCCTCTCCCGCACAGACACATTGTATCCCTCGGACGAATGATCTGTCCTCTCACAGCTACCGCTGTATCATTCTCTCACTCAGACGGACACATGGTATCGTTCTCGCAGACAGATAAAGAGTATCACTCTCACACGGATACATTGTATCGTTCTATGCATTGTATCTCGCCCCCACCCACCGCCCCAACTCAGCCACTGTGCCTAGTTTATACACACACAACGCTGGAGTAACTCAGCGGGACGGGCAGCATCTCTGGAGAGAAGGAATGGGTGTATCTCGACCCCAAACATCACCCATTCCTTCTCTCCAGAGATGCTGCCTGTCCCGCTGAGTTACTCCAGCTTTTTGTGCCTACCTTCAATGTCCACATTTAAACCAGCATCTGCAGTTTTTTCCCCCTGCACTGTATCCTTATATATATATAATATATAATATAGATATATATGTTTTATTTGCACTGTTTCTCTTCAATGCTCTGCGCTCACTCGCCCCCTCTGGTGGCGGCGCCGGTCCCCCCCCCCCCCCCCCCCACACACACACACGCGTGAACGCGCTCTCTCGCGTGAACGCGCCCGTCGTGAGCGCGCCCGGCCTCCTGCAGCCTTACCTTGCGCGTGCACGCACCCCCCACCCCCCTCCCTCCCGTCCTCTCCTCCTCCTCCTCATCATCATCTCCTCTCCTCTCCCTCTCCCTCTCTCTCTCACACACACACACACACACACACACACACACACAAGGCAGAGCCGGAGCAGACATGGCCGTGGTGTGAAGTGCCGGAGTTCCCCCCCCCCCTCCCCTCTCTCTCTCTCTCTCTCTCTCTCTCTCTATCCCTCCCTCCCTCCCTCCCCTTTACCAAGCACTAGCACCCCTCCCCTTCTGCATAATATCATGCATCTCCTGTACCTCGGTGCAAAGTGCTGAAGTGTGGCTTTTTTCGACACTCGGACACAAAGAGGGAGAATGGCGGATCGCAGCATCGATAGTCTGGCTCTTCCTCTGGAGGTGAGGGCCAAGCTGGCCGAGCTGGATTTGGAATTATCCGAAGGTAAAAGCCGATTCCTCCCCCCCCCCCCACCTCCTTGTCTCCCTTCACGGGGTTCCTCTCATTTGCTGCCTTGCCCCCCCTCCCTCCCTCCCCTTCCCTCTCTACTGTGTCCTATTCTGCCTTGTGTGAATCCTCCACACCTTCGCTTTGATTCTCTCCCTCTCCCCCTTGTTGCTCAGCGATATATTTATGACAACGCGTTGCCTTTCAGCTGAATCTGTGACACCTCATTGAAGGCGAAGGAGGTGAAAAAATAATACTGGGGCTGGGCTTTGCTGTGTCCCTCGGCTAACGGTTTTACAGCAAGATTTCTTTCCTCTGATTTCCTGTTGTCGAGGCTATGATCTCTGATTTTTTTTGTGGAAATAACAAGGTCTAAATTGGCATTCTAAAAAAAATGCAACCCGTGGCGTCAATTGAGACTGTTTTCATGCCGTGTAACGATTAACATGCATCAATTTATCCGCCAAACTTAAAATCGCAGCATCAAAAAAAAAAATGATTTGATTGGAGAGGCGTGTTAATCAAGTGTGTGTGTGTGTGTGTGTGTGTGTGTGTTGTGTAATGCACAACAAAGGGATGTTCGGTTTAGGAATCTATTCCAACTAGTACACTGATTGCAGACGGTATAATTCGACTGTAATAGCAGGAGTTGGCACAGTCCCTTACTTAACCCTACACCTACAAGATGGAAAGGGCTGCAAGTGTGGGGGTAATTCGCGTGCCCGCGTACTTTGAGGCCGAGGTGGCATTGTGTTGGGTGTGACGGCTTGTCGGCTTGTAATCGCAACAACACACTGCAAATAACGAGCGCAGCGTTGATGTTAAGATTAAAGGCAGGCTTTCTCGCCTCGTGGTCTGTGGTCTTGCTCGAGTTGGTTGGAAGGAAGGTGCCCAGAACACATTGGGGCGAAACCCCTCTTCGCCCTCCACTGGAAAATAAATGTTGCGAGAGCTCGGTTCCCAAATCGAAGGTAGACACAAAACGCTGGAGTAACTCAGACAGGCAGCGGCATGTCTGGAGAGAAGGAATGGGTGACGTTTCGGGTCGAGACCCTTCTTCAGATCGTATCCCAATCGGCGGTTTCCAGCAGTGTGTCTGCTCGTGAATGACTTCGTGTAGACTTCGACTTTCTCCTCCTCGCTTACGATGCTTTGAATGTGCCCTGTGCTTAGACAGACGGCTGGCTGAAGGCGGACTCATCTTTCGGAAAGAGATAGATATTTCGCCGCGTTCGGTGCCTTTGAACAATCTGCCGAATCAGGAATTAATAGGAACCAGCATCCGGCGCCTGGGAATCTCTGGCGAATGGTTGAGGGATCACATTTGCAGCGGCGGGGTGACCGCTCTAGTTTAACCCCCTGTGTGCGTTCTCTCCCGCTGATGGAGATGTGGACCAGTGGCCAGGGACTGTGCATTCAAATCTAACACCGTCCTCGGCCGCTCGTTTTGGAAAAAGTTTTTTAAAAAAAGAAAACATTCTAGTTCCCTACTTGTAGTATCAACTACATTTCGTGTGTTTTGTAACATTGGAGATCCAGGAAAAGACAGTCCGAGCTGTTAACAATTTCCGCACCGGATGGGTTTTTAGCCTAATTGAAATCTGATACTTTAAACGACGCGCCGTTCAAATCAAAGTGTAACGTTGTGATTTTTTCCCTGGAAACTTTCACGCTCATGTGCTTGCAACGTGTGTGTGTGTGTGTACGTGTGTGTGTGTGTGTGTGTGTGTGTGTGGGAGAGGGAGAGGGAGAGAGCTTTCACCGTGACACTTTCAGTAACTTGTAGAAACGGCGATCAGGAAGCAACACTTCGCTCCAATCCTTTTATGGGCGGTGAGGTTTTTGACAACGTATTGGGTTGGATCCGACCCAATTTTTTTTGTTTTACTGTTGCAAATTAAACACTTATTACACGGTTGGGATTTTCGCGCAAGTGGGAAGTGAACGGATACCAAATGCAGTGTTGTTTGTGTAAATGCATAGAGCAAACGCGGAGAAAAGGCAGCAATCTCGTGACACGAAGTCGTTACTAGTGATGACTATTCTGCAGTGTGATTAGCTGGCAGTTTGAAACATTGGAGATCCAGTGTGACCTCCACACTCCGTCTCCCACACTGACAGAATATTTAGTATGCTATGTAGCTATGGAGTTAATGCCACAGTGGCTCTATACAGCCTGGTCGCTTCACTTTCAACTGCGCGGTTAGTGGACATTGATTTTTCTTCCTCTATTCAGATTTTGTACTAAAGTTATTTACTACCAACTCCACATTTGAGGGAAATTTAACCCCTCTTCATCCGCGTTTTTTTTAAAAAACGCCAAAGATAACATTAACAAGCGAACAGTTCTGTCAGAACAGAGTTGATGGTCAACGTTTGGGCGACTGAAGGAAATGAGTGGACCCTTGACAGCTCAGTCAGGGGCAAAGGTGAAGGTGGAACAGCCGCCAGCGCTAGGTGTTATTACTTTCAAAGCCAGGAATCATCTTGACACAAGAACGCAGAAAATAAAAAAAAGGGCTTGATATTGGGATTAGCCGAAGGTGTGCACTATCCTAAGAAATTGTCGCTTCGTGTCTGTGACGAGCCTTGATCCACGTGTCATCATCTAAACCCCCATGTAGTTCATGGTTCTTGGTTACTTGGTCCTCCAAAATGTTCCAACTGGAATTTAAACTGGAGGTGGTGAAGGGAGGGGTTTAGCCAGAGAGGGTTATTGGGAAGAAAGTGCCACTTTAAATTTAGTTGCATCTGGCTGGGCAACCGTGGCTTGGTGGAGATTATTCCATGCTTTATTAGTGCGTGGAAAGAACGAATTGCTGTACACATCTGTCTTTGAGGCTGGGACCACAAATTGGATCGAATGCCCGTTTATGGATTCCCGATAAGAACATGGAAACATAGAAACATAGAAAATAGGTGCAGGAGTAGGCCATTCGGCCCTTCGAGCCTGCACCGTCATTCAATATGATCATGGCTGATCATCCAACTCAGAAGGGAGTAGTGATTTGATCATGATGCAACAAATGTCAAACATTCACTCGTTCTAGATGCCCAAGAGTTGACCAAGGTCACGGAATCAAAACTCATCATTGCCCATTGTCATCACCAGAGGAGATAGGAATGGAGCTCAGCACATCCAAGGAAGAAATGACCAAGCAGCGATGTCATGTTAGATTAGGACAGAGCACCACTCGTTCTTTTCCAGCAGCTTTCTGGGGATTCATAATTTGCAATGCTGTTTTTATAATTGGTTACTGGCTGGTTAATTGTGACCATGTATCACAGGCTCTCCTGAACTCTTTTGGTTTGGGAAATTGATAGAGAGAATAAATCTATTAATCCAGCCAAGATGCACTCTTGACAAAACAGTTCAGATCACTAATTTTGACAGTGACGCAGTCGCAATTTAAAGTTAATTAAATCAAGCCAATCAGTTCAATCCTGGATTTTAATTTAATTAAGCAACATTCTTAAATTTTAGTTTGTTCCCTAGCAGTTCAGGTTATTGTATGAATAACTCCTCTTGACCCTCTAAGCAACTCCATCTGAGGGAAGAGAAAGACATAAATGCACCAGTAAATCCTTACCCCTCAGAACAATTACATTTATGCATAAAGATTATGTTAACCCAATAATTGATGTGAGTAACTAAACTTTGTGAACTATTTTTCACTGTAATATTGAATAATTCTCTATAAATAAACACAATCAATCTAAAGGAAGATCTTCATTTTAGTTGTTAATACACATTCCTGGAATTAATCTCACTTCAAATGAATTCAATGCGGTTCACACAGGGTCAGGAGGAGTGAACATATTAGATTCTAGATTAGAAAAGACAGTGAGGAGGAGATTCACTGTGATGGATGATTGTGTAAATTGAATTGGTTGTATGTTTTGTAGGTATTGTCTTTGTTTGTGTGGCTGTGGAAACGGACTTTCCTTTGAGCCTCACTGAGGATCAAATGACATGGAATAAAATATTTTATATTGCATTGTATTTTGTTATTCAGGAACTGCCTATCTGCAAGTCCACTCTGCTAGGTGTGAGTTGAGCTACCTTAGCAAGCGAACAGGAGCCAATACATAGAACATAGAACAGTACAGCAAGGAATAGACAGTTTGGTCCACCGTGTCTCTGCCAAACCTGATGTCAAATTAAATTCATTCCTTCTGCCTGTACATGAACCATATCCCTCCATTCACTACATATTCACAAAACTATCGTAAGGGTCTCTTAAATGCCATAATCATATTTGCTTCCATCACCATCACTGGCAGTGTGATCCAGACACCCACCACCCTCTGTGTATAAATTTAAAAAACCTGCCTCGCACATCTTTAAAGTTTCCTCCTGAAACTTTAAAGATCAAGCACAGGTACTTGACATTTTCACCCTTGGAAAATATTCCAGACTGCCTACCCTATCCATGCTTCTCAATTTTATAGACGTATCTGTTCTCCTCGCAGCCTCTGACACTCCAGAGAAAACAATTCAAGTTTGTTCAAAGTGTTGGAGGGAAGGAGGTATATAATCCTCCCAACATTTTCGCCACCTCCAACAGGATCCCACTGCTGGCCACATCTTCCCATCTCCACGCCTTTCTGCTTTCTGCAGAGACTGTTCCCTCCGAAACTCCCTGGTCAACTCGTCCCTTCCCACCCAAACCCACCCCCTCCCTAGGTACCTTCACCCACAACCGTGGCATATGCAACACATGCCCCTTTACCTCCCCCCTCTACTCCATCCAAGGACCCAAACCAGCTTTCCAGATGTGGCAGAGGTTCACATGCACCTCCTCCAACCTCATCTACTGTATCTGCCGATCCAGGTGTCAACTTCTCTACATCGGCGAGACCAAATGCAGGCTCAGCGATCGTTTCACTGAACACCTCCGCTCAGTCTGTCTTAACCTACCTGATCTCCCGGTGGCTCAGCACTTCAACTCCCCCTCCCATTCCCAATCTGACCTTTCCATCCTGGGCCTCCTCCATTGTCAGAGTGAGGTCCAGCACAAATTGGAGGAACAGCACCTCATATTTCACTTGAGTTCTTTACACCCCAGTGGTATGAACATTGACTTCTCCAACTTCAGATAGCCCTTGCTTTCTCTCTCCATCCCCTTCCCAATTCTCCCACTAGTCTTACTGTCTCCGATTACATTTTATCTTTGTCCCGTCCCCTCCCCTGACATCAGTCTGAAGAAGGGTCTTGACCCAAAATGTCGCCCATTCCTTTTCTCCAGAGATGCTGCCTCACCCACTGAGTTACTCCAGCAATTTGTGTCTACCAAGTTTGTTCAACCTCTCCTCAAAGGACCTGTCTTATTTAATCTTGCTCAACCATACATATGTTTCCTTTTTTCTTTTTGACCCAGTTTACATTCTCGCTCATCATCCAATGTTCCCTTCCCTTGCCATGTCCTTCCTCCTTACTGGAACATGCAGGTTCAGAACTTTGATCAGCTGTTTTTTAAACGACTCCCACATTTACTCATTGACATCTACCTAGATGCTGCCTAATACTGTAGAAGATCAGGAGGGGCATGGATAAAGGGCATTAGCTTAAGATGAGATTTAATAGGGACCACGAGGACAATTCTTTCACTCATTGGTTAGTTGTATCTGGGATGAGCTGCAAGAGGATGCTATCGGAGCGGATACCATTATGATTTTCAGAAGACATTTGGACTGATATATGGAGCGGAATGATTTAGAAGGAATGTGCAGGAAAATCTGCAGATTCGCGTTTACATCGAAGATAGACACAAATTGCTGGAGTAATGCAGCAGGTCAGACCCTTCGTCACACTCGATCGTTCCATGTCAGAACCCTTCAGACTTGAGGGTGTTAAGAAGGTTTCAAACCGAAAATGTCACCTATTCCTTTTCTCCAGAGATGCTGCCTGACCTGCTGAGTTACTCTACCTTTTTGTGTCTATCGAGGGTTTGGAGGGGAATGGGCCAAATGCATGCAAATGGGACTTGCCCAGAATGCCAACATGGTTGTCCTGAATGACCCGTTTCCATGCTGAATGACTCAATGACCCTATGATCTCATTGACATGGATGAAACTGGCCTGTCCCAGCTCCTAATTTGTATATTCAGTTTTGAAATTAGAGCTTTTTTTTTGCACATTGCAGCCTGGACTGTGGAGAGGCTGACGGATGTGATCTCATGAGCCAATGAGATCCCATTTGTTAAGACCAAGCATTCTGTGGCTGGCTGAGCTCCTGCTACTGTGGCATCAAAGTTAAACTCAGGATGTATCTTTTTGTCAGAACCAAAGGTTGTCGGTGAAAGCTTAAATGAGGATCTTCAAATTAGCTTCTGTGCACTTTGTAACATGGAAAGGAGCTGCATACTGTGAAGGGCTTCTTTTGTTTGCCTATTCCATATATTCCTGTAGAATTAGATTACTTCTATACAAAGGGCTGCTGGAAATGTTTGTAAGTTCACCTCAGATGATGGGCAAGTGTTAAAATGATGTCTAATCTCTCACCAATGATTAGAAATGTAATCACATGCTCACTTTAGATTAAAGAGGGTGCTTTAGTCAGAGGGCCGACTCTCCTTTTTATTACACATTGACCTTTTCATGCTATGCGTATTTGCCAGAGATTTGATTGATCAAGATTTATGGCAGTTCTATATGAATGGAATAATATTTCCATAATTTTTTAACTACATTTCAGTGATGACATTTCTCCAACACCTTTATGAAGATGTCTCTTAAAGTATCTTGAATTAATTATGAAATTTAAATTCTGAAAAAATATATTTGATTTGAGTTCAGTTGTGCTGCTTTGAGCTGTAAACAAACATGCTAATTACATTTTCTATCAGGCAGTCTGCGTACCCATTCTTAAATATTGTCAAATACTAGGTGTGTTTTGTATTACCACAAATCTGGCAATTTATAAATAATCTGTCATCTATCCACTTTGTCCTAAGCTATGAAGGATTGTAGAAATAAGTTGTTCCCTGTGTGCACAAAAGCACATTTTAAAAATAACTTCATACTTTTAACGGGTATGCATGATCTTCCTCATCATTCTCTTCATCTTATCCCATTTCAGCTTGCTTCACTGAACGAACAAACCTTGGATAAAGAAGCAAAAGATATAGGTTGCCTCGGCATTTGCAGTGAGGATTTTATTTCTTGTGTGGTAGTCAGTTTTAATTCTGGATCAGTGGAGTATCACTCTCAAAGTCATCGGAGAAATTGAACACATGGAATTGGTTTCCCTCATTTCCTGAGCAGAAACAGGAAGCTGCAGAATTTTTTGATTCTTGATGTTGGCGATGAGGTGCAGCAGTGGGGGTGGGAGGGAGAGAATCCATTGCAAGAGGCATGAGAGCAGGCAGACTTCAGCATCATTCACTTGATAATATTTTTAGCTCACTTTTTCTGCACAGTGTGTTTTGCAGTTATTCAAGTTCCTAATATAGCAATTGAATAAAGATGTGTAACTCCATATTGTGTGCAACTAGGTGCTGACATTTTTTTTGGTTTGTTTGAGATTTTTGGTTCAGTTCAGGATTTTATTTTCCATTTACTGTGATAATTTGGCAAAACTTGATATTTCTGATTATTTTTTAAAAATCAAGTAAATGTGCCAAGTTTAATTTTCTATAAATAATTGATACAGAGCGGCACAGTGGCACAGCTGGTAGAGCTGCTGCCTCACAGCGCCAGAGACCTGGGTTTGATCCTGACCTCAAGTGCTGTCTGTGTGGAGTTTGTGCGCTCTTTCTGTGACTGCGTTGGCTTCCTCTGGGTGATCTGGTGTGCTCCCACATAATAACGTCATGCAGGTTTGTAGGTTAATTGGCCTCTGTAAAATTGACCCTAGTGTGTAGGGAGTGGGTGAGAAAGTGGGATAACATAGAACTCGTGTGAATGGGTGAGCAATGGTCAGCATGGACTTGGTGGGCTGAAGTGTCTGCTTCCTTTCTGTTTCTCGAAACTAGAAACTGAATTTATAACAATATTAATAACACTTGCATGCTCTAAGTCGTCCATTACTCTCAATATTTTTACAAATCTGGGATTTATTACTGCATCCTCCTCATTCCCTCCTCCTATCCCCTGAGCTACAATTGTCAAAGATGTGATTTGGTATTCTATGTTTACAAATAAATGTCGTAGTTGATGGGTGATGTCTGTGCACTAACTTTCAGTAGCTACGTTCCTAAAGAAAGAACAATGGTTGGCATTATAAACTATATTTTCAACACAGGTTTATCTTTAAGCTTTAGACTTTAGAGAGAACTTAGAGTGGTAACAGGCACTTTAGCCCACCCAATCCGTGCCGACCATCAATCACACTAGTGATAATTTACAATTTACAGAAACCAATTAACCTACAACCCTGCATGTCTTTAGAGAGTGGGAGGAAACCGGAGCACCCGGAGAAAACCGATGCCGTCACAGACAGAATGTACAAACTCCATATAGGCAACAAGAGACCCTCGGATTATCTTTAATCTGACTTTTCTGGCGTTTATCTTGCATTAAACGTTATTCCCTTTATCCTGTATCTTGTTCCAGAACAAGGGGTCACAGTCTAAGGATAAGGGGGAATTCCTTTAGGACCGAGATGAGGAAAACATTCTTTACACAGAGAGTGGTGAGTCTCTGGAATTCTCTGCCACAGAAGGTAGTTGAGGCCAGTTCATTGGCTATATTTAAGAGGGCGTTAAATGTGGCACTAGGGGCTAAAGGGATCAGGGGGTATGGAGAGAAGGCAGGTGCGGGATACTGCGTTGGATGATCAGCCATGATCACATTGAATGGCGGTGCAGGCTCGAAGGGCCGAATGGCCTACACCTGCACCTATTTTTCTATGTTTCTACACTTTGGTCGGCTTGATCGTAATCATGTATAGCCTTTCCGTTGACTGGATAGCACGCAACAAACACGCATTTTACTGCACCTCGATACACATGACTGTAAAGCAAACTAAACTAAACCTGTAGTCAGCATCGAACCCAGGTCTCTGGTGCTGTAAGGTCATTTAACAAGACATTTTTAAGCATATATTAGCGTGTTTTTCTGACCATTTCCAAGACATCAAAGCCAGGTGAAAGTTAGCTGTAATATTGGTTTATTACTGTCACGTGTAGCACGATATAGTGTCCTAACCAGGCTAATCATACTATAAATGAGTATGTGTCTGAGGGAACTGCAGATGCTGGTTTAAACTGAAGGTAGACACAAAATGATGGAGAAACTCAGTGGGACAGGCAGCATCTCTGCATAGAAGGAATGGGTGACGTTTCGGGTCGAGAGCCTTCTTCAGACTGAGCTATATATATTCAGCCTGTCAGTACATCAGGTATTTCAAAAGAGAAAATAAGCAGAGTGCAGAATATAGTATTATAGCTACAGATCTACAAAGTGCAGATTTAAAAAAAGTACAAGTTTGCAACAAGCCAAATTGGGAGATTGGGAGTTCATCCCTAGTGTATGGTGGGCAGCATGGTGGTGCAGCGGTATTGTTGCTGCCTTATAGTGCTTGCAGCGCCAGAGATCCAAGTTCGATCCCAACTACGGTTCTGTCTGTACAGAGGTAGTGCATTCTCCCCGTGACCGCGTGGGTTTTATCCAAGATCTTCGGTTTCCTCCCACACTCCAAAGACATACAGGTTTGTAGGTTAATTGGCTTGTGTAAATTGTCCCTAGTGTGTGTAGGGTAGTGTTAATGTGCGGGGATCGCTGGTTGGTTCGGACTCTGTGTGCCGAACTGTATCTCTGTGTGCCGAACTGTGTTTCCGCGCTGTATCTCCAAACTAAACTAAACATATGGGAGATCTGTTCTAGTGTCTGATAACGATGGGGAAGACACTGATCCTGGATTCCTGACAGGAGAGGAGAGAATTTGTGTGAATGGTCTTTGATTATATGGGGGGGGGGGGGGGGGGGGGAGGATGGTTTGCATGATGGATTGGGCTGCATTTACAACTCTGCAGTTTCTTGTAGCCTTGTAATGAAGGTGTGTTTCCCTGGTCGTTGTGTCATTGTGGTTGCACCAGGAAACTTTGTTGGTGATATTTTCACCTTGGAACTTGAAGATTCCGACCATCAACTCTTCAGCTTCATTGATACAGACAGGGCCATGTACACTTCACTCTGCTTCCTGAAGTTAATGACCACCTCCTTCATTTTGTTGACATTGAGGGAGAGGTTATTGTCATGACATCGTGCTACTAGGTTCACTATCTCCTTCCTCTACTCTGTCTCATCATTTGTTGAGATCCAGCCCACTACAGCAGTGTGTCAACTGCAAACCTATGAATGGTGTTAGAACATAATTTGGTCGCACTGTCATGAGAGTACAGGGAATATAGGAAGTGGATGAGAACGCAGCCTTGCCGGGGAACCAATGTTGTCAAGAATCAAGAATACCATTGCCGAGGGGTACTGAATTTTAGGTCCAGGAGTTGGAGATGAGTTTGGTTGGAATCATAGAGTTTGGAAGAAGATACCTTGTTTCATGACTGGAAGATAAATGCTTTTCTTCTTGACTTCAGCGACAGGTTGAGCCATGAGTTTTATCGGATCTTGGACTGGATACCTTCATGATGATAAAAATTGCACTTTCTTCCAGAGCAAAGCGTATTGAGTTTGGTGTTGGTGTCCTGCTACAGGTTGCAATAACATAGTTTTTTTTTTGCTTTATCCTCTGCCATTTTCTGGATGAATTATAGAAGATGAGATCGAATTAACGACATACAAAAAAAAGACATTTCTGCAGACATATTTAGAGTTTGTATTTTGAGATCTTTGAATAAGCATCTAACACCTTTTCAGTCATATTTTGTGGTATTATAGAAAACAGTATAAACAAACCCATGCTGCAATTCAACCCAGTTTGTCCTCTGGCGTTGAACAGATGCATTGACAGAACAATACAGCTGAAAGTGAAGCTGCCTCTGGTTAAAGGAATCTCGAAAACTTACTTACGCACAAATACATTGCAGTAGTGCGTGGATATCCTTCGACAAGTTGTGAAAAAGGATTCACTTCATTGTGAATTACTTGCTGCCTAATTGGCCCGTGTGCTGCCTGCATATTCGACTCTTGTCGCAGCGGCCTCTGCAGTCCGTCTGTTTTTTTTATTTTTCGTCTCGTTTTGAGTGTAGTTATAGTGTTTTTTTTAGCTGGGTATGTGTGGGGTGTGGGGGCGGGGTGGGGGAAACCTTTAAAATCTTTTCCCTGTACGGAGGACCCGACCTTTCCTCTGTCGGGTCTCCGTTGTTGTTGGGGCCTAGCATCGTGGAGCGGCCTCCAACCGGACCTGGGGCTCCAGTCGCGGAGCCTGCGGGCTACTTACCAACGTGGAGCTGGCCGAGTTCAGAATGGGAGGAGCTGTGGTGGCGCGCTGCTGCTGCCCGACCCCGGAGATTCGGAGGCTCCAGCTGCAGGTCCGGTGGACGGTGACATCGGGAGCTCGCGGGTCCCTGGTGGGAGACCGCTTTTCAGAGCTCCCGCAACGGCAACTTCTCCCGCCCGAGATGCGGGGTTGAAAATGACCTGGAGGGGGGCCTTGCATCGCCCGGCGTGGCTTTAATGGCCGCGGGACTTGCTCGGGCCCGCTGGGGGCTCCGACATCAAGACCCGGAGTGGGGCCTTGCATAGCCCGGCGCAGCCTTAACTGCCGCGGGACTTACTTACCATCGCCCGCCGGGGGCTTTGACTCTGACATCGGAGAAGAATGGGGAGTGCAGGGGAGAGATAAGACTTTGCTTTCCATCACAGTGAGGAGGAGCTTCACTGTGATGGATGTTTGTGTAAATTGGGTTGTGTCTTGGTTCTTTCTTGTTTGTATGACTGCAGAAGCTAAATTTCGTTTGAACCTCAATCCAGAATCTATCAATCTCCGCCAAAAAAAAAAATCCATTGACTAGGCTTCTGCAGCCATCTGTGGCAATGAATTCCACAGATTCACCTCCCTCTGACTAAAGGCCTTCCTCCTCATCTCCATCTGGTTTATTCAAATTTTCTTCCTGTGAAGAATTTCCTTAATTTCAATTGGTGCCAGAATGCCCAGTCTTTCAATTGTAACGGATTGGAAATTAGTTATGATAAACATTCTGAAGCAAAGTGCATTGAAATTCCCTTGGAGGCCAAAGTTGACACCATACCTTACAAAATAGACCATTGTATATTTCTAAACAATCTACTGGTGCTTTCAGTTCACAAACTAGATGAATTTGGATAAAGTTCGTAACTGGAATACTCATAAGTAATCTGTATACCAGTGTCTATTTGGTTGGTAGGGCAGCACTGTGGCGCAGCGGTTGAGTTGCTGCCTTACAGCGCCACAGATCCGGGTCTCTGATCCTGACTACGAGTGCTGTCTGTATGGAGTTGGTATGTTCTTCCTGCGATCGCGTGGATATCCTCCGGGTGCTCCGATTGCCTCACACACTACAAAGACGTACAGGTTTGTAGGTTAATTGGCTTTGGTAAAATTGTAAAATTGTAAAATTGTCCCGAGTGTGTAGGATTGTGTTAGTGTACGGGATCACCGGTCGGCGCGGACTCGGTGGGCCAAAAGATCTGTTTCTCTAGAGTCTTTAAAGGGATGGAGGAAGAAGTCATATGTTTCTGTGTTCCATACGGCGGTCTTGTTTATCATGCATATTAGTCACTGTGTCTGAAAGGCCTGCTGAGTAAGCGGCTGGCAACATCTGCTAGAATTGTGGGGTATTCGCCCTCATGGTTCTCCCAATGTGGAAACAGACAGGGACTTAAGCTTTTAATTTAGTGGAAGGGAGCATCTTTCAGTCTATACTTTTTGTTTGGCTTCTGCCTTAGATTTGACTGCTGCTCAGTGCAGTGCTGATGTATATGAACCTGAAAGCATGGACGAAGCACACAGTTTTCTCAGTACATCTTGCCAGAAGAGCAGTTTGAAATGTGATGCCTCAGTTGGGCACCTTGTTGGATTGATTTGGTTATGAGAGAACTCTGGGGCCGCACCTTAATCTGCCTTTGAAGGTGCGAAGGTCAAATGAAAATGAAGCTGAGTATTTATTGTCGAATGAGACGGCTCAAATCCAAACTGCAAGTCTTTCCCCCTTAATCCATGGAGAATTTTACTGTGGCTGAAGTGACACAGATTGCTCAAATATCTAGGTGTTTGTGTGTGTGTGTTTCGTACACACAGACTCTGTGGCGAATAATGCAATGTGCTAAATTAGTGGTTTTCCTAAATGACAGAATGATCTAATTACTGCTTCCCTTTGAGCTACTGAAGAGGGCAAAAATATCTTCAGTGATTGTATATTTGCTTTCATCTGCATTGAATATCTGAAAAGCAAAGCGGGTAAATTACCTCTTTTGTCTTTTGTGACACAGCAATCACTGCATTTCAGAAGAAGTTCATTGAATGTAACCGTGGCAATTTAGAACCTTTTTCTCATTTACTCTCCTTGTGCTCATTCAGATTGATTATTTCTTAATTTTTTTTTGTGTGTACACAAAAATGCACTTCCGTTGGAACAGCTGAGTTGTGTCGTCTTTACATTGCATACTAATCATTTTGGATATATTATTAATATGCCAAGTCTGGGCAAATTATCATAAGTGGCCACTAAATTTGGAAAATTGACACAGTCACTACTTTCTTGGATTGATGTGAAAACTAAATACTGTAAATAGTATACAGTAAATCTGAATTATTTTTACTCATGTTTTATGATATGGCTAAGTCTTATAAAGGCAGTGCATTCTTCCATATCCCTGAGTTGTCCTTTTGCAGCTTCAGTCCTTTTGATGAAGATGCTCCCAAGGGTATGTTGGGCCCAGTGAAGGTCTCTCTATAAGCGAGTCCTCGCCATTTACATCGGGGACCTAGGGCGGAGAGTGTTGCACAGAGCTGTGGCGAGTAATAGATATTTAAGTCTGATCACGGACTTGTCAGCCGCCTGTCACCTCTGTGGCGAGGAAGAGACCGTGTTCCACACGTACTGTATATGAAGTGGGAGAAGTTGCAGCCCCTGTACAATTATCTGAAGGGGCTGCTCCTCAAGTTTTGGCTGCACTTTAGCCCCACGCTCCTGATCTTTGGTTACCCGGTACAAAAGGGGGAGGGTCGGGAGAGAGCAGGTGGGGAGTGTGTTCTCCCTGTCAGTTTGCTCCTGGGCCTGGCCAAGATGGCCATTCGTGGGTCCAGGCAGCGGGCGGTGGAGAGTCTGCCCCTCTCCCGGGTCTACGTCTGTGCTCGCGTGTTCCCTCTCCAGGGAACTTTGGAGGCCTTCCGTGAACGCTGGTCGCCGCGAGGGGTATTGTCTATAAAGTTGACAATATTTGAATCTGATATCAGCTTGTTTGTGAACTGCCGATGGCAGTCTTGATTTTTTACTAATTTGTACTTGTGTATAATTTAATAAAAGCATTTTGGATTATAATTTTTTTTTAAAGGTGATGTTGAGTGGGAAGTTGCAGTATTTAGACCCAATGACGATGAAGGAGTGCAGGGGTGGATTGATTAGTCTGGGTGTTGTATGACTTGCAGTAGTGATGTTCCGTTGTACTCTTTGGTGATGCAGGTTGTGAGTCCAGGCAACGGTGTCTGGGTGAGTTACTGCAGAGGCACACAGCACCACAGTGCACAGTGATGGCAGGGGGGATGAATGAATGAATGAATGAATGAATAGTGAACGGGGTGGCAACCACATCGCTGGTTAAATTCAATGTTTATTCCCGAGGTTGGATAAATTCAGCAGGCCATGCAGCATTTGTGGAGAAAATAAAACACCAGCTAAAGTCTCATATTAATGACATTCTGATGTAATACATGCTGCAGGTTTGTTGGAAGGTCATCATCAGTTTGACATGTTAGCTCTGGTGCTCTACCTGCAGATGCTGTCTGACCTGCTGAATATATGCGACCTTTCATAGTCCCTGTATCAACTCTATTTGACTTTTATATGTTCCTCATACACGCGAGTACGACCATAAACCACGGAATCAGTCCTGCCATCATGTATAGTGAAGGTGGACACAAGGTGCTGGAGTAACTCAGCGGGACAAGCAGCATTTCTGGAGAGAAGGAATGAGTGACATTTCGGGTCGAGACCCTTCTTCAGACTGATGTATAGTGTACACTCAGACTCATGTATTGTGAACCTTGTTTACTCTGAAGATGCCAAAAACATGGACAGTATAAGAAAAAAATGCACTCAAACAAAAGCCTCAAGGCCCATGAACTAACTGAATAAAATGGAGTAAAACAGAGTCTGCTGTTGCTTTATGATGGTTGCCTTGAGCAATTTAATATATTACTGTTTAATGCACAAAATTAAGTGTAACTGCTAATTGGACTGAAGTGGCTATGAAACAAATGCAGTTGCTTTCTAACTACAAATTGCACAATATGTTTGAGCCATTAACTGTATCAGGCTGTTGAATTCTTTCCATTGATTGAAAGGGTTTTATACAAACAATTAGCTTTGCAGTCTTTTTGCAAAGAGCTGCAGAGCCTTGAAGAAAGCCATTTGGCTGGTCAGTCCATAAATATCGCTAATTCCTTACCCCAGCCCTTTCTCATCAACTCTCAATATTGCTCTCTATGCCTTAGCCCTTCTAATCATTTAACTTCTTAAAAAGCCACTCTCTCAACAAGGATGATTCTGCTGAATCCCTGATTTAATTTCAAGCCGCTATTATTTCTCTTCCTCAGTACAAGGAACGCTCACTCCGTCATTTTTGTTGAGCATTCGAGGTCACGTCACAGCATTTTCCATGGAAATAAATGATCCAATTGATTCACATATATTCCTGAATCAGTAACCATGGATTTTTCAGGTCAGCCCTGTTAAATGTTTGTTTTGCAATCTTCCCTGTGACTATGTATCCAAAATATATAAAGGTGACTTGAATTGTACTGTTAACCTAATGGTCTTAACTATGGTGTGATGTAAGTTTACCAGAACGTCATTGCTTCTGGGTCGATAATGGTTAACTGGTCCTGTGGCAGACCATAAATATGAAGCAATCTTGACCTGGCGTGATCCCAAATAAAGCTTCAAAGTGCAGCTAGTTAGTAGGTGTAGGTTTATTTTTGTCAGGCGTACCAAGGTACAGTAAAATGCTTTGCATTGCATGCTATCCAAACAGATCAGATATACCATATATAAATACACTCAAGGCAAACTCAAGTACAATGAATAGAAAAAAGGGGAAGATACAGAGTGCAGAATATAGCCCTCAGCATTGTACTCCACTGTCGCGTGTCAGTTGGCAGTTCAGTGTGTTTGTAAGAAATCTGCATCTATTCATTGTAAGTAATCATTGAACTTTGGTAATCAGTATTGATTGCACTATGAATACGTTACATATATTGATGTTATATTTGGCCAAGGCTATGCCATTTCCTTTAAATCTTAAATCTTAAGAAATTAAATCTTAATTGTGAGTTAAAAGATGAGCGTATTTTAAATTTGCCAATGAAAACTTCATTTCTGGAAAACCCGTTTCAAAGCTGCATTTCTCCATGATTTGACGTACGAGCCATTGATCATAAAGCAGGCATTCTTTAACATTTCAATAAAAACAACTTTTGCTCTCTATCATTTCTGCACTTGAATTCACTTGCCAATTCTCAGAGATTTTCAAACGAGGTGTTTCACAGATTAAATGTTGCGAAAACGCCATTCATTCCGTTACAAGGCAATGTTTTGTGATAATCTTTTCCCACCCTTACACTTCCGCTCTCTGAACTTCAAAGAGAATGTATTGAAGTTGTTGCTTGAAGGAGAACTTGTGTAATGCAAGAACACATTTACAAAATTCATACAATAGAAACTCGTACAATTGTAAATTCATAATTGGAATCATTTCTTCCCTTTAGTTTTAATCATGTCAATGTGAAAAATAGTTGGACTACTTAGCTTCTCTTAAATCTTCTGCAAATTAATCACACTTCCTCACTTTGGGTTATATAGTGCATGTGCAGATTTGAAGTATAGCGAGTTCGTGTGGAGGCATAAACAGTATATTTTGTTGGCGAATAACAACATGACATACAGTGACAGTTACGAATGACTCAGAAAACCCTAAACATTCATAATAATAAAACATTAATGTTAAAACACCATTGATCAAGCATTGTGAACCAACAAAATACCAGATCAAAGGGAGGCTGCAGATTTGTGGCTGTTGAGTAGAGCAACTACTCGTGGATAAAAACAGTTTTTATGTCTGGCTGTGGCAGCTTTGACAATCCGGAGTCGCCTTCCAGAGGGAAGTGATTCAAAGAGTTTGTGGCCAGGGTGTGAGGGGTCAGAGATGATCTTGCCCGCTCGCTCCCTGGCCCTTGCAGTGCACAGTGTAGGAAGGAACTGCAGATGTTGTTTTAAACCGAAGATAGCCACAAAAAGCTGGAGTAACTCAACGGGACGGGCAGCATCTCTGGAGAGAAGGAATGGGTGACGTTTCGGGTCGAGACTCTTCCCCAGACTCAAGAAGTCTGAAGGAGGTTTCGAGACCCGAAGCATCACCCATTCCTCCTATCTAGAGATGCTGCCTGTCCCGCTGAGTTAATCCAGCATTTTGTGTCTTATCGCACTCAGTCTAGTTCTATGTTGTCCCTCCTTCGCATCTATACCCTACACACTAGGGGTAATTTACAGAGGCCAATTAATCTACAAACCCAAATTTGTTTGGGATGTGGGAGAAAACTGAATCATCCGGGGAAACCCACATGGTCACAAGATGAACATACACTTTCCACACAGGCAGCACCCAAGGTCAAGATTGAACTCGGGCTCTGGCACTGTGAGGCAGCACCTCTACCAGCTCATGCCCATAAGATCATAAGGAATAGGAGCAGAATTAGACCATTCGGCCCTTCAAGTCCACTCTGCTGTATCTCTCCCTCCTAACCCCATTCTTCTGCCTTCTCTCCATAATCTCTGACATCTGTACCAATCAAGAAAATGTTTTTGATAGACGTGAAGATCCTGTAGAATAAAGCCTTTATTAATCGTGCTTTATTAAAAGTATAAATAATGGAAACTATTACCTAATTATGCCAAGCCACAAAATTTCTGACTCCACTTTCTTCTGTAGCAAGTTACCAATGTAACTTCAGTAAAAACCTTGTTAATATGAGACAAGTGACAGTCTAATATTTCCTTCTTTGTTGCAGAATTCTACCCAGGAAGTTTATTTCAAGAGAATTATATTCTAATTAGCTTATTTTGAAACAGCACATTTTGCATGCATGATTGAAGTGTAGATATACTTAAAATAAAATGATATTTATGAGCCGGTGCAATGCTGGTGCTCTCAGGATGTTGTAGAGTGTTTAATACGGGCTGACACTAGGTTTAATATTATCTGTTTAATATTGGCTGTTTCAAATTTTCTGGTGCTGGAATACACTTTCAAATATGATTTTCAATAACATAAGGAGATAACATTTAAAGGAGATATGCGGGGCAAGTTTTTGACACAGAGAATGGTAGGTGCCTGTAAAGTGCAGCCAGGGATGGTGGTAGAGGCAGGCATGAGATTGGCATTTAAGACGCTTTTAGATGGTCACCTGAATATGCAGGAAATGAAGGGATATAGATAATGTGCAGGCAGAGATTAATTTTCTTGGCATCATGTTCGGCATGGAAATAGTGGGCTGAAGGACCAATTCTTGTGCTATATTGTTCTATACAATGTACTATTTTCGTAGGGTAGGCAAAATGCTGGAGAAACTCAGCGGGTGCAGCAGCATCTATGGAGCGAAGGAGATAGGCAACGTTTCGGGCCGAAACCTTTCACCCGCTGAGTTTCTCCAGCATTTTGTGTACCCTCGATTTTCCAGCATCTGCAGCTCCTTCTTTAACAACAGTACTATTTTCATAGGTTACTATTACATTTGGATTCCTGTTCAGAATTTCTTTGGTACTATGTGAATAAATAGAAAAAATGTCGTACAGGAATTTGTATTTTTGGCTAGTTCACTTTTTGTTAAATCACTACCCCTCCAAATCTTCAAATGATGTCAATACTTTTTAAAGAAATAACTCCAGCTATGAAACTTAACAGTAAACAATATTTCAATGAGTATTTCAATGTGGTAACCTGGTAGGTTAACATGAAAGAACGGATGAACTGAACTGTTCATAGAAAGAATGAAAACTTGCAAATATAATTGAAACTTAATTTGCCAGATTTAAGATCCGAAATTAGCATGCAAATAATTAGCAGACCATATTTCCCATGAAGCATTTTCCATGGAAATAAATGATCCAATTGATTCACATATATTCCTGAATCAGTAACCATGGATTTTTCAGGTCAGCCCATATTTCCCATGAAGCATTTTCCATGGAAATAAATGATCCAATTGATTCACATATATTCCTGAATCAGTAACCATGGATTTTTCAGGTCAGCCCATATTTCCCATGAAGCATTTTCCATGGAAATAAATGATGGAGTTAACGTTTCATTAACAGGTGTATGTTTCTGATAGTGGACTCAATAACTAAATAGTGTTGATATGTTCAGCCTTTTTAAAACACGGTGGAAGTTTTATCACTAATTTCACAGGATGTAGGTGGTGCTGGCAGAACTTGCATTTATTGCCTTATGATACAGGATACACAAACTCTTGACCTGTTCTGAAGATATCTTTGTATATTACAGCTAAGTCTTCTAGCCTACGATGGTGAGTCAAGTGGACACGGTGGTGAAGAAGGCAATTGGCACGGTTGCCTTTATTGGGAAGAGTATTGAATACAAAAGTTGGGATATCAGGTTGCAATTGTATAAGTTGTTGGTGAGACCACATAGAGGGAACAGTGTGCTGTTCTGCTCACCCAGCTACAATCCTTGACAAGGACTGTGACATAGTTGTATAGTAATTAATTTAGTATATTTGTTTGTCTTGTATCATGGTGGTGGGTTCTGTTTTGTTTTATTGTAAATATTATTTTTAATTATTGAATAGTTTTGATTAATAAAAAAAAGCTACAGGAAAGGCATAATTAAGTTGGAAAGGGCACAGAAGAGATGCATCAGGATGTTCCCTGGTTATGTGGTGCTTGAGTTACAGAGTGAAGCTGGATAGTCTTTGTTAGGTAGAGGATTCTAAAACCAGATGGCATAGGTTCAAGGTGAGAGTGGAGAGATTTAAGAGGGGCCTCAGAAGCAACCTCATCCCTCAGAAGGTGGTCCGTATCTGGAATGAGATGCCAGAGGAAGCTATAGGAGTGGATACAATTATGAACTTCAAAGATTCTTATTGTATATAGACATGGACTGTTTCATTATTAAAGCCCTGTCCCACAGTACGAGTTTATTCCAAGAGCTCTCCCGAGTTTGCCCTGATTCAAACTCGGAGATTTACGGTAATGGCCACTCGTCGGTACTCGGGGCTCTCGTGGACATTTTTCAACATGTTGAAAAATCTTTACGAGTCTTCCCGTGCTTACCTGCTGTTAGCGAGTCTTCCCGAGTACCTGCCGTTAGCGCTAAGAGACGTCCCCGAGCTCCGACGTACCCGCTATGTTCATTCTCTGTGCTTACCACGAGTTTGATTTTTTTTAAACACAGGAGTGCTCTTGGAATGGAGTCGTACCATGGGACAGGGCTTTAGGCTGAAATTCTAACAGCTAGAGTATTTGGAAATGAGAGTGCTAGACAACTGGTTTACCTGTGGGTATAGATTACACTGGTGTTTATCAATGTAATACTGAGTGGATCGAGCATAATTATTTGGCTGTGAATTTGTTTTGGGCATCAAGGTGTCATAAAAGCGAAATGTTAGTTTCATTTTTTCCATCCTGATTATCAAATAATAGTGTAGAGGGGGAGGGGGTGTGAATAGGCAGCCTGATCTACGTTGATTATTTTGTCGAGCTAGTTTTCCCTTGCACTGCTCTGTCATCCTTCAACTCTATATCCAGTTTACGTTGATATTTATTCCCATACTCATTTAGTTGCTGCTTACCTACATGCAACAATAAGCTCTGCATTAATGTTTTCTTCTCCCGTTCTTTTGCCAGTTGCCATAAATTGCATCATCTGCTCACCAATTCTTTCCAAACAGTTTCTTATCTATTTCATGAATATTCCTGTGTAGGAAGGAACTGCCTATGCTGGTTTTTACCAATGATAGACACAGCATGCTGGTGTAACTCAGCAGGCCAGGCAGCATCTCTGGAGAAAAGGAAAAAGTGATGTTTCGGGTCAGAACCCTTCTCCGGAGATGCCCACTGACCCGCTGGGTTATTCCAGCATTTTGTGTCTACTTTCATCATGAATATTGTTATCAAGTCTCCTTTTAAACTTATCTGTTCTAAGTAGAGCAACACAATTTCTAGGTACAAACTAATAATTTATTCTTAGATCTGCCATCCGTGTGAATTTCATGCAATGCTCAACATAGGAACTTATAAAGATTTAAAATAATTTCCCTGCTTTTGCACTGCATGCACTTGTTAATAAAGCCGAGATCTATTTGCACTTTAACAATTTTATCAATTTGAAATGACACATTTGTAAGATTTGCAATAATGCAAATGTCTCCCTCCTGCATCTATTTCAAAATTATACCATTTAAATTCTATTACGGCTCCATACTTATGGATTTTATTTTTTGGTTCATGACCATTTTCTTTGGTCTTGAACCGAAACAGAACATGTCGTACAGTGGGTCAGGCAGCACCTATTAATTTTGTTCAAGATTTTCAGCACTTGCATTTTTTAATAATTTATATTTTTTATCTTTCGTTCTTTTGCCTCCTCCCTTCACTATTAACCCCATAATTCTCTGCACGTAGCGATTTTCAAATGCGTACCAGGAAAAATACAGGCTTTTTTTTGTACTTCCAATTTAAATCCATGCACAGAACCATATTGTAGTGCCGGTTATCGAAGTGTGATGAGATGTTTTGTAATCAAAGTTTTGTTCCAAAGATATTCTAGCACAGAATTTGATAAATTATGTTTGCATAAGTATATTCGAGTTCCTGTTGAGGAATTATTATTAAGACACAAAATTCTTGAAGTGAAATCCTTTCTCCTTCCCATCCCATCTTTATATCTGAATGAATGGAACTTTCATTGCTCAAAGTTCAGCCTTAAACATTCCTAATTGATTAACATTAGGAGACAACATGCTGATTGTTTTGCTAATGTCTGGGTGGGTGAATGAAGTGATGAATATCTATTCATAAAAGTCATAAATAGATACATTTCTATTGCGGCAGCCTTCCATTTCCCATCATATGCTGGCTTCATTGGTGTCAAATTGTTCACTTTATCTGGAGACGAACTTGGCAACAAAGGGGAGAGAAAACCAATCTGTAAATCTTTCAACATCACTTCCTCAGCTGGATAGAGAGAGTTAAGTTGCATACAGGGCAGGAATCTTAATGGGACTTTGTGAAATAGGTCTAAGACGTCATGATGGGTCTGATGCACAAGTGAGTTTGTTGGGCACAAGCTTTTACTGTTGGTTATCCTTTGCTATTGGCATGGAAAGGTGAAAACCTTCATTTAGCAAAATCTGCCTCTTCCAACATCACTGATACGGTGTTGCTAATGGTGAAAAATGCATTCTTCCCATCAAACTAAATTATAGAATGGATTAATTCTATTTATGGAGATAATCTTCAGAACTAATAGGAAACTGTTCAACTTCTGGTGACAGTGTTTCAGCACCAAGGTCACCCCAAGCTCGGTAGTCGAGCAGCGTTTTGCAGAAAACATTTTGTATTGTCTCCGTTCTAAATGGTCTTGTGGAATTTCAAATTCATGCACTGGGTTCCCAGTGAAGCCCTGTATACATGGTGGAAGGTGAATAATTATGCTGCTACCTGATGCCCTGTGGGGGTGCCTGCAGTTTCTGCCTTGGCCTCATAAGCTACCACAGAACCAACAAAATTCAGCATCCTCAATCCCAAGGCTTTGCCTGAAAAGAGCATCATATAGAATAACAAAATTCCAGGACAGAGTGAACATGAAAATGATGTTTCCAGTAAAGGCAGAGTCTAAACCCCGAGGGCACAGGCTCAAAATGAAAGGACGTACCTTTAGGATGGAAATGAGGAGGAATTTCTTTTGTCAGAGGGTGGTCAATCTATGGATTTCACTGCCATAGACAGCTATGGAGGCTAAATCATTAGGTATTTTTAAAGGGGAGATTGACAGGTTCTTGAACAGTACAGGTGTCAAAGGTTACGAGGAGAAGGCAAGAGAATGGGGTTGAGAGAGAAAATAGATCAGCCATGATCGAATGGTGGAGTAGGCTCAATGTGCCTACTTCTGCTCTAATGTCTTATAATGGTCATATGGTTTTATAATGATTTTAATGGAATAACATATCTCATGCTTGTCCGTGTACAAAGCATGGCTTTTATTAGAGACATAGTCATGGAGTGATACAGTAGGGAAACAGGCCCTTCGGTCCAATTTGCACACACCAGCCAACATGTCTCAACAACACTAGTCCCACCTGCCCGGTTTGGTCCATATCCCTCCAAATCTGTCCTATCCAAGTACCTGTTTCCTAAATGTTGGGATAGTCCCTGCCTCAACTATCTCCTCTGGCAGCTTGTTCCATACACCCACCACCCTTTGTGTGAAAACGTTACCCCTCAGATTCCTATTATATCTTTTCCCCTTCGCCATAAAACTATGTCCTCTAATCCTCGATTCACCTACTCTGGGCAAGAGACTGTGTATCTATGGATCCGATGCGAATAACTTACTTATAATTGATATTATTGTGCATTTATTAGAGATATTTCTGAATGAAATAGTATTTCGTATAATGACTTTAGTTTTTGTTTATATATATGTAATATTTTTGTTTTTCAAATTTTCCCTTTTTATTTTCTTTTTATTTACAATTGAAGTATGTGGGAAGAATTTTTTATTCTTTTTTATTTACTCTTTTTTCTTTTCTCTTTTATATATCTTTTTCTTTATTTCCAAAAAATAGAAGATATTAAGTATTGATATGTTATTTGTAGTAATATTGAATTAAGGTGTTAGTTTATAAAGTAAGCTTTACATTGTAAACGGTTTACTTCAAATAAAAAAATATTACACACACTTTAACCACAAAAAAAAAAAAAAAAAAAAGAGACTGTGTATCTACCAGATCTATTCCTCTCATGATTTTACACACCTAATAAGATCACCCCTCATCCTCCTGCTCTCCAAGGAATAGAGTCCCAGCCTACTCAACCTCTCCCTGTAGCCCTGGCAACACCCTTGTTAATCTTCTCTGTTCCCTTTCCAGCTAGACAACATCTTTTCTATAACATGGTGCCCAAAACTGAACATAATAATTCCTTGCACATAATTGCAATTAGTTTGTAGTAATGTTGCAATTTAGTAGATGACCACCCCTGGTAATGAAGAATGAACAGAATGTATATATTACATTGTCATTCTGAAATATTGAACTCTTCATGGTCAGAATGAAACAATGGTACCAGCATTCACGAAAGGCTTACGTTATAACAGTCAAATAATAGAAAATCATGAGTGTTGAACATTTAAAAAAAGTAAATCTCTAACAGAAATTTTCAGCAAGCATATCCAGCCCAGACATTATGCACACTGTTTCCCTTCAACCTGCATTTCTTGGGAAAGAAGGAAATGTACTGTAGCCAAAACATGGAATTAAAACTCCAAGAGCAATCAAAAAAGTGGCAGCACATTGCATTGACTCCTCCTAATTTCAGCTCTTTGTCAGCCTATCTTCTGTTCTGGAGCATGTCCTCTCCTCTCCAAGGAATTGCAGTAGTTATTGTTTGAAGGGGCACTGCACACACCACACAAGTAAAGAACCTATTAGATGTTGCTGTATGAAATGAAATTCTTCTCAGCCGAGAAGAGCTTTTTAATTTTGTAATATGGTCCTTGAATCTACCACCATCATGCTGGAATTCAAATAAATGACTCAAATAGACAGAATCAAATTAATGTGAAGGTTTAGTCATCGTCTCTCTAAACCTCTGCTCTGTAATGAAAACTGCCTCACATCCTGCAGCCCATCTTGATAGCCAAGAAATGCAAGAGTGCTGTAGGAAGGAACTGCAAATGCTGGTTTAAACCGAAGAGAGACACAAAATGCTGGAGTAACTCAGCGAGACAAGCAGCATCTCTGGAGAGAAGGAATGAGTGACATTTCAGACACACCACAAAACATCACCCATTCCTTCTCTCCAGAGATGGTGCCTGTCCTGCTGGGTTACTCCAGCAATTTGTGTTTTAAATTCAAGAGTGGGTTCAGTTGGTCTTTCTCCATGCGTTTGATTACGGTACCTTCTTCCAAGACTGGACGTGACGTTCTGGTTACATCTCTTGCACAGTTTAGACTGTAGCATTCTTCATTCAATATTTCAACAATCCAGTGATATAACCCAAGTGCCTGTTTTGTTTCTTAATGGTCTGGTAAGTTGTGGAACTTGGACTTAAGTATGATTTGCAGGTCCTGTTGGCTGTCATCTTCTTCCTGGGCAGATCCCTGGGATGCAAAACGACTTGCTTCCACTTCAGTTCTGAGGAGCTGAAGGTATCTGTGTGTGAAGTCCTTTATGCCTCATCGGCCATTGTGTTATCAACTTCCAGAAAGCTGCAGTAGAGCAAAATGTAGGGCCAAGTTGACTGGAACCCACACGTGATTCTCTCACACGCACACACACATGCACACACACCACCCCCGCCCCCCCCCCCCCCCCCCCCCAAATTGATCAATTTCCCTCCTGGGATAAATAAATGTAACGTGCATGTATCAATTAATTTTTTTGCATTATACAGAAATATAATTTCAAAAATACAAAGATCTTAATGTCGGCATACAAAAATAAATATCAATTCTTATGTGATTATCAATTTTTAATTTCAGCCCTGAAATGAATAACTTGCATTTTTTCTGTGACAGCAACTCCCAAATCAATGACTTTTACTACCTGAGCCCAGGGGACCATCATGGACCAGTTTCTCAGCAAATAATACTTAGGGCGGCTTCATTCATCATTGCTGGGCCAAGGGGGGAGGGGAGAATGTTAACCATATGGATTATAACTACAATGCAGGCCCATCTTCAAGGTCATCATTTGATGGGTGGGCATCAAATGCAACCTTGGTAGTGATGCTCATCTCTCAAATAAAGGCATACTGGACCCTAGAACCCACATCCCGTGTTGATTGCCATCACTCATTGCCACTGAAACACAAAATGCACAAAACTCCCATGACAGAAGAATCGTTTTATTTAAAGAGTAGCGTGTGTCTGTGCCGTTTGTGTTGCCCCATCTGATTTTGGAGGGGAAACCGACGCCACAGACCTAGCACAACATATTGTAAGCTGATGATGCTGGCAATTAATGCAACATCGTCCAAGAGCAAATATTAGTTCAAATGCAAGTGAGAAAATGGACTTTGACAAATCTAATTTGTGTCTATAGATATAACAAAATGATGCAGGTGCTACTGAAATGTCAAAGAATCAGCCCGTGTTTTTCACACTTCAATCTATTGTTACGCAGCTGATTTCTGTGGTTCAATGGTACTTTATTGTCACATTGAAATTTTTTTGCATACAGCGACAATCCCTCCATACATTAGGCACGATCACACTAAGTGTTGGTGTGTAGGATAGTAGACTGCACTGAGCCAGAACTCAGGAGTTGCAACATTTGAGGCGCCATCTTGTACCCTTCAAGTCCGAAGTTTAAAAAAAAAATGTTAGAGTCTTAACTTTGAACCGTTATGGTCCGTTGTCCTGGTGGCGGCACGAGGTCGGTGCTGTAGGGGTCCCAGCTGTAAGTTAATCCCTTGCTCAAAATGACTTACAGCAAATTACTTGCTTACTGCCACCCTGCTCTTCCAGGGAGCTGACTGCTCATAAATTGGCTGCTGCATTTTCTACACCGACCACTGTGATTACACTTCCTTCATTGCAAACATAGAAACATATAAAATAGGTGCAGGAGTACACCATTTGGCCTTCGAGCCTGCCCCGTCATTCAATATGATCATGGCAGATCATCCAGAATCAGTACTATGTTCCTGCTTTCTCCCCATATCCCTTGATTTCCGATTCTAAAGTGATTTAATGGTGGTGAGAGGTGTCATTATAACACTGACCTGTATTTCTTTTGAGTGTACTGACTCCTTTGGACCCTCTTACTTAATCGGTTCCACTTTGAACTGGAATCAGTGCAAATAAGAATTGATACTGAAGGTGGTCTTACTGACACAACCTACATTTTCAATGATTTGGTTCATTGGCTAATTCTTCCTTATTGAGATCCAGGCACCACTAATTGATGTCACTGTTGGGGTGGGATCAAGTTGCAGCTGGCTGAAATGACAGAGTTAATGAGCTAAATGCAGAGGCTGCAAGGTAAGCACTCGAGTAACTCTGCTCTTTTCTGTTTGGTGGTGGTGGGGGGAGAAGGTGGGATGAGTATGGAATTGTTGACTAGAGAGGAGATATGGTGTGGGCTTGTTTGATGATGGGGAGGGGTGGGGCTGGGCTAATTTCTTGAAAAAGTACATTTCAGATGTTATGAAGTGGAAAGAACCATCTTGAGAACAGGCGCAGATACAGTGAGAAAGGGGTCTTGTCCTTATTGGGAGGTGGTGGGTGTAGTCCAGTTATTTGTGTGAGTCAGTGGGTTTGTGGTAGTTATCAGTGGATGGTTAGTCTTTTGTGATGGAGGCAGAGAGAAAGGGGAGAGAGGCATTGGAGGTAATTAGAGGTGTTTAAAATGAAGGGAGGGTTTGATAGTGTGTTTGGGCAAGAGCAATGCTGGTATGATTAATATAATGCCCCTGTCCCACTTAGGAACCCTGAACGGAAACCTCTGGAGACTTTGCGCCCCACCCAAGGTTTCCGTGCGGTTCGCAGAGGTTCCCGGAGGTTTTTGTCCTCCGGCAACCACCTTCAACTAGCATCGCAACTGGCTTCGACTAAAGAAATTACCAATTTTTATAATGGAAACGACTTTTGACCATTAGGGAGACTGACAAAAACCTCCGGGAACCACACGGAAACCTTGGGTGGGGCGCAAAGTCTCCAGAGGTTTCCGTTCAGGTTTTCTAAGTGGGACGGGCATAAGATCATCAGACAAAAATCAAATCAGTATTCAGGAGAAATGTCTTTAGCCAGTGACTAGTGAAAATGGGAAACTTGCTACAATTGATATTAAGCTTGGGTGACTAGTCTATATGCATGGAATTGAATATGAAATACATATGAGTGATAATAGCAGAGAGGACAGAGTTAGAGGAGTTTGGATGGAAGGAGGTTGGGTGAGGCACAAATGGGGTGAAAATACCAAATGGTATTTTCTATGCAATTCTGTATACAATATCTTTCTCGTCTAAGAAATTTGTATTGTGAGGATTTGCCTTCTAATACTCAGTGCATGAGGGGAGTTGATAAGCTAAATGCACAGAGTCTTTACTTTGTGTAGGGGAATCAAGAACTGGAGGACATGGGTTTAAGGTGAGAGGGGAAAGATTTAGTAGATAACTGATTTTCCTTTCACTTGGAGAGTGGTGGGTGTATTGAACAAGCTGCCAGAGGAGGTAGTTGAAGCAGGTATTATACCAGCATTTAAAAGACCATTGGACAGGTACATGGATAGGAAAGGTTTAGGAATATGAGTGGGTAGATGGGACATCTTGGGGGGCATGTATGGAGTGGTTGGTTGGGACTGATGGGTCTGTTTTTGTGCTATATGGCTCTTTAACTCTATATGGGTATGAGTAAATAAATCTGAATACTGGATTTACCCAGGGTATAGGATGAATGGGATGCTGTTGCATCAGTTTTGGTTTGAGGTTAAAAAATTAGTTGGGGTTTAATGCTCCCATCTTTTCCATTCTGTATTGTGTGAGACTGAACCAGAATGTAAATGTCAGGATAGTTTGGCCAGCAGATTGGCATAGTCTCAGGTGGGTTAGTTCTTTGTGTGTAAACTCACTTGAAAAGGTTCCTGCTGTTAGCCCGGGGGATTGTTGTATTTGTTTCAATTCTTCTTGATCTAAATTGAATGTGATATGTATAGATGAACAAAGGAATACGCAGTTTTGTCATTGTGGCAGGTGTATGAAGGAACTTGGTTCATTTGTCTTTAAATTGAGATGACCCTGCATGAAATGACTGATCTGGTTATCATCTTGTGGAATTCTGCAATATGAAATGCTGGTAGTTTTGTTTAAATACATGAAATTTGATTTGCAAACAAGTATTTAGAAAAAGAGCCTTTTAAGAAAAAAACCTCTCATTTAACAAAACGTGTCATATCATATGTAGGAAAGAACTGCAGATCCTGCTTTACACCATACATAGACACAAAGCTGAAGTCTGAAGAAGGGTCTCGACCCCAAAGGTCACCAATTCCTTTTCTCCACAGATGCTGTGTGACCCGCTGAGTTACTCCAGGTTTTTGTGTCTATCTTTTCATACCATGTAATATGTGTACGAAGGAACTGCAAATGCTGGTTTACACCGAAGATAGACAGAAAATGCTTTAGTAACTCAGCAGGTCAGGCATCATCTCTGGAGAACGGGTAACGTTTTGGGTCGAGACCCTTCACACTTCAGAAGAAGGGTTTTGATCCGAACCTTCTATACCTTTTCTCCAGAGATGCTGCCTGACCTGATGTGTTATGTGAACACTTTTTTAAAAATTGCTACAGTGGCAATTATAAGCTTCCAGGAGCCTCTGATGTTTTGCTTTCTTCACAATTACCTATCTTTAAATTGCTCTTTCCCTGCTTGCTGGATGGAAGCTTTTTAAAAATAAAAATTAAAAAAATGAGTCATGCCTGCCTACGCTGCAAGATGCCTAGCCGTGCCTGGAACGCTCAGAAGCCCTTGACGCTCAGTTGCAAATGACTATGGCTGGAAAAAAAAATTCCACTTTGCTTTATTTCTTGTGGGGGAATTGTCGATGTTTATTGCTGCTCTTTGTCACTGAATGTGATGGTGAAGCAGTTTCATTGGAATTTTAGATTCGACTTGCAATTACCTCTGTGTCTTGTTAGGAATAGTAAGTTCCGTCTTCCGTTATGTGATCTCCACCACCAGTTTGCCCCCCCCCCCCCCCCCCCCCTTAGCTGTCGTTCATTTGTCAGCCACCCTTCTGATTCCAGCCCTCACTGACACTTGGATCAGCCATGATCATATTGAGTGGTGGTGCAGGCTCGAAGGGCCGAATGGCCTACTCCTGCACTTATTTTCTGTGTGTTTCCCACCAGATGTTGTCATCAATCTAATGGACTTTCTGCAGCTTGCTATGGGTAGGGCACCGTATCATTTTGAAGTGAATATTTCCGGTTGTGAGTTAATTGCCCTGCTGTTTTTCGTGTAATTCAGGTAGAAGATGGTGGTCATTGCCCTGATCTCAACCTACCTCATTGCGATGCTTAAAATTACCTGCTTTTGGACGTAATTCAGGTAGAAGACGCTGGTCATAGTGAAGGACCAGCCTAGGACCGCAAATAAATGTTACAGCGAAGGAGGCGGCAAGGGATAGATGAGGCGATGAAAACATTTGTAATAGAATGAGACTAAATCAATGAGTTAATGGTCATCTTCTCTCCTCTCCCATCGGGCAGAAGATACTAGAAAATGGCTGCATATACCACCAGATTCATGGATAACCTATCCTCCTTCATCAGAATACTGATTGGTCCGCTTAAAAGCTAAAGGTGTAGCCCTGATCTCATTGCGATGCTTACAAATTAAAAAAACATAATTCTGCAATGTTCTAACACTAAATTGTACATTGTGAGGTTTTTCTCAAACATGTTTGAACTTTGCTGTTCTACGTCAGTATAGTTTGATAGTTGTATTTTCATGTGTAGGATGATTTGACTATACAACATGCAAACAGTTTTCTACAGTATCCTGGTAGAGGTGACAATAATAAACCCGACCGATAGTGGGGTGATTTTGTTTCATATGTTATGTGTTGCCAATAGCAGGCCTGTGGGACTTTGCCAGGAGCTCTTCTTCTTTTGTGTGGCGTGCACAGCCTAAAGCTGTAGGACAACTTGTTCTATTTGATCTTCCGTTTGTGCACGTCGAGTTGATTGCATTAGTCGAAACAGGGCGGACCACGTGAAGGTTGCAATCTTCCACCCCGCCAGGAGCTCAGGCCTGCACAAATGGAGAGGGAACTGACCCCGTATCACAGATGGATGACTTGCAACAGAAATAGTCAGTTCTGATGCAGATAAAGCAGGTTATCTAAAATTGGAGAATTTGATGTTGAGCCTGGAAGATTGCAGTGTGGCCACGTGGAAGATGTTTTGTTCCTTAAGCTCCTGTTAGGCCTCGTTGTGAGATTATACAAGGACAGAATCGAGTTTCAGTGCGAGTATAATGAAGAAATAAAGTGACTGGCAGCAAGACTCTGGGGTCTGAAGAACGGTCCCAACCCAAACCGTCATTTGTCCACGCCTCCACAAATGCTGCCTAACCCGCTGAGTTACTCCAGCACTTTGAATTTTGTTGGAGCTGGCAGACACTGTGCAGTTGGCTGCAGAGGTTGATGGGCTGAAGGTGAGGACAGGGGAATTCTATCCCTGCTTTGTCCAGGAGGAGAGGCAGCGAGGGCAGAGGAGCAGGAAAAAGACGAGTTGCAGTCAAGCTCTCTGTCTACCGGGTTTTCTGTTTCTGTTCAGATTTCCAGCATCTATTTTTGATTTCCAGTAATTTTGTGCATCAATAGGTCTCATCCTCCACTGATAACAGTCTGGTCTTTTTTGAAATGAGTCTTGTTGATTGATTCATATTTTGCTCTTTAATGGTTTGTTGCAAACATTAATTCTTTCTTCTACTGTAATTTCAATGCCATTTCCATGACTTTTGCTTATCTATGCACAGACCCATTCATTATTGACGGAAAGGCATGGTGGAACTAAATGGGAAAGGTTGATTCTTGACAGAATGAGCAAATTCATTCAAGATCCAATGCAAACATGGACAGCCTCATTTGCATGGTTTAAAATAGAACTTTAAGTTCAGTAATGGTATGCTGTCATCTATTTAAACTGGAACATGGGTCTCTGCAAGTCTGTGAATCCTGTTTCCCTGGAGATGCCCAACTTTCAAAACCACATACGTTTTAGGTTGCATTCTGTTCTTAAATTAGAAGCTGGCCAAGACCAGCTGCAAGGCTGTTGTATGAAAAAAGTGTAATCTCAGGCCATGGCTGTGGCCTCATTGAATGGGCTTAGAATGTGTAAAGGATTGAACGAATTACTCAGAGTATGCTCTGGGACAATGCTGTTGCCATTTTGGGTTTTGTCGGAACGGGTGACAATACTGGATGAGTAGGAAGGAACTGCAGATGCTGGTTTAAACTGTAGATAGACATAAAAAGCTGGAGTAACTCAGTGGTGAGGCTGCATCTCTGGAGAAAAGGACTACATGATATTTTGGTTCATCAAACTGAAAAAGGGTCCCGACCGAAACGTCACCCATTCCTTTTCTCCAGAGATGCTTCCTGACCCGCTGAGTCATTCCAGCTTTTTGTGGCAATACTGGATGATGTGTAAAGCAAATATCTGACATTGTTCTATTGTGGAAAAGCAAGAGACTGCAATATTTCTGACACTGGGCAGAGTTTGTTCATGGAGTTTAGCTCCGCTTATTGTGAGACTTCTTACGGGCGCGATTTTTTTTCCCCCCTTTTTTCTTTTTCTTTCTCCTTTTTCTTCTTGTGGCCCTCTGGAGTTGGGTAACCATTTTGATGGAATTTCTTGCAAGCAACTGTACAATGATGCATAAGCCACAGATATATATTAGACTTGTCATCTCCAATACTGTAAAGGGAAGTGGCAATGCATTACCAGCCTGAAAACTAGTTCAATAAAGAATGAACGAACGTCCAATGTCAGATATAATGGACCTGTCATTTAGAATCTAAGATGTGCTGCAATTTATTTTCTCAGA
>OY740782.1:21685130-21858970 GCA_963514005.1 Raja brachyura
AGCACTACACACTCAAGTATCAATGGAAGCAATTGCTTATCAATTTCAATGGCCACCAGATGTGAAACATATAAGACACTAATATCTGATTACTGTGAAAAGATTACTTAGAAACATTTATTTTCCTCCTTAGCTGTTTTCCCTAAGACAGTTTTTTTTTCTCTGTTTGTCAAAGGCCAAAATAAATTTTAAGTGCTTCGCTAGTTTCCAAGCAAAATCATATTATGACCAATTCGACCCACGTGATTCAAAATGTGTTGGCTAATTCATCAATTACATTATATCCAACTAGTTTAGTTTAGTTTATTGTCACATGTACTGAGGTACAGTGAAATCCTTTTGTGGGCGTGCTATCCAGTCAGCGGAAAGACAATACATGATAACTGAACTACTGTTATGGATTCATGCATCAGAGCAGGCTATCTGTTGCAGACTTGAAATATTGTCAATACTCAGCTCAGGCAACACCTACAGTGAAATGTCCAACTATTTCCTAATCGAAAATTAGGATTTCCTATGGTTGATGACCTTCCATCAAGACCAGGAAAAGTTACAGTGGCTTGCAAAAGTATTCATACCACTTGAACTTTTCCACATTTTGTCACGTTACAATCACAAACGTATATGTATTTTGTTGGGATTTTATGTGATAGACCAACACAAAGTGGTGCATAATTGTGAAGTAGAAGGAAAATGATACATGGTTTCCAAATTTTATTATAAATAAAAAACTGAAAAGTGTGGCGTACAAAAGTATTCAGCCCCCCTGAGTCAATACTTTGTAGAACCACCTTTTCGCTGCAATTACAGCTGCAAGTCTTTTGGGGTATGTCTCTACCAGCTTTGCACATCTAGAGACTGAAATATTTGCCCTTTCTTCTTTGCAAAATAGCTCAAGCTCAGTCAAATTGGATGGAGAGTGTCTGTGAACAGCAATTTTCAAGTTTTGCCAGAGATTCCCAATTGGATTTAGGTCTGGACTTTGACTGGGCCATTCTAACACATGAATATGCTTTGATATAAACCATTCCATTGTAGCTCTGGCTGTATGTTTAGGGTCGTTGTCCTGCTGGAAGGTGAACCTCCGCCCCAGTCTCAAGTCTTTAGCAGAATCTAACAGGTTTTCTTCCAAGATTGCCCTGTATTTGGCTCCATCCATCTTCCCATCAACTCTGACCAGCTTCCCTGTCCCTGATGAAGAAAAGCATCCCACAGCATGATGCTGCCACCACCATGTTTCACAGTGGGGATGGTGTGTTCAGGGGGATGTGCAGTGTTAGTTTTCCGTCACACATAGCGTTTTGCATTTAGGCCAAAAACTTCAATTTTGGTCTCATCAGACCAGAACAGCTTCCTCCACATGTTTGCTGTGTCCCCCACATGGCTTGTGGCAAACTGCAAACGGGACTTCTTATGGCTTTGTTTCAACAATGGCTTTCTTCTTGCCGCTCTTCCATAAAGGCCGGATTTGAGGAGTGCACGACGAATAGTTGTCCTTTGGACAGATTCTCCCACCTGAGCTGTGGATCTCTGCAGCTCTTCCAGAGTTACCATGGGCCTCTTGGCTGCTTCTCTGATCAATGCTCTCCTTGCCCGACTGGCAGTTTAGGTGGACAGCCATGTCTTGGTAGGTTTGCAGTTGTGCCATACTCTTTCCATTTTCGAATGATGGATTGAACAGTGCTCCGTGAGATGTTCAAAGCTTGGGATATTTTTTTATAACCTAACCCTGCTTTAAACTTCTCCACAACTTTATCCCTGACTTGTCTGGTGTGTTCCTTGGGCTTCGTGATGCTGTTTGTTCACTAATGTTCTCGAACAAACATCTGAGGCCTTCACAGAACAGCTGTATTTATACTGAGATTAGATTACACACAAGTGGACTCTATTTACTAATTACTAATTAGGTGACCTCTGAAGGCAATTGGTTGCATTGGATTTTATTTAGGGGTATCAGAGTAAAGGGGGCTGAATTCTTTTGCACGCCACACTTTTGAGTTTTTTATTTGAAATTTGAAAAAAATGGAAAACCATGTATCATTTTCCTTCCACTTCACAATTATGCGCCACTTTGTGTTGGTCTATCATATAAAATCCCAATAAAATACATTTACGTTTGTGGTTGTAATGCAACAAAATGTGGAAAAGTTCAAGGGGTATGAATACTTTTGCAAGCCACTATAGGGGTAAGACAACTATTAAGTCACAGAGAATGTTAGAGGTGGTTGGGTGAGGGTGGGGTGGGGGCAATGGGGAAAAAATGTTAAAATCTGTGATAGGATAGAAAGCAGAAAAAATTAAAATGATAAAAGGGGTGATAGTGAGGGGTCGATGAGAATGGCAATAGATTGCAGACAAACAAAAAAATAAATTTGGAAGAGTTTTAACTGAGAAAATATAAATATAACAATGATTGCTCAAAATAGAGCAGTTAATGTAAGTTGAATGATACAATACTACACTATATAACTATTTATCCCAGGAGGAAAATTGATCTGCCAACAGTCATAAAAACACAAAATACATGAAACATTAAATTAGTGATGTGGAAAGGATTGGGGGAGGGGGACGAGGAGTCACTCGGAATCAATCTACGCCGCGACAGAAGGAGGATGTGTTGTACAAGTTGATAGCCACAGGGAAGAAGGATCGCCCGTGGCATTCTGTCCGGCATTTTGGTAGAACCAGTCTGTTGCTGAAGGTGCTCATCAGGATGACCAGTGTGTCATGGAGGGGGTGAGCTGTATTGTCCAGGATGCAGTTTGAGGAGCATCTTCCCCTCCAAGACCACCTCCCATGAATCCAACTCTGCCCCCAGGACGGAGCCAGCCTTCCTGATGAGTTTGTTAATTCTATTGGCCTTCGCCTTGCTGCCCCAGCACGCGGCAGTGTAGAAGATGGCACTGGCTACCACCAATTGGTAGCATCTTACTGCTGAACATGTTTACATCTTGTACAGAACATGTTTATATCTTCAAGATAAAAATCTGCACAAGATGCTTGGATAATGAATGAATTGGGTCAATTCTTCAGATTCTACAGCTATTAATCTGTCTAACAGGCATGTTTTTACATCAAGGCATCACAATTAATTGCAGAGCATGAAGTGTAACGGTTGTTCTGCACCACGAAAGACTGATCAAACCAAATCGGTAATGCAAGCAGTAGATTGTTAACAATTTCCTGAACAGAACAAATGCCTGATGTTTGGACCAAGACATAAATAATTGGAAATACTGAATGTTTTCATGAACCGTGAATGCATTTAACGGACGTAAAAAAGTGCAATGATGTTAATTAACAGGTGACCACCAAAAAATGGCAAGAATCCTTTTCTCGTTCCCTTTCTTCAATTCATTAAGATCTAAATTGCACATTCATTTGAAAAAGAATCTGTAAAGCGATCATACCTAAAACTATTGAGATTGCACTGCTAGAGAAGTGCATTTATTGAAGACCTTCTGCTACTTACAAACAAAACAAACAACTTCATACTGAGATTGCAATTTAGTATTTCAAAATGGCAAGCTGCCAATTTAGAGAATACTTCACAGTCAATGGGAATGCTAACAACTACAAATGGATTAACTAGAGCAGCAAATACAACCAACCCAGGAATGAACACTAGGTTCTCTAGAGTCTGGAGGGATAAAATATGGATCTGTGAAAGTACAGGGAGGAATTGGTAATGGGCAGGGAAATGGAGGATTTTAAATTTCGATGGGCACAAAGACAGCATCAGGTGGCATGAGCAATTTTCAGTTTCTGGCATCACTAACCAATTAATGTTAGCTTAATGTATTAGGTCATGAATGGGTTCTTTGAGTGATTAAGGGCAGCTCATCACATACAGTATCTACAAGTGGGTAATCCAAGTCAGAAGGCCACGATTAAGGGGGATTGGATTGGGAAAATGCAGACATTTCCGCTTCCAAGTCCATAAAATGTGGGTGTCATAACATCACCACTCCAAAAAACTCTTATCTAAAGCAATATTTAGTGGTTTCTAAATCCTTTCATCACTGTGCAAGTAGACAGATTACGCACGGTGGAATCTGTCTATCTGGCATGAAAACGGCAAAAATGTTCAAAAACATGCAACACTCAAATTTCAATACATAAGCTTTGCTATATTGGTATAGAAATATGTGTATGCGATGTTATGAGACCATGTTACATGACCTGGTTGTTGGTCTTCAATGAGACCCCTTGTTCCTAAAATCCACACATCCTTGAATGTATTTGATGCAGTACTACAACAGGTCTACAATAATTATATATGCACCGTTTCCTAATACATCAATGTTTTCCACAAGGATAGTTATGGACAGGAAGACAAGAAGTAACTGTAGCGCGGTTAGGCCAGAGGAAAAAATAAAGAGATTTGGATCCAAAAATTCCAAAGTTGATGCAAAGCAATATTGCCAGGGCACCAGAACTCTTCCAACATCTACAATATGATAGAGAGGCAGTAACCCTGTCAGTAACACTTTGACAAAATCAACAAAAGAGGCAACTACAATTAGTGATATAGAGGGAAAGAGACAGACAATAACAACCAGAGTAAGCGCAGAAGAGTTTGAGTGCAGGGTGTTTCAAGCACAGTGGCCTTAATGGATATGCAGGAAATGGGACAAGATGATAATCAAGGGCAAGCAGGACATACAAAGAGCCAAAGAGTGTACTATTGAGCAAGAGTGTTTCTCACAGCATATACAGATAAAATGATTGTCACTGTAAATAATATCGAAGACATTAAGGCACATGTTGAAGAAATGCGGGCATAGGATGTTGCTTTAAAAGTGCACAAGGTTATTCCATTAGTGGGAATTGGCTTTTAGATCAATGGCATGCTCATCAACCGCCCCACTAAAAGGCAAAGGAATCTCATGCAACATAGAAATTAAGGGTTTATTTCAATGCACAGACTTTGATATGTCAACAAGTTACAAGTCTGATGGGGGTGGGATAGGGGTATTTCAGGGATATATCAAGACATTGCATGAATTCTTATATCGTGCACATTGGTAGCACTGCTCTAATTAGCTGAGATAGACATGGATTTACAAGTAATTGGAAATAATTGTGTGTATTGATGGGTAATGTTGGTTAGATAGAAAACAAGAAAAAAAGCAATAATGAAAATTTAAAAAGGGTTCAAAGGGATCAAGACCAGGTAAATAAGTGAGCAAAAACATGTCAGGTGGGATACAAAGTGGAAAAATATAGTTATTCACTTTGATAGAAAACCCCCCATAAATAATAAGTATTCTGAAGATGGGTTCCGACCTGAAACATCACCGATTGTTTTTCCCAGAGTTACTCCTAAAGAAGGATGTATGGTTATATTACTTCTACAATGGCTTTGACTTTGATCTTGATAAATTGCTAAAGATTGGCATACTTAATTAATCCAGGATGGACAATTTCTGATTGAAGAAAAGTACAGTTAATTTGTTGACTTTCTATGTTGATTAGTGGTGAGATTAAAGATTGTGTTGATTAGTGGTGAGATTAAAGATTGTGTTGATTAGTGGTGAGATGTAAGATTAAAGACTAGAGAGTCATCAAATGTTGAAATCTAGAATAAATCCTGTACCTGAATTCTCTCCATACCCCCTGATCCCTTTAGCCACAAGGGCCACATCTAGCTCCCACTTAAATATAGCCAATGAACTGGCCTCAACTACCTTCTGTGGCAGAGAATTCCACAGATTCACCACTCTGTGTGTGAAAAAATATCTTCTCATCTCGGTCCTAAAGGACTTCCCCCTTATCCTTAAACTGTGACCCCTTGTTCCGGAGTTCCCCAACATCGGGAACAATCTTCCTGCATCTAGCCTGTCCAACCCCTTAAGAATTTTGTACGTTTCTATAAGATCCCCCCTCAATCTCCTAAATTCCAGCGAGTACAAGCCGAGTCTATCCAGTCTTTCTTCATATGGAAGTCCTGCAATCCCAGGAATCAGTCTGGTGAACCTTCTCTGTACTCCCTCTATGGCAAGAATGTATTTCCTCAGATTAATGCAAATGTTATACCTATTTAAATGCCCTAAGGGAAGAAAATATATCATGAATTCTTTTTTCCTGCCAGCCAGCCTCCAATAATGCAGCCAAAAGGTCTGTATACATTCCTAAAGAACCTTTAATGAAACAAATTTCCACAAGGTCGTTGTTGAAGTCTAACCAGCTAATCTCTTGTTTGCTTATCATACAATGTGTGGCAATCAGGCGGCACGATAGTGCAGCGGGAGTTGCTGCCTTAAAGCGGCAGGGACCCGGGTTCAATCCTGATTACAGGTGCTTGTGTGCACAGCATTTGTGACCTACTTGGGTTTCCTCCCACATTTCAAGCACGCATGTTTGTAGGTTAATTAGCATAGTATAATTGTAAATTGTCCCTAGTGCGTGTAGATTAGTGCTAATGTGCGGGGATTTCTGGTCGGCTCGGAATCAGTGTGCCGAAGGGTGCTGTTCACCCTGCAGAACCTATCACTGAAGGTAAACATTGACAAATAGTCGAGTCAGGATATCAGATATTCTTCAGATTATGCCATTTTTAGGTTGGACGTGGACTGAAGATTGCAGAATTTATTACAATTCTCGAAGGATATCAGAGCTAAAGACGATGCTTTTGCAAAACCCCTCAAAATTACAATCAAATTCCACTATGAAACTTGTGTCACCTTGTTTGAGCCACAGATTTTGCATCCCATTTCTGTGCAAACCAGCACAATTGCTTTACAATCTGAAGGCTGACAAAATCCTCTGGTACTCAATGCCCCAACTGATGAAGATAGGTATTTAAGATGCCTTCTTTACAACCCTATCTACTTGTGTTACCATTTTCAGATAACCGTGGACTTACACCCCAAGATCCCTTTGTTTATCAATGTGCTTCAGCATCCTGCCATTAACTCTAGTTTCTCCCTACATTTGATCCACCAGAGTGCAACACCACGCACTGGTCTAGATTTATCGGCCCTTACTTCCAACTGTTCTATAAACAAGCTTAATACTTTGCTAAACCTTCTCAACAACCTTCAAATGTTTGTGTTTTCTGCAAACTTACTCATCTGCCGTCCTACATTTTCACTAGAAATCCCTTGCAGCGATCATTGTAGAACTCCACTGCTCATAGACCGCCAGTCAGAATAACACAATAACACCTCATCTGCACTACACTCCGTTTTCTATGGACAAGCCAATTTTCAATGGTTCAATGGTTCTTGATTATTACATGTATCCTGGTACAGTAAAATTCTTTTTATGCATCCAATCTACCAAGTGTCCATGTATCACATATGCCTTAATCTTCTGGTATAGCCTACCATGAGAAACATTTGTCAAATGTTTTACTAAAGTCCATGTGTACAGCTTCCACTCCTTCATCAATAATATTTGTCAACTCCAAAAATTCAATCAAGTTTGCAATGCATGACCTACACAACACAAAGCCATGCGACTTTCCCTTTTCCTGATGCAACCTCGTCCAATCCCTAATCATCTTTTCCAATAATTTGCCTGCTACTGATATAACATTAATCAATGTACAATTTCCTGGTATGTCCCTATTGCCTCCTTAAATAGGGGAACAACACTGGTTGTTCTCCATTCCTCTGGAATGTCACCTGTGGATAAAAAGGAAAAGATCTCTGTCATGGGCCCAGCAATCTCCTCCCTTGCCTCTCAATAGCTTGGGACAGTTCCCATCAGACCCTGGGGATAAATTCCTTGAGAATGCATACAGACCTCCAGGGTCTGATGGGAACTTGATTTTAGTTTTTTGCTTTGAGTTTCTTGAAATGACTTGAGCGGTTTCTCTTTGCGCGGATGCCGTCTTACCTGCTCTGTTGTTCCAGCATTTTCTTTTATGAAGTCATCAGAATTCATTCCCCAGTCATATTTAAGCAGCGTGAGGCGTGGCTGCTTTTAGGTAGATCTTGGGAGGATCCGAACAAACAGCTGCAGTTGCACAAAGTTGGCTCCTGCGGGGTGAGGCTGGCAAGTGCAAGCATGTGCACTCACAAACAGCATGCCGGGAGCTGTGCTCACTGGAGCCCGGTGAGAAGAATTCATGAGGTAATCTGTTCTTCATAAAAATCAGTGAAAAAGCTAAACACTGGTTCCAGAAAGCCGTTTCGGTCTCAGTTAAAAAAATTAGAAAAAATGCAGCTGGCCATTCAAAAATTAATCTCAAGCAACACCCCTTCACATTTGCGAATGCCAGCTTTCAGGCTGACAATGCTTCAACACATTTATTAACTCGTTTGGCTTTGCACAAAATTAACCATTAAGTAATATTTTCATAAAATTTACATTAGGATATCAAAATACATTGTAGAAATGAGAAAGAAAAGAACCAATACTTACCGCCCCACCTTTCTTTAACCCCGAGTACTTGAAAAATACCTATCTAATTAAGCACCAGACAATTCCATTGTGGATAGGTATTCCTGCAGTTTGAACATTCCTTACTTATTGCCATGAACATTTCCAAAGTTTTTAACTGCCACAGAGTTAGTATTTCTAATTCAAAAGTAATTGAAATTACATCACAACAACACTCTCATGATAAGCTAAAACTTGACTAAAGATTTAACGACAGTGAGGATAAAATTGTTCAGTTAACTTTCAGAGAGCAGAAATTTAGGTTAGAAAGTGCAACAAGCCCTCTCAGAAAAAAAAATCTCCTTTTATGGCTTGATACCTAGTCAGCTTGGAGGTTGAATCACCACCAAGATTTATGAGTAAAATTGTCTGAAGTTATGTGGCAAATTCAAACACTGTTGAGGAAGGCACAGCACTGGTTTAAACAGGTTTCTCGCTGGACACTCAGTAATCAGGACCCTTGCTTGTTGACTATATTTGCCTATAGCAGAATAAAACTATCGAGTGTTGCATGGATGTAAAATATCCATTATTTTTACAGAAGTATTATTTTTAGGACATAACTGATCCAAACACAGGTTATCACACAAACCATGATCACTGCAGAGTTATTCCCCATTGGTACTTGCATCTGATAGCTTCCCTTTCTTAATCACTTCAGTCTCTCCCTCAACGTGCTTGTCGTCATCTCTGTTTTCACCATCCTGCTGAGAAACATTTAAATTCTTCGTCCATATGAATTACACACATTCCCAGAGTACTATTTCTCCTTAATGTTAAAAATGGAAAATGCTGAAAATACTCAGCAGGTTAGGCCACACCTGTGAGATGAGAAACAGAGTTGATGTTTCTGGTCAAGATCTTCCACTGTGAGTTGAAAATGATTACCCTCAACATCAATGCAGCTTTTGACTAGGTGTGATATGAAGGAGCCCTAGTAAAAGTGATGTCAATGGTCAACAAACAGAAAACATACTACTGAGTTTGAGTTTAGTTTATTGTCTTGTGTACCGAGATACAGTGAAAGGCTTTTGTTGCATGCTAACCAGTCAACGGAAAGACAATATATGATTACAATCGAGGCATTCACAGTGTACAGATACGTGATAAAGGGGTTGGCATGAATAATGTTTAATGCAAAATAAAGTCCAGTAAAGTCTGATCAAAGAGAGTCCAAGGGTCTCCAATGAGGTAGATAATAGCTCAGGACGGCTTTCTAGTTGTTGGTCATAACATGTATGAAAGATTATTGAGATAGTTGACTATTGATCGTCCCTGCTCCAAAACGATTTCCTCGGGATTTAGGACCAACTATCTTTCAGGCTGGAAGTGGGAATGTTCACTGATGGTTGTACATCAAAACTCTGATAATGTGCTATCCAACGACTCGTGAACCCGATTTTTCTGCATTTGGCTCAGCAGGTGTTGATTCCATTCTCCCTTCAACTCACTGGGGCACCAACGCTCCCATACTCTTAAATCGCTTGCTTCTGTTTTCTGCACTGCCTTGAATCAATTATATTTCAGTTAGACTTGATTGTCACGTGTACCAAGGTACAGTGGAAAGCTTTGTTTTGCATACAAACTGGGAAAATCATACAGCAGCCCTCACCAATGCAGTACACAATTGTCACTACGTGTCTGGTGCCGGCAAATTTACAAAAGTTCACAAAACATTCCAATCTACTGCCTGCTGCTGCACGTGCCAGCAGGCGGCCCTCCACTAGGTCCCCTCTTCATTCTCGGCGGCCTCCAACGGGTCCCTCCATTGTTCATGATGGCCCCCCCCCCGCCGGGTCCCTCCATTGTTCATGATGCCCCCCACCCCCCCCCCCCCCCCCGGCCGGGTCCCTCCATTGTTCATGATGGCCCACCAGTCGGGACCCCCCTTGTTCTCACCTGCCTCTGTTTCCGCTTCCTTGAAACTTACCAGGGTTAAGTTTCCCCACACCTTCTGTGTTTACTGGAAAATTTATTATTCTACTGTGTCACATCACAAAAATAAGAAAAAGATCGTTGGAATGGTTATAAATAAAATCTGATAATCGAGAAAATCTGATGGTTTGGCACCAAAGTTCCAAGGTCGCATGCCAGGTTAACAGAGCTTTACTGTACAATGGGTACACAAAAAGCTGGAGAAACTCAGCGGGTGCAGCAGCATCTAAGGAGCGAAGGAGATAGGCGGCGTTTCGGGTCGAGACCCGTCTTCAGACTTTACAGTGTTCAATTCCATTTGCAACTGCTTGGAGACTGAAGTAAACCATGCCCTCTTGTAACAAGAGTGTTGCAAGCAAGGAGTGGATGAGAAAGTGGGATAACATAGAACTAGTTGAATGGCTGATTGATGGTTGGCGTGGATTTGGGGGCTGAAGGACCTGTTTCCATGCTGTATCTCTAAACTAAAGTCAGGAATCAGATGGAATACTCTTCACTTGCCTGGAGGGGTACAACTTCAATTCAACTCAAAATGCTTTTACTATCTAGGGTAACATAGCTCACATGATTGCACACTCCATCGATCTTCTCGAGATGTGCATCTCCTCCACCGCTGCAAGTATCCTACAATCAATCTACAAAATGCACTGCAGTTACTCACCCACGGGTATCAGGGGTTATGGGGAGTAGGCAGGAGAATAGGGTTAGGAAGGAGAGATAGATCAGCCATGATTGAATGGCAGAGTAGATTTGATGGGCCGAATAGCCTAATTCTGCTCCTATCGCTTATGACCTTTGCTTTTCCAACTTCCCAAACCCTCTAATCCTTTTGTCTCACATTTTGTGTGTATTCATCTCCGGCCTTTATCCAATCATCAGCCTATCAAATGACCCCCTCTCCTGTGTTCACCTATGACCTGCCATGCTTTGTGCTGCACCTCCACTCTTCTAGCTTTCTCCCCCCCACCCCCTCGCCAAAACCTGCAATCGGTCTGAAGAAGGGTCCTGACCCAAAACGTCATCTATCCGTGTTCTCCAATGATGCTGCTTGACCCATTTTGTGTCTTTCCAAAACTCACAACCTCTTAATAAACTTCCAACTCATAGGAACAGCACTAACTGCAGGCTCCACCACACCCCCTATCCCCCACCAAATCATACCCATCCTGACTTGTTATCACTGCTTCACTATTACTTAATGTCATTCTTGGATCCTCCCACTCAAGAGTATTGTAGGTGCAACATCACCAGAAGCACTGCTGTTCCTGTCGTCTCAAGGTCAATTAGGGATGGGCAACAAATTGTGGCCTTGCCACTGTCACCCACATCCAAAAAGGTAAATAATTTATTTTTAATTCTCCTGTCAAACCCATACATTTGACACACAGAAGACTGCAGCTGCTGGAATCTGGAGCAAAAAAATAAACTGCTAGAATAGCTCAGCAGCATCTGCAGAAGGAATGGACAGTTTGAGTTGAAATTCATCCTCTGGAATGAAAAAGTAGATGGGAGATGGCCAGTATTGAGGTGAATGAGTCAGTCCATTCTTTGTTTCACATTTTGTTCTTTTATATGAGTCAGTCACTAAATTTTCAGATGAGAAGAACATTCTTCTCAGAGAACAAGTTTGATTGTGGAACACTACAAATTATATTTCACTACCCAGGGTGGGGGAGGGGGGAAAGGAAGAATGGGAAAGGGGGGTGGGGGTGGGGATGAGGAGAGGAATTGAGCCAGGAAATGATAGACGTGTTGATCTAACATCTGTTATTGGAAATACATAATTTAGGAAGGAGTAAATGTGCACCTGGAAATTTGATCTAGAGTGAACCCGTATGGATTTATAAAGGGAAGGTCGGAGCTAACATGCCTAAATACTTTTTTGAGGGAGTAACTGTAGAAGCAGAAAGGGAAAATCGATGGAAGTCATTAATTTGCACTTCCACAAGACATTTGGTAAGCCTCCAGCGGCAGAACCGACCATTAGCTGAAATTAAAACTCACAGAATTTAAATCAAATTAATGAAAGTATAGTCAGGAGAAAGTATAGTTAGAACACTGGTTAGATTGGGATAAAGGGCATGTACTCAAATGTGGTGTCCTGCAAATACATGCATTGATTAACCTTGTTATTCTACACTTTCAGCAACTTGGATTACACAATGTATAGCTATATATCCAAGATTCTGATGCACAAATGATGTGAATAGAAATACATTGACAGAGATACTGATATATTACTTTGCTGTCAAACTTGCAGCAGATGAACCAACTCTAGTAAGTAAGAGGTCATTCCATTTGGATAAAGAACAACTAATCTGAGTACTATTTAAATAGCGATAAAATTTGAATAGCACGGGTCTAAAGAGACTTTGAATACTGATCACCAAAATGATGCTGCCTCACCCGCTGATTTTTTCCAGCATTTTTGTCTACCTATTAAAATCACATTAGTTAGGTACCAAAAAAATAATCAAAAAGGCTAATGGAGCATATTTCTTTATAACCAGGAAAGGAAGTTCAGCTACAGCTGTACAATGCCAAGCATTTCTATTGTGGATGCTGCAATCTGAATGACGAAAATGCCACATGACTTGAACATGGAGTGCACAGTGCTAGATTAGTTATACAAAAGGGACACCAAGTACTATCCTTCTCTGCTGAAAACAAATTCTAACCTGGCACTTTATATAAGTAAAGAAAATAAATCAAACTACATACTCTCATCATTGTTCAGTGATACAAAACCTCTCAACTAATTATTATAAAGTCATAATATTGAACTTCGATAGGAGACTATCTTGCCAGGATTAGATGGTCTGAGCTTTAGGGAGAGTTTGAGTAAGCTCGGACTCTATTCCTTGGAGTGCAGGATGATGGGGGCTTCTCTTATAGTGTATAAGATCATGAGAGGAATAGATCAGGTAGATGCACAGAATCTCTTGCCCAGAGTAGGTGAATCGAGGACCAGAGGACATAGGTTTAAGGTGAAGGGAAAAAGATTTAATAGGAATCTGAGGGCTAACTTTCTCACACAAAGGATTGTGGGTGTATGGAACAAGCTGCCAGAGGAGGTAGTTGAGGCAGGGACTATCCCAACATTTAAGAAACAGTGAGATAGGTACATGGATAGGACACATTTGGAGGGACATGTGCCAAACGCAAGCAGGTGGGACTAGTGTAGCTGGGACCTGTTGGTTGGTGTGGGCAAGTTGGGCCGAAAGCTTGGTTTCCATGCTGTATTACTCTATGACTATGAACCAAAATATTGGACTGAGATAGGAGACTAATATGGCATTCATCTTTTTTTTCGATTCAGAATCCCATTAGGTTGTTTTTATAGATTGGAAAAAAGTACAGTCTTGGTTCAAATCAAATGGAAAATGTCTCTATCACATCTTTTATTACTGAAAGTCTGATCTTGACCACTTTTGGCTCGCTGTGCTGTGATATCCAAGGGAACGCCGCCACCTACGGCCGTAATTTTTGGCCAGCTCGCACAGAACCCCCCTCCACCTTCCTGGACCAGAGGATTTTTCCCATCGATGAAAAATCAGAGAGATATTAATGTTTTTAACAAATTCGCCATTCTCTCTGCTGCCCCTGCTGGAGGGAGGGGGAGGAACTATAAAACCAGGAAGTGGTGTGCCTCACTCAGTCTCTGCAAGATGGAGGAACCAGAAGGTCATGTCTCTCTGAGCTCTGAATAGCACTGAACACATGTGCGGTGATTGAAGGAGGGAGACATGGCACAGACCTGCGCCTCATCCACAGCCAGGATCGATCCCAGCTGGGTCTCCGGCGCTGTCCCATTCCGTCCCCACCCGAGTGCCCCCCGCCCCCACGGGTGGCTAGAGACATCGGCAGTCAGATGGGAGCTGTACCACCAGGCCCACAGCCAGCGCAGAGAAGCAGCGCTAAACCCAGCTCACTCTGCCTGTCCAGCCTGGGCTTGCAGGAAATATGAACGGAGAAGCAACGTTGGTGTCCTGTCAGTCTAGTCAGGGCTGTAGGTTAACCCGGCGAGACAGGCAGAGTTGAGCTGCATTTAGCGCTGGATTAAGCCTCCGAAGCCTTGCGCATGTGTGTGTGAGTGTGCGCATGCACGCACAGCCGCCAAAGATTTGTGTCCCCCCTGTCCCCCGGTCCCCTCCATGTTTTGATCGTGAGTTCCATGCCTGCTTTGGCCTGAAGTGAACAGGCACTACTGCAAATGGTGGCTTGGGTGCTTTGGCTTGAAGTGAAACGGCACTACTGCAAATGGTGGTTTGGGTGCTTTGGCTTGAAGTGAAAAGGCACTACTGCAATGGTGCTTTGGCTAACTTACCGTTTGCACTGTATATTGATTTTAGCTACCACTTATGGCTGTGATTTTTGACCATCTTACTCAGCCCCCCTCTGCTCAGGTGCAGAGGATTCTTCCCATCAATGAAAAATAAAAGTGTTATTAGTGTTTTAAAAATGTTGAAAATCTCTCTCCTGTCATGAAGGCCACACCTTTTCCGGTGGGAGGAGAAGGGGTTATAAAACCCGGAAGTGTGGGTGTGGCCCAGCCTCTGCATGATGGGGGGAGAGAGGTCACGACTCTGTCTGAGCTGTGAATAAAGTGAACACACTGAATGTCTACTGAACTGTGAGTTTGGTGTTTTGTGTGGTTTTATGGTGGTTTCACCCGGCTTGAAATGGTATGAAGCTGCATTTGAATTTGGTGGCCTTGCACCCTGCTTGAAGTGGTAGGAAACTGCACTTGAATTCGGTGGCATTGCACCCTGCTTGAAGTGGTAGGAAACTGCACTTGAATTTGGTGGCCTTGCACCCTGCTCGAAGTGGTAAGAAACTGCACTTGAATTTGGTGGCCTTGCACCCTGCTCGAATGGAATTTCAAGGAATAGCCATGAGTCAACTGCCAGCCTACCAGCTGTGAGTGACCTGCCAGCACATCAGGCTTGAGGGACTGAGCTGCCACCCCAAGAACCCAGGGTACACAAAATACTGGAGAAACTCAGCAGGTGCAGCAGCATCTATGGAGCGAAGGAGATAGGCACCATTTCGGGCCAAAACCCTTCTTCAGACTCCCTTCGCTCCATAGATGCTGCTGCACCCGCTGAGTTTCTCCAGAATTTTGTGTACCCTCAATTTTCCAGCATCTGCAGTTCCTTCTTTAACATGCCAGAACCCATACAAGCGCTCCAGAAAGCCCCCCCACTGGCCACCAATATTGGAATTGGTGGAGAGGTGGAATATTGCGTCGGGGCACCAGCCCTCCTAGTTTACATATACATGTAAAATCCAATTTAATCTAAACAAGATGGCAGCCAATCCCCACGTTTAAATACCCAGGCAGCCCAGTGGTTCCACCCTCAGTAACAGTGGTCTGCTTGTTTCGTAATTTGAGACATACCATCCTCATTTATTGAGCACATATTTTAATGGGTTTACAAAATCCAGCACATTAAAGTGTGCAATTTTGAATAAAATCAATCTTTTAAATGCACAAAGAGCTGTCTGTCTGGATTTCCAAAATTATCGGAAATTTATGAAAATTAATGGATGCTGGAAGGATTCATTTTGCTTCACTTCATATTTAAATATACAGAACACAACAGACGCAGAGTTGTAGTTTAATGTAAAGTTAAAAATGTTTAATGGGATAAAGTAATGATCAAAAACTTATTTTATTAGGAGAGTGGTATACTTAATAGAAATCTGGAATTAATGCATCTTCAAAGTAGAGGACGAGAAAAGTTTCAATTTAGCCATAGTTTCATAATGAGATTATGAAAAACTACTGAAAGTCTTTTAAGCATAGCTAAATTTGGGCATTTCAAGGTGCTGGGCTCCATTATTACTTTGCTAGACTATACAGTTCTTATACAATGCAGATGATATATGAACACAGACAGCTAAACCAAACACAAGGCAGGCAAGTTCACTTTCCAGTTCAAAGCAGTAAGGATGCACACAAGTTTTGCATTAGCAAGGGGTCATGCTTTCAAAGACATTGAATGCCACATTTTTTTTAAATTTGCAGCCAGAAAGAAATGTTTCTACCTGCAAATTAGTATATAGTATATAGTTCAAATTTTCTTTAGTATATAGTTCAAATTTTATGCGATTCAGTAAATAAATACCAATTCATTTGATGAAAAATCAGACATAGAAAGAGAAAAATATTAAGTCTTGTACTATAGACACAAAAAGTCGGAGTAACTCAGCGAGACAGGCGGATTCTCTGTAGAGAAGGAATGGGTGACGTTTCGGGTCGAGACTCTTCTTCAGACTAGTCAGGGATAAGGGATGTGGAGAGATAAAGAATAATGAATGAAAGATGTGCAAAAAAGTAATGATGATAAAGGATGAAAATTTGTAGGATGAAAATGAGAAGCTAGTGTGTCTTGGGTGGGGGAGGGATAGAGAAAAAGGGGATGCCAGGGCTACCTGAAGTGAGATAAATCAATATTCATACCACTGGGCAGTAAGCTGCCCAAGCGAAATATGAGATGCTGTTCGTCCAATTTGCATATAGCCTCACTCTGACAATGGCGGAAACCAAGGACATAAAGGTCTGTGTAGGAATGGGAAGGAGAATTAAAGTGTCCAGCAACTGGGAGATCAGGTTGGCTCGCGCCGGGCTGAGCGAAGGTGTTCCACGAAACGATCGCGCAGTCTGCGTTTGGTCTCGCTGATGTAAGTCCACATCTTGAACAATGGATACAGTAGATGAGGTTGGAGGAGGTGCAAGTGAACTTTGAAGAAGTCCTGTACCATGTTCATTGCAGTGGAACGGAGAATGTTACAATATAATTGCACTGCAATACAAAAATTTCTGCCCATTTTAAAACGGTCCATTAAGTAAAATTTAGCCTTCTGTATGTTCCAGAGCCCTGTAACAGCTTAAAAGAAATCTGTAGCTCAAATAAATGCAAGTGCAAATCCGTTCCACTGCACACGCTTCAAGGAGCCTCGAGACATATAGAGAACAAAAGTATCACAGCTGTCAGCTAAATCACCCATCAGCTTAAGGCTCCACCCAGGAAATACCAGACTCAACATTTTACAGAATATGGGGTAATTATTTTGGACGCTCATTGTGAAAAAAAACCCATTTTGGATTGAGAAGTTGCAACGGTTTATTTTTATCTCTTTCCCAAATGTACAGAGAAAATATCACAGCAATACTGATGAAACCAGGCAGCCATTTATTTCATATATATATTAAAAAGGTTCGTATCACAAAAACAACACAGCCATTCAGCCTTAAAAGAATGAATTAGTCTAATTTCATGACCCTTTCCCCGGGTGGGAGATTCGAACATTCATATGGTCCACCGTTTTGACTAATGCAATCAATCCGACGTACACAAACAAATAGATGTAGTGTTTTGTTAGACTGTGCATGCCATAGGCAAGAAGACCACACTTTCCCCAGGATCCTGGAAGTATTTGTTTAGCAAGTAAATATCCGGTCACTCATAGTGATGCCGACGATACTGTATATAAATGCAGGGCTGCCAACTCTCACAAATAGAGCATGAGAGTTGCGCATTTCATGAAATTCTCACACTTTCACGCTGATGACAGAAGTTCTCATGCTCAAAAGTATACATTTTTTAAATGTAAATAAATAAATAAAGTCACACTCCTCCACACTCACCAATGAGAATAGTTTTCTGTCGGCAGGTTTCCCATAAAGAACGAGCAATTTAATTGGCTTAAGTCCATCGCACACTATTTAAAATGGCAATGTAGACAACAATGCTGGAGAAACTCAGCGGGTGAGGCAGAATCTTATGTCTGAGTTTGACCCGTCTTCACACTCAAGCATTTCTCCAGCACATTTGTCTACCGCTCTGTAGATGCTGCATCACCCGCATTCACATTCCCGTGCAGATGGTGTGAGAGGTGAGACAAGGCGGTGGTCCCAGCACCGTCCCATCCCCGGCACCGCCCCCCCCCCCCCCCGGCACCGCTCACACCTCCCACCCTCACCTCCGGCGGCCGTTCTGTCCACATCCCATGGAGTTTTAATCGAGGCCCGGAGCCAGGAGCGAACCGGTTGAGTGGGGGCGTCGGTGCCGCCTCTGGAGCCACGGGGCTGAATCTCGGGCTAAGGCTCCGCTCCAATGCACTCAACCTTACACATACACTGACACACACACAAGGTTTAAAGTGATATGGGCCAAATCGGATAAATGGGACAATTTAGATGGGGCATCTTGATCTGCATGGACAAGTTGTGATGAAGGGCCTGTTTCCATGTTGTAGAAACATAGAAACATAGAAAATAGGTGCAGGAGTGGGCCATTTGGCCCTTCGAGCCTGCACTGCCATTCAATATGATCATGGCTGATCATCCAACTCAGTATCCTGTACCTGCCTTCTCTCCATACCCCCTGATCCTTTTAGCCACAAGGGCCACATCTAACTCCCTCTTAAATATAGCCAATGAACTGGCCTCAACTACCTTCTGTGGCAGAGAATTCCAGAGACTCACCACTCTCTGTGTGAAAAATGTTTTTCTCATCTCGGTCCTAAGGGAATTCCCCCTTTTCCTTAGACTGTGACCCCTTGTTCTGGACCTCCCCAACATCGGGAACAATCTTTCTGCATCTAGCGTATCCAACCCCTGAAGAATTTTGTAAGTTTCTATAAGATACCCCCTCAGTCTTCTAAATTCTAGCGAGTACAAGCCAAATCTATCCAGTCTTTCCCCACATGAAAGTCCTGACATCCCAGGAATCAGTCCGGTGAACCTTCTCTGTACCCTCTATATGGCAAGAATGTCTTTCCTCAGAATTGGAGACCAAAACTGTACGCAATACTCCAGGTGTGGTCTCGCCAAAACCCTGTACAACTGCAGTAGAACCTCCCTGCTCCTATACTCAAATCCTTTTGCTATGAATGCTAACATACCATTTGCATTCTTCACAGCCTGCTGCATGTGCATGCCTGCTATCAATGATTGGTGTACCATGACACCCAGGTCTCGTTGCATCTCCCCTTTTCCTAATTTGCCACCATTCAGATAATAGTCTATCCTTCTGTTTTTGCCACCAAAGTGGATAACCTCACATTTATCCACATTATACTGCATCTGCCATGCATTTGCCCACTCACCCAGCCTATCCAAAGTCACCTTGCAGCCTCCTAGCATCCTGCTCACACCTAACACTACCCCCCAGCTTAGTGTCATCCGCAAACTTGGAGATGTTGCATTCAATTCCCTCGTCCAAATCATTAATATATATTGTAAATAGCTGGGGTCCCAGCACTGAGCCTTGCGGTACCCCACTAGTCACTGCCTGCCATTCTGTTTACTCCTACCCTTTGCTTCCTCTGTCTGCCAGCCAGTTCTCTATCCACATCAGTACTGAACCCCCAATACCGTGTGCTTTAAGTTTGTATTCTAATCTCTTATGTGGCAACTTGTCGAAAGCCTACTGAAAGTGTAAATATAACACATCCACTGGTTCTCCTTTATCCACTCTACTAGTTACATCCTCAAAACATTTTATAAGATTTGTCAGATATGATTTACCTTTTGTAAATCCATGCTGATTTTGTCCAATGATTTCACCACTTTCCAAATGTACTGCTATCCCATCTTTAATATTTCCGGCAGATTATTTATGTCTTCCTTAGTGAAGACAGAAACAAAGTAGTTATTCAATTGGTCTGCCATGTCCTTGTTCCCCATTATCAATTCACCCATTTCTGACTGCAAGGGACCTACATTTGTTTTAACCAATCTCATTCTCTTCATATATCAATAAAAACTTTTGCAGTCAGTTTTTATGTTTTCCGTCCGGTTTCTTTCATAATCTATTTTCCCTTTCCTAATTAAGCCCTTTGTCCTCCTCTGCTGGACTTTCTCCCAGTCCTCTGGTAGACTGCTTTTTCTGGCTAATTTGTATGCTTCATCTTTTGTTTTCATACTATCCCTGATTTCCCTTGTTATCCATGGATGCACTACCTTCCCTGATTTATTCTTTTGCCAAACTGGGATGAACAATTATTGTAGTTCATCCATGCAGTCTTTAAATACCTTCCATTGCACATCCACTGTCAACCCTTTAAGAATTGCCAGTCTATCTTGGCCAATTCACGTCTCATACCTTCAAAGTTACCTTTGTTTAAGTTCAGAACCCTTGTTTCTGACTTAATTATGTCACTCTCCATCCTAATGTAGAACTCAGCCATATTATGGTCACTCTTGCCCAAGGGGCCACACACAACAAGACTGTTAACTAACCCATCCTCATTACTCCATATCCAGTCTAGAATAGCCTGCTCTCTCGTTGGTTCCTCTACGTTGGTTTAGAAAACTATCCCGCATACATTCCAAGAATTCCTCTTCCTCAGCAACCCTGCCCATTTGATTTGCCCAATCTATATGTAGATTGAAGTAGATTGATAACTGTTTTACCCTTGTTGCTCGCATTTTTAATTTCCTGGTTGATGCCATCCCCAACTCCACTACTACTGTTAGGTGGCCTGTACACAACCCCACTAGCATTTTTTGCCCCTTAGAGTTTCGCAACTCTACCCATATCAATTCCACATCCTCCAAGCTAATGTCCTTCCATTCTATTGCATTAATCTCCTCTCTCACCAGCAACACTACCCCACCTCCTTTTCCTTTCTGTCTATCCCTCCTGAATATTAAATATCCCTGGATGTTCAGCTCCCAGCCTTGGTCCCCCTGGAGCCATGTCTCCGTGATTCAAACTATGCATAGTCATTAATAGCTATCTGCACATTCAACTCGTCCACCTTATTACAAATGCTCCTTGCATTGAGACACAAAGCCTTCAGGCTTGCTACAACACTCTTACTCCTTATACAATTATGTTGACAAGTGGCCCCTTTTGATTTTTGCCCTGGAATCCCACCACCTCTTATTCTCTGTTCATTATTTTGTTCTTCTTTCCTCCCTACATGTTGGGTCTGAGTGCTTCCTTTCTCTGCCTCCTGCCTCAGACCCTGTCTACTGGCTTTCTCTATTTGAGTCCCTCCCCCCCAACCATTCGAATTTAAAGTCCCCCCAGTAGCCTTTGCAAATTTCCCTGTCGGGATACTGGTTCCCCTCAGGTTCAAGTGCAACCCGTCCTTTTTATACAGGTCACTCCTTCCCCAAAAGAGGTTCCACTGATCCAGAAACTTGAATCCCTGCCCTCTGCACCAGTCCTTCAGCCAGGCATTTATCCTTCACCTTGCTCCATTCCTACTCTCACTGTCGCGTGGCACAGGAAGTAATCCTGAGATTGTTATGTTTGCAGATCTTTTCCTTTACTCTCTTCCTAACTCCTTTCAGGATCTCTTCTCTTTTTTTACCAATGTCATTGGTACCAATATGTACCACAACCTCAGGCTCCTCTCCCTCCCTTTTCAGGATATCTTGGACACATTCAGACACGTCTCGGACCCTGGCACCAGGGAGGCAAACTACCATCCGGGTCTCCGGACTGCGTCCACAGAATCGCCAATCTGATCCCCTAACTATAGAGTCCCCAATTACTAATGCCCTCCTCTTCTTTTCCTTACCCTTCTGAGCAACAGGGCCAGTGTCTGTACCGCAGGCCAGGTCGCTGTTGCTACCCCCAGGTAGGCTGTCCCCCCCAACAGCACTCAAACAGGAGTACTGGTGCACTCTCTAGCACCTGCCTCTGCCCCTTGCCTCTCCTAACCGTGACCCACGTGTCTGCCTCCTGTGGTTTTGGAGACACTACCTCCCTGTAACTCCTCTCTATTACCTCCTCACTCTCCCTGACCAGACGGAGGTCATCGTGCTGCTGCTCCAGGTTCCTAACACATTCCTTTAGGAGCCCCATCTCGACGCACATAGTTGTAAGACTATGACACATTGTAGAAAGGGTGCAATTGCTCTGGAGAGGATCAAGGGGCAATTTATGAACATGTTGGCGGGGCTGGAATGTTTTTTTTCACTTTGAAGAAAGATTTGATAACTAGGATTGTATTCTCTGCAGCAACGGAGGTGAAGAAAAGACTTAGTTGAGGTGAATAATATTGTGGGAACATGACCTGTTTCGCTTAACCAAGAGTGTAGGAAGGAACTGCAGATGGTGGTTTAAACTGAAGATAGGCACAAAAGCTGGAATAAATCAGCAGGACAGGCAGCATCTCTGGAGAGAAAGAACAGGTGATGTTTCGGGTCGAGACCTTCAGGCTGAAGAGGTTGAAAGCCGGCCATAAAACACAATGACTGAGATGTGTGTAATCCAACAAAGGGCAGAAAATAGAATCATGTGTTCATCTTTATTGACGAGACACCATAATGAATATATTACAGAAAAAAACAATTTAATACGGTGGCACGGTGGCGCAGCGGTAGAGTTGCTGCCTTACAGCACCACAGATCCAGATTTGATCCTGACTACTGGTGCTGACTGTACAGTATTTGTACATTCTCCCTATGACCACATGGATTTTCTCTGGATATTCCGGTTTCTCCCACATCCGAAAGAAGTGCAGGTTTGTAGGTTAATCAGCTTCTCTAAATTGTCCCTGGTGTGTCGGATAGAACTGGTGTATGGTAGATTGCTGGTCGGTGTGGACTTGGTGGGCCAAAGGACCCGTTTCCATATATATGTTTTACATATATATCTTAATTTCATTGAGCCATATACAGTTGAATATGTGGCATTATTTTCATCTTGTTTCTATAGGCAAAGGGTAAGGTTGATAAATTTATTTGTGCAGAACAGTGATGGAAGTCTGACTCCTCCCGTCATGTTTTTATGTTTTTGTTTCTCTATATATATGCATAATAGCATGAATTATAATCTGATTTCCATGCATGAATATACTAAGGTCAATCATGTGCGTCATCTGTTGATCAGAGCCTGGCTCTACTGTGGAATGTAATTAGGAATGTAATTTAGCCTAACATTCATACCTAATCCAATTTGAAGCATAAATGTTCCATTCAAGTGTAAGTTAAAAGACTTGTTACAGTATGCACCAGATTGCACAATTTCAAGCTGAAAAATGCAAAAGCTCCCTACGGGGGGACACCCCCCTCTCACACCACCCCCCCTCCCACACCCTCCCACACTCTCCCCCCTCTCACACACCCTCCCCCCCCCCCCCTGGTCGCTACACTCCCTCGCAATTTCTCGCTTTCAACTCTCACCCAATGTTGGCAGCCCTGTAAATGACTACAGAAGATGTTTCCCTGTGGCAGGCTGTAGGCTCAATCTACTGAAAACGTGGAAGATGTTTTGATTTAGATGGTATGGTTATGTTTTTCTTGATCAGTACGGGTGTCAGGGGTTATGGGGAGAAGGCAAGAGGATGGGGTACGGAGGGAGAGATAAATCAGTCATGATTAAATGGTGGAACAGACCTGATGGGCCATAGGCCTAATTTTGTTCCCATCACTTATCACATCATGATTTTAAATGCAAGTCTTTCTTTTCTTTTCCCTTCCATCTTAACTCAATGTCCTCTATTTCTGAATTCTTCCACCTTTGGAATAAGCTTCTTTTTACTTATCAAATTCCTTCAACAGGATTCAACAAAGTACATGCTGGTAAATGGCAATAGTATGGACAGGGACTTGACAGTCAGCTTTGACATGGTGGACTGAAAGTCCCGTTTCTGTGTGTACATTTCTATGACTATGAATTTAATTTTCTGTGCTCCAGTAAGAAGAATTTAGCTTATTTGGTTTCCACATAGCTGAAGTCCAACATTTTTCACACCACCATGGTAAATGGCTGCTTGCTCTCCAAAGCCTAAATCCTTCCTCAAGTATGATGTCTGAAATGAGGCTTCTCTAAATGCATAAATGGTAATTTATATTTAACTCTATGACTCACCATCCTCACTTTTGTATTCCATGTCTCTTGCGATAAAGCCATTGACCCAAAGTAATTTTGTTTTGCTTGGAGTTACAGCAAGGAAGCAGACCTTTTACCCTACCGAGTCCATGCCGACCAATTCACACCAGTTCTATATTATTCCACTTTCGCATCCACTCCCTGCACACTGGGGGCAATTTACAGAGACCAATTAACTATATATCCACACATCTTTGGGATGCGGGAGGAAACTGGTAGTAGTTTTTTAGTAGTTCTTGTGCTGCTAATTTTAAAGTATAGAGTTTTCCTATTCCTTCAGATGTCTTCAATAAATTTTAACTTGACAGATTTAACTTTCACTGTCCTCCCATGTGCTTAAAACATTGCAATGAATCACACATTTCTGTACTAAATGTCACCTGTGATTTTCTGCCCATTTTTCCAGCTGATATAATTCTGAAATTTGTGACTCTCATCAATTTGTCATCTGCAAACTTTGAAATTATGCCTCAAACTAATTCTAAATCATTAACATATATCAGAAAGAGCAATGCTCTAATTGCCATCCCCTGCAGAATATCAATAAATAATTACCGTTTGTTTCAAAAACAATATTGTTAGTCATAGAATGATAGAGCGTGGAAACACACCGGCCAACATGTCCCAGCTACACTAGTCCCATCTGCCTGTGCTTGGTCCATATCCCTACAAACCTGTCCTATCTATGTACCTGTTTGTATCTTAAACATTGGGATAGTCCCAGCCTCAACCACCTCATCTGGCAGCTTGTTCTATACACCCACCCTTTGAGTGAAAAAGTTACCCCTCAAATTCCTATTAAATCTTTTCCCCTTCACCTTAAACCTATATCCTCTGGTCCTCGATTCCCCTACTCTGGGCAAGAGACTCTGTGCATCTACCCGATCTATTCCTCTCATGATTTTACACACCTTTATAAGATCACCCCTCCTGCGCTCTGAGGAACAGAGACCCAGCATACTCAACCTCTCCCTGTAGCTCACACCCTCTAGTCCTGGCAACATCCTCGTAAATCTTCTCTGAAATGTTTCAAGGTTGACAATATCTTTCCTATAACATTGTGCCCAGAACTGAACACCATATTCTAAATGCTGTCTCACCAACATCTTATAAAACTGCAACATGACCTCCCAACTTCTCTACTCAATACTCTGATTGATGAAGGCCAATGTGCCAAAAGCCTTTTTGATCGCCCTATCTACCTGCGACTCGACCTTCAAGGAACCAATACCTGCACTCCTAGATTCCTCTGCTATACAACACTCCCCAGAGGCCTACCATTCATTGTGTAGGTCCTGCCCTTGTTAGACGTCCAAAAATGCATCACCTCACACTTCTCTGTATTAAATTCCATCAACCATTCCTCAGCCAACCTGGCCAATCGATCCAGATCTTGCTGCAATCTTTCACAACCATCTTCATTATCTGCAAAACCACCCACTTTTGTATCATCAGCAAACTTGCCAATCTTGCCCTGTATGTTCTCATCCAAATCATTGATGTAGATGACAAACAGTAATAGGCCCAGCACCGAACCTTGAGGCACACCACTAGTCACAGGCCTCCAGTTCGAGAAGTAACCTTGCACCATCACCCTCTGCTTCCTTCCATATCCATTCAGCTATTTCTCCTTGGATCCCATGCGACCTAATCTTCCGCCTACCACGCGGAATCTTATCAAATGCCTTACTGAAATCCATGGACACAGCATCTACCTTTTTTGGTCCCGTCTTCATTAAAATCAATCAGATTTGTGACACACGACCTCCCACATACAAAACCATGCTGACTATCCCCAATCAGCCTTGCCCGTCCAAATGCCTGTATAACCTATCCCTCAGAATACTTTACTAACGTTCCAACTACAGATATTAAGCTCACCGGCCTATAGTGCCGAGCATGATGGGTTGGACTAAGACAGAGATTAAAAATGTGTGTAAGACAAAAGGGATGCTGGCTGACCCCCTGAGTTATTCCAGCACCTTGTCTCCTTTTTTTTGTAAACCTACATCTGCAATTCCTTGTTTCTACATTACTATTCTCTGCTTTGTATCAAGTATTTTCTTTTGTCAGTACTTATTTTGAAATAGTTTAATCCAATATGTTCAACCTTCAAACTAGCCAATCATGTGCAACTTTATTAAATATCTTTTGGAAGTTCATAGGTTATTGATCTGCACGCCAATTCATCAATCTTCGCCATTATTTCAATTGAGTCGGTTGGGGTATTTTGTAAGCTCCCTTATACTAGTCTCCTTGTCTCAAAGAAGAATTGTTCTTTATTTTTTATGGAACAATTATTTCCTTTTCTGGAAGTGATGGGGAAACAATATTTAAAACAATACCTCAGGCTATCACCAATATGGTACTTATAGTATATGGAAATGCATAGACTATAATTAAAATTTCATTTTAAAAGGCACCCTGGTGGCTAATTGAACATTTAGACGGCAATTAAGACTAACAATGGATTAGTTAGAGCCATCCATTCCAAGTGATGTGAATTTGGGATGAAAGTTACCACCGGCAATCCAGGAAGGGAAATGTTTTATGAGAACATTCCTTGGAAGTATGGAAAGTACAGAGGTGCAGTTCAAAACGGTCTCTGTACTTCAGTAGATGGATGTGGAAATCAGAGGCTGCATACAAGATTTCCCAAGTTACAATAAGGCTGTCAGCCTGTTAATGTGACAGCTTGCACTGTGCAAGCACCAGTTGCTGAAATCAACAAATCATACAAAGATTGTAAAACAGTTATTTTAGTTTCAAAGAACGCATTTAAATGGTGTTGCATGAGTTACTGAGTTTTTTATTTAAAACAACTGGCTAGAACTTTCAAATCAGTAGTACTACTGATTCTGAAGAAGTGTTCCACCTAAAATGTTGTCTGTCCATTCCCTCCACAGATGCTGCCTTACCCGTTGAGTTCCTCCAGCACATTGTTGCTTCAAAGAATGACAGTCAGTCTCAAAAATGTATTCCACTGACATTTTGTGGTGAAATGACTTTAGTGCTGCCAAGTTGAACTTCTGGGACAAGATCATTCCATCAAAGCAAAAGACCTGTTCTGAGTGGCCCTGAGACTGTTGTCCAGCCACTCTTTGGAGCTGTGATTGTTTTTGCATAATCCAGAAAGACACCAGCCAGGGTGTGTTTGGCAAAGTGTGCTTGGCAGGCTGTAGGGATCCATTATCTGAAGGGATTGCATGCTCCATTTGAGTTATTTCAATATGTTTTATGACCTTTTCTTTGGTGTTAGTGCAGAACTAACCTGCTTAATTTTGCCTTTCAAAAATCATTACAACTGAACCATGATACATAGTTTGCAATGGTAGGATACAGGTCTTTACAGGGTTACACAAAAACCTGGAGGAGTGGATGGGGGAGGTGAAGGGACATCTCTAGCGGTTGCAAGGGAAAGTGCCCGGGGAAGGAGTGGAACGGGAGGGAAGGGAAGAATTGACAAGGGAGTTGCGGAGGGAGCGATCTTTGCGAAAGGCAGACAGGGGGGGAGATGGAAAGATGTGGCGAGTGGAGGGGTCACGTTGGAGGTGGCGAAGCTGGTGGAGGACTATCTGTTGTATGCGCTGGCTGGTGGGGTGAAAGGTGAGGACCAGGGGGACTCGGCCCTTGTTGTGAGTGGGGGAATGGGGAGAGAGGGCAGTGTTGCGGGGTATGGAGGAGACCCTGGTGCGAGCCTCATCTATAGTGGGGGAGGGGAAACCCCGTTCTCTGAAGAATGAGGACATTTGTGATGACCTGGTGTTGACCCAAGCAGGCATTCCAAGTCCGACAGAGGTTCACCTGCACCTCCTCCAACCTCATCTACTGCGTCCGTTGCTCCAGATGCCAGCTGATCTACATCGGTGAGACCAAGCGGAGGCTGGGCGATCGTTTCGCCGAACACCTCCGCTCGGTCCGCAATAACCAACCCGACCTCCCGGAGGCTCAGCACTTCAACTCCCCCTCCCATTCCGTACCCGACCTCTCGGTCCTGGGCCTCCTCCACGGCCAGAGTGAGCAACACCGCAAGTTGGAGGAACAGCACCTCATATTCCGCTTGGGGAGTCTGCATCCTCTGGGCTCAAACATTGAATTTTCTCAATTCTGTTAACCCAGACTGCCCCCTCCCCTCCCCACCTCTCCCTCAGCCCTCGGGCCCTGACATTCCTTCTCCATCTCCCCTCCCACCCCAGTCGCACTAGTTTCTCATTTTCACACCACAAACAGCTTACAATGGCCTGTTTCCTTTATCATCAATACTTTTTTGCATATCTTTCATTCATTGTTCTTTATCTCTCCACATCACTGTCTATATCTCTCGTTTCCCTGATCCCTGACCAGTCTGAAGAAGGGTCTCAACCCGAAACGTCGCCTATCTCCTTCGCTCCTTAGATGCTGCTGCACTCGCTGAGTTTCTCCAGCTTTTTATGTAACCCTCGATTCTCCAGCATCTGCTGTTCCTTCTTTAACACTACAGGTCTTTGCACATGTTTAATAGAATTCCCAACCTCGGTTACATCACTGAATTGAGATTCCCATTAGACGTCAAGTAGAAGGCAAAACAAAAATCAGTTGAATCCGTCATAAGCGACATTCTCAATCAGTTCCATTATTGATTGCAATAGTGGAGCAGGTGACTTTCTTTAATCTTGACCAGCCGTTTTGGAAAGATGGTGTGGGGACAAAGTTTAGTTTGGTTTATTATTGTCACTTGTGCTGAGAAACAGGGAAAAGCTTTGTTTTGCATGCTATACCATGAGCACATTCATACGCATATATAAGAGTGGAAGGATTTTAATGGATATTAGTAGATCCTCTCCAGGAATGGCATGCAAAGAGTTCCAGCACCATCTGGCAACTTTCAACCCTCAAGTCTCTGAAATGAAGTTTTATCAAGTCCTGAGGGGATAGGTATTTCTTATTTTGTCATGGTAATAGTGTTTTGAATTAAAGGTTTTCAAACCTTTGTCTAAAAATCAGCAGTACAAAACTATAAAAAGTGAAATGAAAGGAAAGCTGTAAAGGTTTAACAAGATACTCCTTTTTAATATACCCAAGCAAATGTTTTAAGTTACTTTTAATATAATGCTGAATATTGTTGCATAGACAGAGTTTGCATTTTACACACAACGCTCTCCATAAAAACAATGAAAGTAAACAGATACAACTATACTTTATTTCCATACTGGACACGTTTACATTTGACCGGAACGTACCTGAGAGCTTGACAAATTTTCCACAAACTGTCATTTCAGGGTGAAATGCACTTTATACGTTGTTGCATTTTACAAAGTTTAAAACATTGTGGAATCCGTGCAGGGAAAGAAATAAAGTACCAAAGTCCTAACTCAACACCTGTTTTCTTTCATACCATTTTTTTCCCAGCACAAACAACTACCTTCCTTCCAAGCTAGTTCCTGAAGCAGTTGAAAAGCTTCACAACATTGGAACAAAAAGATCTATTGTTGCAACAAGCTTTTTTTTCCTCTGGGGAGCAGACAGCACACAGCCAGGTGACAATGAATAAATTATTATGTATGAGCATGTTTGATCCAGTCAGGAGAATCCAATTATCTGCACAATTGGCTGCTCATCAAATGAACCCAGTCACAGCCAAGTCATCAATACAGTGTATTACCCAGTGCAATAACAAGTGGAAGCAAAAGGGTGCATTCAATCTACCTAAGAGGGCCATTCCAAATGTGTGTTTTTAAACTGTTGAAAGAGCTTCCTGAAATGCAAGTGAAAAACTCAATCCTGATTGGAGTGACAGCCAACGATGAAGTTGACGACATCTGCAATTTGTGGAAATCAAGTGTTATTTTGTGTTCTTTATAATTTGTAAAATGAAATATTCTACATTTGAAAATGCACTGTATATTTAAATCCTTTCATGGCATATCAACATTTGAGACGATTTATATAAATTAATGAAACTAAAATTCATGCATTTAGCAACGCTTCAAATGACAAATACCAATTGCAGGTGAAATTTGTTCTGTACCTCTCAATATCCTATATCATATAGTACTTTATGTAATTCCTCTTAATAGCTCAAATATATCAAGATGCTCAAACTAAATTCCTATGCTGCCCGAATTAATTTAGCAACTTTGAGACATCTGATAATTCAGTTCCTATATGTTATAGAATAATCACTCATTTTGAAAATAAAGCCTTCAATACACATAACATCGCTAATTAGCAACTGGAATAAATTTCAAATACTACTAGAGTGCTGACCATGGTGAAACAATAACAATGAATTTAATGATATGATAATCACAACTTTTTAAGTGAGGTTCTGGAATGTACCATTTTCCGCTTTTAATCTTTGATCTTTATTGATGGGCATGCATCTTGATGATCACAGATGGCTACTTGCGATCAGTTTATCAAATCTGCTGGAAATATTCTATCAACAGGAAATTGCATTATTATTCCATGGGGATTTGAGTATCAATGGCTGCTGGACCAAATATGTTCTGCCCTTAAAATGGTCTGTAAATGACCACTTCTCCAATCTGGTAAAATGGAGGGAATAAAATTATATTAGTGTAAAAATGGATATTTGATGGTTGGTGCAGATTTAATGGAATGATGGACTTTTTCATGCTGTATGACTCTGACATATCGATGACATTCTCCATGTTTCAGTAGCTTTTCTCTCTTTTTACTTAAAATGTTTTGAAATATACAAACTCCAGAAGCATTTTGTTTCTCCGTCAACTGTGAGTTGTTGAGGGACGGAAGTGGAGCTAATCACCAGCACTAAGAGAAAACTAATCAATCTACAGCGACTACATTTCAGAACCAAGGTCATCGAAACCTCAGTAGTCGGGCTGTGGTATGCACATCATGTTTTGTGTTTGCGCAGGTTCAGAGGCAGAGTTCCAAGACACTGACTACTTGTTCACTGGCGCATGCAGGAAAGTGAGCTTTACAGTCAACACTCCCAGGACAAAGATCCTCTTTCAAACTCCCCGTCTTGTGCATCAGAACACACAGATCTGAAGCAGAAACAAGTCATGCTCGACCCAGAGAACCTGCCTGGATAATACTGCGAAGGATGGCAATTTGAGCAAGAAGCAACACTTAACTTCGGAGATCTTGAGAATTCTTTACCTAAGAATAGCGTTCTTTATTGCAAGGGTGTCAGATTTCCATGTATATTTCATGGACTAAAAGGGATTTTCATTTTTTTGTTGATGTCTCCCACGTGGATACAAACAGTGTAAATCAACCAGCCATTGTAGCTGGCAACCTGGCAAAATCCTCGTAAATCTTCTCTGTACCCTTTCCAGCATGACAACATCTTTCCTATAACACGGTGCCCAGAACTGAACACAATACTCTAAATGTGGCCTCACCAATGTCTTATACAACTGCAACATGACCTGCCAACATCTATATTCAATACTCCTCTGGCTGATGAAGGCCGATGTGCCAAAAGCCTTTTTGACCACACAATCTACCTGCGACTGCACCTTCAGGGCGCTCTGCACCTGCACTCCGAGATCCCTCTGCTCTACAATGCTACCCAGAGCTCAACCATTCAATGTTCAAGTGAATATTGCCACTTGGGTTTCCCTGTTTTTAGATCAACTATTGGATAATTATCAGAGATTAAATGTTACCAAATTAAAAAAAACAAATATAACTATATTCACTGAGTATGCAGTTTCAATTTGAAGGTTTTTTTGCGGGGTAAGTGCAGAATTTACTCTTAACAGAAGTGTGGAACGAAGAAAGTTAAAATCAAACTAACTTATTGATGGAGTTGCCTGCACTCACAGGCTTTTGTGCTGTGCTGTCTAGACAACATAGAATTTATAGTGGGACGTATTTACTTCTCCTCCACCGTTGCTTAATAACCAGCTGCGTACAGACCTGACAGACATTAAACAATGCATATGATATTTTCTGAAACAGTGGCAACATAAAAAGCAAAGATATTAGTGCAAATATTAATAAGTTTCATAACAATTATTCCAAAGAGACAATGAAATACCAAGTTTCTGATAATTGGCTCTGCATGTTTGTTTTAGAAAAGTCTTTCACTCAACAGATTAATTTTGACATGACTAGAAGACAGCAACTACTCAGCTCTATAACTGGCCACCAGGAGGTGTCAGAGAGCAGGACAGAATATTGCCATTAGTCTTTCTCTTGGGATGGAGGATAGAGCACTAGGGTCTGAAGAAGGGTCTCGACCCGAAACATCACCTATTCCTTCGCACCATAGATGGTGCCTCCCCCACTGAGTTTCTCCAACATTTTTGTCTAACTTAGCTAGTAGAGTCAGAAAAAAAACATCTAAACAACTCTGTAAATCTGCGGCTTAACATCCCATTGCAAAATTCACTTCAGCACTCAACTACTGCAGAAATGAATTTTGCTACTCAGTACAAGCATTCCCAGAATTGAAAGCAACCTCACCAACTAATTAGAAACAAGGAATTGCAGATGCTGGAGTGGCTCAGTAGGTCAGACAGCATCTTGGAAGAAGATGGATAAACGATGTTTCGTGTCGAGACCCATCTTGCTCAGTGGATCAGTCTGCATCTCAGGAGAACGTGGATAGTCAATATTTCAGGTCAGGATCCTTCTTCAGGCTGAAGAAGGGCCCTAACCTGAAACGTCATCTATCAATGTTCTCCTTAGGTGTATGCAGGTACAGCAGGCAGTGAGGAAAACCTTGGCCTTCATTGTGAGAGGATTTGAGTTTAGGAGCAAAAAGGCCCTACTGCAGTTGTACAGGGTCCTGGTGAGACCGCACCTGGAGTATTGTGTGCAATTTTGGTCTACTAATTTGAGGAAGGACATTATTGCTATTGAGGGAGTGCAGCGTAGATTCACCAGGTAAATTCCCGGGATGGCGGGACTGACATATGATGAAAGAATGGGTCAGCTGGGCCTGTATTCGCTGGAATTCAAAGGATGAAAGGGGATCATAAAAACATATAAAATTCTGTTTTATATGTTGGATTGGACAGGGTAGATGCGGGAAAAATGTTCCCGATGTAGGGGGAGTCCAGAACCAGAGGTCACAGTTTAAGAATAAGAGGTAGGCCATTTAAGACTGAGATGAGGAAAAACTTTTTTCACCCAGAGAGTTGTGAATCTGTGGAATTCTCTGCCACAGCAGGCAGTGGAGGCCAATTCACTGGATGTTTTCAGAAGAGTTAGATTTAGCTCTTAGGGCTAAGGGAATCAAGGGATTTGGGGGAAAAAGCTGATTTTGGTACTGATTTTGGCTGATCAGCCATAATCATATTCAATGGTAGTGCTGGCTTGAAGGGCCAAATGGCTTAATCCTGCACCTATTTTCTATGTTTCTAACCCGCTGAGTTACTCCAGCACTCTGCATCTGACTAATTACTCGTCTGGACTGGTTTGGAATTTCTGCCTTCAGAAGTTCTACATTCCCAGGGTAAGATATAAGCATGGGCAAAAGTGGCTTTAGTTTCTTTCTGATACGTCCCTACATCGCTAACATTATACTGATTGTGGCAGCCATTTTCTTAACTGTAGCAGCCCACTTTCATATATGGGTATATGTAATCAATCCCTAACTTTGAAAGTTTTCATGTAAAAGTATATAAATGTACAGTCTGAGCCAAATATTGGGAGGTGTTCCAGTCTCTTGAGATTCATTCAGTGTCAATATATTCAATTACAGTGGTGTAAATTATTCCACTCCAAGGCTAAGGCCTCACCTCACCCACAGATGCAATTATTAAGAAAGCTCATCAGTGCCTCTACCTCCTGAGAAGATTACAGAGAGTCGGTCTGTCAAGGAGGACTTTCTCTAACTTCTACAGGTGCACAGTAGAGAGCATGCTGACCGGTTGCATCGTGGCTTGGTTCGGCAACTTGAGCGCCCTGGAGAGGAAAAGAATACAAAAAGTAGTAAACACTGCCCAGTCCATCATCGGCTCTGACCTTCCTTCCATTGAGGGGATCTATCACAGTCGCTGCCTCAAAAAGGCTGGCAGCATCATCAAGGACCCACACCATCCTGGCCACACACTCATCTCCCTGCTACTTTCAGAAGTACAGGAGCCCGAGGACTGCAACAACCAGGTTCAGGAACAGCTACTTCCCCACAGCCATCAGGCTATTAAACTTGGCTCAGATAAAACTCTGAACATTAATACCCCTTTATCTGTTATTTGCACCTTATCAATTTAATTTATTCATTCATGTGTATTTACGTATATAATGGTATATGGACACACTGATCTGTTCTGTAGTCAATGCCTACTATGTTCTGTTGTGCTAAGCAAAGAAAGAATGTCATTGTCCTGTCAGGGACACGTGACAATAAACTCTTTTGACTTTGACTTGTACCTGAAAATAAATCATACAGACAAGCACCGATGCCCAATTAGGAAAAAATGGGAGGCACCAAATCAAGTTTCGATTCTTTACGGTTTGATTCTATGGGGTGTCACTCTTACCCAGAGGCAAGAACTTACAAAATATCTCCAATCATTCCTCCCTCACAGAAGATCACTGCTTAGAATTTCATGCTCATTCAAAGGCGTAGCAGTCCTGGGATTGACAAATGCACAAAGGCAGGAGCTTACCATAAATAAGGAAAATCGTTGCAAACACATCAGTTCTCGTGAAGACTTACACCCGAGATGTTAATCTACCTTTTCAAACTGTTTGACTCTTTCCTTGTCGCGTTGTCTTTTCTTATCAGGGTTAGTCTCAATGCACACACAACTATCCTGGAATCAAAAATAACCCAACAATTTAAATATTTCAGATGGGTGTGAATTTCTTCACGTCCAGAAAAGTGATCATTTCAACACTTCATCTTCCCTTCTTTATCCACTTTCATCAAAAATGTAGGTAATTCACTGCTGCCCTTCATTTGCTTAAATTAATGTTGCAGTGGGAAGCTCACATCCACGAAAGCTTTTTACTCTCCATTTCATCTCATCAACACCATGTCAAAGGTACAGAATTACACTTGATATCTCTTGTTAATTACACATCAAGATATTTTGGTCCCTTTCGTCATCTCTGCCAAAAGGTACAGAAATATACTTGCTATCCTCGTTAATTACATATCGAGACATCGTGATCCCTCTTGCCACTGGCGCCTAGAGGAACAGAAATATACTTGATATCACTTATCAATCAAACGGCAAGATATCTTGGGTGATTGGAACATGGCTGTGGAATGAAGGGATAATTTACGGATGAAGAAATGAGAATGGAAGGCCGGCCTGTGAACTGTAGCATTATTGAATTATAGTCATAGAGTAATACAGTGTGGAAGCAGGCCCTTCATCCCAACTTGCCCATGCCAGCCAACATGTCCCGGCTACACTAGTCCCACCCACCTGTGTTTGATCCATATCCCAGTTTGGAATTTCTGCCTTCAGACATTCTACATTCCCAGGGTAAAACATAAGCATGGGCGAAAGTGGCTTTAGTTTCTTTCTGATACGTCCCCACATCGCTAACATGATACTGATTGTGACAGCAAATTCTTTACCTGGAGCAGCCCACTTTCATATATGGGTGTATGTAATCACTCCCTTACTTTGAAAGTTTTAATGTAAAAATACAGTGCTCTCCATAATGTTTGGGACAAAGATCCATCATTTATTTATTTGCTTCCGTACTCCACAATTTAAGATTTCTAATAGAAATGAATTGCATGGGGTTAAAGTGCAGATTTTAATAAAGGCCATTTTTATACATTTTGGTTTCACCATGTAGAAATCACAGCAGTGTTTATACATAGTCCCCCCCCCCAAAAAAAAAATCATGTTATATTGTGAATTCTTGTGTGAATGTTATTTGGACACTTAGGCTTTAAAAAAAAAAGTTAATATTTACTTAAGAAATGGATAGATGGTTAGATCTAGTAATTGAATTTTGTAATTAGCTACAATTGGGTAACTAAAAAATTATATGCTTTAATTTCAGGTCATCCAAGTAAGATTGTTTCATATTTGCTTCAGAATGCTTTCAGTTCTCTTTAATTTTTAAGAAAGTTATGGACTTTTGACTGTCCTCGATCACAACTTTTGTGTTAAGTCAATGGAAAAGCAATAGGGAACAAGATGCTAATTTCCGAGTATCAAAATGGCCATAACATTTTTAATACTGAAGATATGAAAGTGAATTAGGTGTCAAATTAAACTTCTATTTATGCTTTATCTGATGGGATAAATTGCAGACTTGATTTTAAAAATCTCAAAATTTTGTAACATTGCTACTCAATTGGGTTCAGATCAGGTGATTGACTTGGCCACTCAAGAATTTACAATTTTTTAGCTTTAAAAAACTTCTTTGTTGCTTTAGCAGTATGTTTGGGATCATTGTCTTGTTATAGAATTAACCGCCGGCCAATGAGTTTTGAGGCATTTGTATTATCAATGAAGATAAATGAGCCAGTACCTTCAGCAGCCATACATGCCCAGGCCATAATACCCCCACCACCATGTTTCACAGATGAGGTAGTATGCTTTGGATCTTGGGCAGTTCCTTCTCTCCTCCATATTTTGCTCTTGCCATCACTCTGATATGTTAATCTTTGTCTCATCTGTCCACAATAACTTTTTCCAGAACTGTGGTTGCTCTTTTAAGTACTTCTTGGCAAACTGTTACCTGCCCATCCTATTTTTGAGGCTAACCAGTGGTTTGCATCTTGCAGTGTAGCCTCTGTATTTCTGTCATTAAGTCTTCTGCATTGACAAATCCATACCTGACTCCTGAAGAGTGTTTCTGATCTGTTGGACAAGTGTTTGGGTTTTTCTATTTATTATAGAGATGATTATTCTGTCATCAGCTGTGGAGGTCTTTCTTGGCCTGCCAGTCCCTTTGTGATTAGTAAGCTCACCTACTGCTGTAATTTCTAGATTGTGAAACCAAAATGTATAAAAATAGCCTTTAATAAACATCTGACAATGTGCACTTTAACCACATGCGATTATTTTCTATTATAAATCTCAAATTGTGGAGTACATGGGCAAATAAATAAATGATGGGTCTTTGTCCCAAACATTTTGGTCGCCTAATTATAGGAAGGATGTCAACAAAATAGAGACAGTACAGAGGAGATTTACTAGAATGTTGCCTGGGTTCCAGCAACTGTTACAGAGAAAGGTTGAACAAGTTAGGTCTTTATTCTTTGGAAGCGCAGAAGGTTAAGGGGGGACTTGATTGAAGTCTTTAAAATGATGAAAGGGATAGACAGAGTTGACGTGGATATGCTTTTCCCATTGAGGGTAGGGAAGATTCAAACAAGAGGGCATGACATGAGAATTAAGGGACAGAAGTTTAGGGGTAACATGAGGGGGAACTTCTTTACTCAGAGAGTGGTGGCTGTGTGGAATGAGCTTCCAGCAGAAGTGGTGGAGGCAGGATCGATTTTAACATTTAAAAGTAAAGTGGATAGGTATATGGACAGGAAGGGAATGGAGGGGTATGGTCTGAGTGCAGGTAGATGGGACTAGGAGAAAATAAATGGTCGGCTCGGACTGGAAGGGCCGAGAGGGCCTGTTTCCGTGCTGTAATTGTTATATGGTTATATGGTTATTATGGAGAGCACTGTATATAAACGTACAGTCTGAGCCAGAGATTGGGAAGTGTTCCAGTCTCTTGAGCTTCATTCAGTCTCACTACATTCAATTACAATGGTTTGTTGTTCCACTCCAAGCCCAAGGCCTCACCCAACCTGAGAATAGATTATACAGGCAAGCACTGATGCCCAATTAGGAAAAAATGAGAGGCACCAAATCAAGTTTTGATTCTTTATGGTTTGATTCTATGGGGTGTCACTTACCCAGAGGCAAGAACTTGCAAAATGTCTCCTCACAGAAGATCACTGCTCAGAATTTCATACTCATTCAAAGGTGTAGTAGGCCTGGCATTGACAAATGCACAAAGGCAGGAGGTTACAATGTATTTGTATATATCGGGTATACTGCAAATAATTTCACTGCGCCTAGTCACATGTGACAATGAAGTATTTCATTCAATCCTTCAAACCCTGTCCTTTCCATGTCCCTGTCTAACTGCTTCTACCTACTCTGGCAGCTTGTTCCATACACCCACCACCTTATGTGTGAATTATATTAAAGCTTTCATTTTTCCTGATATCAAAATTAGTAGAAAATGAAAGTGCTTTAATTAAACTATGCTTTGCTTTCTGCATCATCGCTCAATTAAACAAAATAGTTAGAGGTGAGCCAATGTTACTGAACTGCAAGAAGATGGAAGTGACAGCTGACAGCCACTGAGGTCCAGATGGCTCACTGCTGCCTGAAGTGCAGGCACCTCTGCTAACCTAGAACACCAGAATCTCAAATTATCAATCACAACCGTGATTGCTGCCACAAAAGCTAGCTAAAAATTCCCTTCCTGAATTCCCATTCCAATTAATCTTTTCAATTACCAGTTTTTTTGAAAGAAAAATGAGCTTTGTTCCTTCGAGTCCCAGATTCACACTTTTGCAGCCGAGGACCAGCTGCCTGACGATGAATTCCTTTGCTGGTGCCTCAAAACCATGTAACTTCCTAGTGAGCCTGTGACTCCTCCCATCTCCATCTCTCCATCTTCATGCACTCATCTGCAGGGTTCACTTTTGACACCAGAGGACTTGAAACTGCCCACTCTAATGCAGCACCAGCTAATGCTCTGCAGCACTACACAAATCCCACAGCAGTCACGATGGTCTTCATGCAACAACAAGGGTGATTTCTTTACAAATGATTTGCCAGGTAGTGCGAGCAGAGTCAAAGAGTTGTAGAATAATGCAGCACAGAAACAGGCCCTCTGCAGGGCTGCCAACTCTCACGCATGGAGCATGAGCATTTTGACAAATTTTCACACTCTCACGCTGATCACAAATTTTTCACGCTCTGTCGTGAGAAATTCTGTGATCAACGAGAATTTCAAAACTCATATCAACTGCATAGGCTGCGGGTGTTGGAGAGCCAGGGCTGAAGGAGGGATGGAAGCAGAAGCAGCGGCGGGGACAGATGCAGACGGGGAATGAGGACTGGCGAGCGTTTGCCGGGCTGGCGAGTGTTTGTCAGGCTGGCAAAAGTCGCTCGCTGCAGCTCTGGCCATGGAGCGGCCTCAGTGCAAGAGTCCCGGGCCGTCGGAGGCGTCGGAAGCATTGCGCAGCTGCCCTCTGTTAGAGTTTCTGTGCCGAATTCGCCCTGGTGACCGGCATGGATCAGGCAGCACCTCTGGTGAGAAGGAATGGTTGACGTTTCTGGTCGTAACCCTTCTAAGGGTCTCGACCCAAAACCTTTAGAAGGACCTCGACCTCAAACATCACCCATTCCTTCTTGCTCCAGCATTTTGTGTCTCTCTTCGGATTAAACCAGCATCTGCAGTTCCTTCTCACACAATGAGACCCAACAAGATGACTTTGAAGCTAGTACCAGTCGGGTGGGGGAGGGACGGAGAGTGAGTGATGTTAAAAAAATAGATATTCATACTCAATCGGGGAAATTAGTTCATATTCGCCTTTATATTGACATTTTGTTCATCTTTAAATATAAGTCTTGGATTCATGTATCGCGAGAACAAATAAGCAAGGACAAGACGATAAATATAAACTACAAATTAACTTCAGAAAATGAAACTTGTAGAGATGAACGTTGCCCTTCACCTTTCAAAGAATAACCTCAGGGATTATGCAGTAAATGCTATTCAAATACTCTGTAACCTTGGGATAATATTGTTCATGTTCAAATCCGATAGGTAAGTCTTAATTTGTTCAATATTATAATTAGCTCAAAGATACAGCGTGGAAACGGGCCCTTCGGCCGCTCAAGTCCGTGCCGACCATCGATCACCCGTTCACACTGGTTTGTATGTTATCCCACTTTCTCATCCACTCCCTACACACTAGGGGACAATTTACAGAGGGCCAATTAACCTACAAACCCACACGTCTATGGGATGTGGGAGGAAACCGCAGCACCCGGAGGAAACCCACGCAGTCACAGGGAGAACGTGCAAACTCCACACAGACAGCACACGAGACCAGGATCGAACCAGGGTCTCCGGTGCTGTGGGGCATTAATTGTATTGCTAATACTTGGTCCTCCACTGATTACCCAATATTATTGATTGTATTATTAACTATAAATGTAAGCGCCCGTTCTCCTTTATCTGTACATTGTGAGCGGCTTGCTTGCATTTACCAGATAGCAAGCAACAAAAGCTTTTCCCTGTACCTCGCTGAAGGTGACAATAGTAAACTAAATCAATCTATTTACATGTAGAAAATAGGTGCAGGAATAGGCCATTCGGCCCTTTGAGCCAGCACCGTCATTCAACATGATCATGGCTGTTCATCTAAAATCAACACCTCTTTCCTGTTTTTTCACAATTTCACCCTTCCCCCCCCCCCCCACCTTGGACGCTGCGCACCCTCTGGTTTGGTCTCTCACAATTTCTCACTCCCAACTCTCACCCAATGTTGGCAGCCCTGCCTTTGGTCCAACTTATCCATGCTAATCAAGGTGTTTCATCTAAGTTAGTCCCATTTACTCACAGTTTCTCCAGCTTTTTGTGTAACCCCCCATTTACTCACGTTTGGCCCATATCCATCTAAATCTCCAATCCATGTATTTGTCAAGTATCTTTTAAATGCTGTTATAGTATCTGCCTCAACTATCTCCTCTGGCAGTTCGTTACATTTATCCACCACCTCCCAAGTGAAAAAAATTGCCCTTCAATTAAATATTTTCCATCTCACCTTTAACATATGGTTCTCTGGTTCTTTATTCCCTTCCCCTGGTGCATTTGACAATTAAATACACTTGACTCTTGTTCTAATCACGTCCCTTCTACGCTTCAAATCTTCAGCAGATACAAGCTCAGCTTGTCCAACCATTCCCAATAAAGGAACTCGTCCATTCCAATATTAGTTCCATTTATCGTCCATTCCAATATCCACAGACCACAGTCTGTTCGTATTGGTGGAAATGTGTCAGACTCGATAACAATCAGCACGGGAGCACCTCAGGGCTGCGTGCTCAGCCCCCTGCTGTACTCACTCTATACTCATGACTGCGTAGCCGGTCATAGCGCGAACTCCATCATCAAGTTCGCTGACGACACCACTGTTGTGGGACGTATCACTGATGGGGATGAGTCCGAGTATAGAAGAGAGATCGAGCGACTGTCCATATGGTGCCAGCACAACAACCTGGCCCTCAACACCAGCAAAACCAAGGAACTGATTGTGGACTTTGGAAAGAGTAGGATGGGGACCCACAGTCCTGTTTATATCAACGGGTCGATGGTTGAAAGGGTCAAGAGCTTCAAATTCCTGGGCGTGCACATCTGTGAAGATCTTTCCTGGTCTGAGAACACAGATGCAATTATTAAGAAAGCTCATCAGCGCCTCTACTTCCTGAGAAGATTACGGAGAGTTGGTCTGTCAAGGAGGACTCTCTCTCACTTCTACAGGTGTACAGTAGAGAGCTTGCTGACTGGTTGCATCGTGGCTTGGTTCGGCAACTTGAGCGCCCTGGAGAGGAAAAGACTCCAAAAAGTAGTAAACACTGCCCAGTCCATCATCGGCTCTGACCTTCCTTCCATCGAGGGGATTTATCACAGTCGCTGCCTCAAAAAGGCTGGCAGCATCATCAAGGACCCACACCACCCTAGCCACACACACATCTCCCTGCTACCTTCGGGTAGAAGGTACAGGAGCCTGAAGACTGCAACAACCCGGTTTAGGAATAGCTACTTCCCCACAGCCATCAGGCTATTAAACCTGGCTCGGAACTCTGAACATTAATATCCCTCCATCTGTTATTTGCACTTTATTAATTTATTAAGTCATGGGTGTATTTATGTATAGAATTGTAGTCAATGCCTTCTATGTTCTGTTGTGCTATGCAAAGAAAGATTTTCATTGTCCTGTCAGGGACACATGACAATAAACTCTTTTGACTTTGACTTTGACTTTTGACTTAGTTCAGTACAACATCCATCTGTTACAAACCAAGCACCATACTTTTTCACGTCAGGGGACCAAACAGTAAGCAGTACTTTATCACCAATGACTGCTATAACTGAACAGCAACCTCTTTAGTTTGGGGTTACACAAAAAGCTGGAGAAACTCAGCGGGTGCAGCAGCATCTAAGGAGCGAAGGAGATAGGCGACGTTTCGGGTCGAGACCCTTCTTCAGCGAAGAAGGGTCTCGACCCGAAACGTCGCCTATCTCCTTCGCTCCTTAGATGCTGCTGCACCCGCTGAGTTTCTCCAGCTTTTTGTGTAACCCTCGATTCTCCAGCATCTGCAGTTCCTTCTTAAACCTCTTTAGTTTCCCCGTCAATATTTCACATTACAGATTGATCATTTCTATTCTTTGATTTCTGCTCAATGAAAATTTATGGAGGTTACTTCCTCTGTACTTATTCATGTCTGTCGGTCTGTGATTATCCATAGAATAAAATTCTTGTCAATGACATGATACTAAGTTGTTAGACTATCCCCGTTCCACTGAACTGCCATTTAAAATTATAATAAAGAAATAGCACAAATACGCGATTAAATGACAATTAAGCAATAATACAGTACGAAAGATTTTCTTTAACAATATATTGATCAATTGACATGCAAATGGTGTGCTCTTTATTTGATGCATATGGGACTCCAATGCTACCATTTTGTTATTCAATACATTTTACAAATGGTTGCACTTTGAATCCAGAATAATTGGAAGAGCACAGGAGCATCATTTGCCTGATGCATTTCAAATAAATGTATACACGTAGACATGCAAACGTGTATTCATGAAAAGCAAACAGAGTTTGAGAAAACTAATTTGATCTGGTATTTGGTTCAGCCTAACTTCTGGATTAGTGTAAACAGCTAAAATAACAATTTACTTTTGGGATTTCATTAATAAATTGTGCCATGGAGATCCGCTGATGTTACGTTACATCCTGTTGTGTTTCTGAATGATATTTTATCAGCACAGCAAGAACCAGCAACACAGATATATAAACTTTATTTGTAAACAATTTGCATGATAGAAGATTTTCTACGAAGCCATTTAAGCATCTAAGGTGGAGCAGTTATCATTATTTTTGATAAATCGGGCAATTTTAAAACCTCAGTAAATTATTGGGCATTTGATCTTCAGAAAGTGTAATTAAAGTTTTACAGGTCAGTGGAAAACTAATGCTTTTCAAAAAATTAGTGTGTCAGTTTTAATTATTTCTACACTCCAACCTTCATGTCTGTAGGCTCCAGATTCAAATTCCACTAGAATAATTGGTGCAAAAATATCTAGGTTGAAAATCCATTGACATTCAGAGGGAGATTAAAACTGAAATCCCAGCAGTTCTTACAGGTATTCATGTTCAATGGCAAAAATAAACCAATGGTGCTGCATTTTAAAAGCAGGGCAGTGATTCCTAGTTATGTATGGTTAGTTTTTACGATCAACATTATTAGAATTGATAATCTGATTAATTTACATTGCCGTTTGTGAGAGAGTGCTGAGCAGAATTTGGGCACCGCGCTTCCCACATTACAAAATCTAATACATTTTAAAATAACTTCCGGTCATTCTGAACGGCATGTGAGGAAGCTATTTAAACGCAAGCTTTTATAGACATGTTCATTAGTTGCACAAAAAGAGAAAGCAGTCAGAGGAATTTAGCAGGTCAGGTAGCATTTGTGAAGGGAAAGTGATATTTGACACTTCGACAAGAAGGATCGCAACTCGAACCGTTGCATGTCCATTTCCCTCCACATGTATTGCTTGATCCTGTAAATTCTTTTGACTGCTCTGCTTTTTTTCCTCCAGATTCCAACGTCTACATGCTTCCATTTATTCATTGTAATTGGAGACACGGTCAAGTGTTATCATCAACCCTTTTCATATCCAAAGGTCAGGCTTTACAATGGGCTAATCATAAATTTCTGAAAATTGTCATTCTAGGGCAAGGCAGTTTTACATCCCACTTCTACATCTCATAACAGAGTCCCATTCGTTTTGTCAAACGCAACATCAAATGAATTTTCATCAGCGACAAACATAAAGCTCAGAACTTTTCCTGCATCTTGCCTGGTTTCAGAACCCAGAAATACAGCAAACTCAGTCACAAAGTGTCCTTTGCACAGCTTTTAACTCGAGGAATGAAACAGAGCTTCAGCACATAATTTATGTTCACTGGAGCCAGAAAGGAATGATCTTTGAAGTCTGATGATGGGTACAGCAGATAATCCATGTTTTCTTTCAAACCACGTATATCATTACAAGAGAGGTCACTGCGTGCAATTTATCATAAAACACACTCCATCTGGATAGATCTTCGTGTAAACCATGCACATTCAAGGAAATCAGCAAATTATATAGTCAGAGGTAAATAGCACAGGAACAGGTCCCTGAGCTAATCACGCCCATGCCAACCATTAAGCCCCATCTACACCAGTCCCATTATTTACCAATTGGTTTCCAACCTTTCACGTCATGCCATGGTACCTATAGCTGCTAAATTTGTACAAGATAATTATAAGCAGTTGAATAAGGGGTGGGAATTAATAAGCTTTGGCTTCTTCCTGTTCCTTTTCAGACACATATGATTTAGAAACATAGAAACATAGAAACATAGAAATTAGGTGCAGGAATAGGCCATTCGGCCCTTCGAGCCTGCACCGCCATTCAATATGATCATGGCTGATCATCCAACTCAGTATCCCGTACCTGCCTTCTCTCCATACCCTCTGATCCCCTTAGCCACAAGGGCCACATCTAACTCCCTCTTAAATATAGCCAATGAACTGGCCTCAACTACCCTCTGTGGCAGAGAGTTCCAGAGACCCACCACTCTCTGTGTGAAAAAATTCCTTCTCATCTCGGTCCTAAAGGATTTCCCCCTTATCCTTAAACTGTGACCCCTGTCCTGGACTTCCCCAACATCGGGAACAATCTTCCTGCATCTAGCCTGCCCAACCCCTTAAGAATCTTGTAAGTTTCTATAAGATCCCCTCTCAATCTCCTAAATTCTAGAGAGTATAAACCGAGTCTATGCAGTCTTTGTTCATAAGACAGTCCGGACATCCCAGGAATCAGTCTGGTGAACCTTCGCTGCACTCCCTCTATGGCAATAATGTCCTTCCTCAGATTTGGAGACCAGAACTGTACGCAATACTCCAGGTGTGGCCTCACCAAGACCCTATACAACTGAAGTAGAACCTCCCTGCTCCTATACTCAAATCCTTTTGCTATGAAAGCTAACATACCATTGGCTTTCTTCACTGCCTGTTGTACCTGCATGCCTACTTTCAATGACTGGTGTACCATGACACCCAGGTCGCGCTGCATCTCCCCTTTTCCTAATCGGCCACCATTTAGATAGTAGTCGGTTTTCCTATTTTTGCCACCAAAGTGGATAACCTCACATTTATCCACATTATACTGCATCTGCCAAACATTTGCCCACTCACCCAGCCTATCCAAGTCACCTTGCATTCTCCTAGCATCCTCCTCACAGCTAACACTGCCACCCAGCTTAGTGTCATCCGCAAACTTGGAGATATTGCCTTCAATTCCCTCATCCAGATCATTTATGTATATTGTAAATAGCTGGGGTCCCAGCACTGAGCCTTGCGGTACCCCACTAGTCACTGCCTGCCATTGTGAAAACGACCCGTTAACTCCTACTCTTTGCTTCCTGTTTGCCAGCCAGTTCTCTATCCACATCAATACTGAACCCCCAATGCCATATGCTTTAAGTTTATATACTAATCGCTTATGTGGGACCTTGTCGAAAGCCTTCTGGAAGTCCAGATACAGCACATCCACTGGTTCTCCCCCATCCACGCTACTAGTTACATCCTCGAAAAATTCCACAAGATTCGTCAGACATGATTTACCTTTCGTAAATCCATGCTGACTTTGTCCAATGATTTCACCACTTTCCAAATGTGCTGCTATCCCATCTTTAATAACTGACTCTAGCAGTTTCCCCACTACCGATGTTAGACTAACTGGTCTGTAATTCCCCGTTTTCTCTCTCCCCCCCTTCTTAAAAAGAGGGGTTACGTTTGCTACCCGCCAATCCTCAGGAACTACTCCAGAATCTAAAGAGTTTTGAAAGATTATCACTAATGCATCCACTATTTCCGGAGCTACTTCCTTAAGTACTCTGGGATGCAGCCTATCTGGCCCTGGGGATTTATCGGCCTTTAATCCATTCAATTTACCCAACACCACTTCCCGACTGACCTGGATTTCACTCAAGTACTCCTTTGACCTGCGGTCCCCTGCTATTTCCAGCAGATTATTTATGTCTTCCTTAGTGAAGACGGAACCAAAGTAGTTATTCAATTGGTCCGCCATATCCTTGTTCCCCATGATCAACTCACCTGTTTCTGACTGCAAGGGACCTACATTTGTTTTAACTAATCTCTTTCTCTTCACATATCTATAAAAACTTTTGCAGTCAGTTTTTATGTTCTCTGCCAGTTTTCTTTCATAATCTATTTTTCCTTTCCTAATCAAGCCCTTTGTCCTTCTCTGCTGGTCTCTGAATTTCTCCCAGTCCTTTGGTATGCTGCTTTTTCTGGCTACTTTGTACGCATCATCCTTTGCTTTGATACTATCCCTGATTTCCCTTGTTATCCACGGATGCACTACCTTCCCTGATCTATTCTTTTGCCAAATTGGGATGAACAATTTTTGTAGTTCATCCATGCAGTCTTTAAATGTCTTCCATTGCGTATCCACCGTCAACCCTTTTAGAATTGATTGCCAGTCAATCTTGGCCAATTCACGTCTCATACCCTCAAAGTTACCTTTCCTTAAGTTCAGAACCATTGTTTCTGAATTAACAATGTCACTCTCCATCCTAATGAAGAACTCGACCATATTATGGTCACTCTTGCCCAAGGGGGCACGCACAATAAGACTGCTAACTAACCCTTCCTCATTACTCAATACCCAGTCTAGAATAGCCTGCTCTCTCGTTGGTTCCTCTACATGTTGATTTAGATAACTATCCCTCATACTTTCCAAAAAATCCTCTTCCTCAGCGCCCCTGCCAATTTGATTCACCCAATCTATATGTAGATTGAAGTCACCCATTATAACTGTTTTGCCTTTGTCGCACGCATTTCTAATTTCCTGTTTTATACCATCCCGAACTTCACTACTACTGTTAGGTGGCCTGTACACAACTCCCACTAGCGTTTTCTGCCCCTTAGTGTTTCGCAGCTCTACCCATACCGATTCCACATGCTCCAAGCTAATGTCCTTCCTTTCCATTGCGTTAATCTCCTCTCTAACCAGCAACGCTACCCCACCTCCTTTTCCTTTCTCTCTATCCCTCCTGAATATTGAATACCCCTGGATGTTCAGCTCCCAGCCTTGGTCACCCTGGAGCCATGTCTCCGTGATCCCAACTATATCATACTCATTAATAGCTATTTAATTTACTTATAGATACTGTTTATGACACTTTATAAATATTCTTGTTTTGTTTTTTGTATGTAGTTTCACGCTTGCTTTTTATTGTTTTATTCTGTTCGAAATAAATAAATATATATATATTTTTAAATTTAAAACAAATTCAAGTGTGTGTCCAGCAAACTTCTTAAATGTTGTCAGAGTCACTGCCTCTACAACCTCCTCAGACAGTGAGTCCAAATTAGTTAAAAACAAAATTCTTCCTCAGATTCCCTCTCAATCTCCTACAGCTGAATACCTTTATATGAGAGATACAGCCAGATTCTGACAGAGGAATTTCAAATAAAAACCTAATTTAAAAAAAAAACACATTTGGCCACAACTTTATGTAGCAGCTATTTGCATGCCTTAGGTTTGCAAAACCAAGAATCTCACTGTGACATGTGACAATAAAGTATAAAGTGAAAGTAAAGTAAACAAGTTGCAACTAACATATAACTAGTGTAAACAGGTTGGCATGGACTTGGTGAGCTGAAGGACCCATTTCCGTGCTGTACTTGAAGTAATACAATGTAAATGGGATTACGAGTGAACTAAATTGGGCATGGAACTACCCAATGAGATAGTTGTTTAGAAGACCAAGAGGCTGCATTTAACCATATTATAATTTTTTTTTGCCATGGCTTAACCGAGAATTGGTCCATTTCCCCAGTTATTATATCGTACAAATCCTGTGAGAAAATGGCTTTCACTCAGGAGGCATGAATTTGGTGGCCGATGAAAACCCCCCCAACATTGTAGATCAATCTAAATTAAGGTGAGGAGTAAGAGGTTTAGATAGGTTCTGAGGACAAACGTTTCATCCATAAGGTGATTGCAATCTGGAACGCATGCCTGAGAAGGTGGTGGAGGCAGGTATTAGAAAATAGGTGCAGGAGTAGGCTATTCGGCTCTTTGAGCCAGCACCACCATACAATATGATCATGGCCGATCATCCAAAATCAGTACACCGTTACAGCTTTTTCCCCATATCCCCTTAGCCCTAAGAGCTAAATCTAACTCTCTCTTGAAAACATCCAGTGGATTGGCCTCCACTGCCTTCTGTGACAGAAAATTCCACAGATTCACAACTCTGGGTGAATTATCAGAATGTTATCAGAGCATAAATATCTCGATGAGCATTTGAATTGCCAATGCATGGAATACAACAAATTTGGTGGTGGTAAATGGGATCAGTCTGCATGGGCATTTGATGGTCAGCTTTGACATGGTGGGCTGACTGGCCTTTCTCTTTGCTGGAGACTTTGTAAAGCCTATAGTTGCTTTTGTCTTGAAACTTGTACTCCCTGCAGTTCAAGCCACAAAAAGGCTTGCATGCACTGATGTCACCAGCAGCGTAGGCAAGGACATGCGAAGAGAAGGTGGTACTTACTGCCATTTTTATAATGGATGACTACATCCTTCCTGATGTCCCCAACTGCTTTACATCCAATTCACTACACATGAAGCTTAGTCAAAGTTAGTGCTTTTAGGTTCGAAAGACGCCTTTGAAATAATGGAAAAATCACAGTTTTTACATCAACCACAGTGGTATTAACAACGTTAATCCAATACAAAAGGTGATGATAATTTCTTACGATTCCCAAATGTTCAATGTGCTCAAATCATTAATAAACTAAGTAAACTAGCAGGTAACTACGTTCATTGAGCAACAGTTGTTTGTTGCTGTGGTCAGTACAGATTGTAACCCAACACTAATGCTAAGGGATTAAATATCCAAGGAATCACACCTTAATCATCGATGAGCAGCTGACTGAACAGCTGAAACTGCCCAAAATAGCTGATCTTTGAACATGCTTTAATCATGCTCTTTATCACTGAGACGGGGAAATGGCAACCTTGAGTTTCCTGGTAATAACTACCCCACGTAATAATCATGCGTGTTTTCACCAATAATGACTTTACTGGTTGGAAAAATGTCAGTAAATCAGGTGCTTCTTTCACCTTTATAGCCTTATTTTTAATATCCGCCATGTGGAAATGAATTAAAAGTCAATCTTAGTATTGAACACAAACCAGATGTCAAGGTATAAGCAATGCTCCCCTCCCTGACTTCAACAATTGAATGATTGAAAGATACAGCATGAATACAAGCACTTCGGCCCACGGTGTCCATGCCGACCATATAGTTTTATGTTATCCTACTTTCACATTCTTTCCCTATACAATGAGAGCCATTTACAGAGGCCAATTAACCTACAAACCCATATGGCTTTGGCATGTGGGAGGAAAACGCAGCACCCAGAGGAATCCTATGGGGAGAACGGACAAACCCCATACAGATAGCACTGGACGTCAGGATCAAACTTGAGTTTCAGGTGCTGTGAAGCAGCAGCTCTATCAGTGGCGCCACTGTGCCACCTCAATGGTTAAATTCTAGCTGAAAGAACAGCAACAGGCACAAAATGTCCTATTTGATCAACATTCGCTGAGCTAGCAGAATGATAGAAATCAAAATCAAATATTTTGTAACATATTTAACTTCAAGTATTTATTGTCATACAAGTACAATGAGGTACAGATCCAACAAAAATATTACTTGCAACAGCATAATAGAAACATAAAAACATAGAAAATAGGTGCAGGAGGAGGCCATTCAGCCCTTCGAGCCAGCACCGCCCTTCATTGTGATCATGGCTGATCGTTCCAAATCAATGACCTGTGCCAATAGAAACATAGAAAATAGGACACGTGGCACATGGACTCAAACAACATGCAATCCATGCAAGTGGCGCAGTGGTACAGTTGCTGACATAGCTCCAGAGATCCGGGATCGAACCTGACTGTAGGTGCTTGTCTGCACAGGGTTTGTACATTCTCCCAATGACCTACGTGGTTTTTTTCCCAGGGAGCTCCTGTTTCCACCCACACTCCAAAGATGTACAGGTCTGTAGGTTAATTGGTTTAGTAGAATTATACATTGTCATCGGTGTGTGTTAATGTGTGGAGATCGCTGATTGGTGTGGACTCGGTGGGCCGAAGGGCCTGTTTCCACGCTGTGTCTCTAAACGAAACTCAACATCAATTATACAATACAGTGGCAAGGAAGACTTCAAACACAAGACATTAGCGCAAAAGCACATTTAGGAAACATGTCCATGTTAGTGGAAAGGGTGGCAAGGGTTGCAAGAGCATTGCGTCCCATTGCTGAGGTAAGACTATCGTGCTCTGCAGCCTCTTGCATTCCTGTGCGCTGGAATTTCTGCATCAGATCATGATGCAACCACTTAAGATACTTTCTGCAGCGCATCTGGAAAAGTTTGTAACCGTACTCAGTGTCATACCAAATGTCTTCAATCTTCAAAGAAAGCCGAGGCATTGGAGCACCTACTACAGTAAATCTACCCCAGGTCCTGATTAATGAGCACTGAGTGGTTTCAATATGGAGGAACCAAAAGTCAAGACAACAAGAATGCACATTGAGTTTTTCAATCACTGCACACAGCTATTTAGTTTCTTCATGTAACTTTCCCTTTCTGTATTTACAATGCTTCCTTTTTTCATGTTATAGGCTGCCATCTTCCAACGTAATGATCTGACATACTGACATACCACTTCAAGAACCAGAGGACAAAGGGTTTAAGGTGAGGGGAGGAGGAACTCGAAGGGCAACTTTTTGTTTACACATGGTGGTAGGTATATGGAACGAGCTGTGGAGGAGGACGTTGAGGCAGGTACGACTGCAATGTTTCAGAAACATTTGGACAGGTACATGGATAGGAAAGGTTAGGAAGGATATGGGCCAAATGCAAGAAGGTGGGGACTAGTATAGATGGGGCATGTTGGAAAGTGGGAGCAGGTTGGGCCAAAGGGCCAGTATCCATGCAGTATGACTCTATGGCTCTACTCATAACAGCAAAATAAACTTGCAGGACTTACGACAACCACCCTCTAGTGGCATCTAGTAAAATAACTTTATTTTGAACCCATTGCTTGTTTAATGCATCTGGGATTGCTGCAAAGCCTGTGCAATGATTGATGCTGCCTCCATGAGAACTATAGCAGCAACATCTTAAATTACCTACTTTGATGGCTTAGATCAAATGACTGTTGTTTCTATAGCATGGATCAAAATGTCAGGGCTCACCTAATAACTATTTTTAATAAGTGAAAACAATTTTTGAAAATGGCACCAGCTTTACAGACAAAAACCACCCACCCACAACCTCCTCACCCTCTCCCCTCTCACAAAAAAATCTGAGCCTCATAGATCTCAATAAGCACAAAAACTAAATATTCACAGCAACAGCATAATTTTTCAGACAGTTGCGAATAGCTGAGCTCGCAATGGGGTTTTAACTTTGCCTTTCTGACTGGCTGCACAAAAATTAAACTCCTGTCTCGAAGATGGCAAAACACATTACCAGATCAGAATTAACCTGAACTATCACAGTCTGATTGGGACAGGTCAGGGGGAAAGTGCAATCGCCAGTAAAACATTCAGTGGGATGGCCAGTTTTGGCAGTAGATGCAATTTCCAATGGACTTTGATAAAAATCCTACTCTCAAATCTGACACGTTATATTGATCAGAGTCCAAGGACATTCCAAAAGTAAAAGCAGGATAATTGGGAAGAGGTTTAAAGGAGATTTGACGGGTAAGTGTGTTACTCAAGGGATGGTCAGTATCTGGAATTAATGACCGGGGAAGGTGCTGGAGGTAGGTACAGTGACAACATTGAGTAGGCATCTAGGCAAGTACTCAAATGAGCAAGGTACACAGGGATGTGGAATTAATTCAGGTTAGTGGGATTAGTACAGATCACTGTGGTGATCAGCATCAACACAGTGCGGCAAAGGAGTTTGTATCTATGCTGTACAACTCTATGACTAAAAATAAGAGTGCAAATCCTGACAAGGCTACTTTTGTGCTTTCACTTGTTGTAGATCAACCTTCACAACATGTTTAGGTTGAGGGTTATTACTATCATATGTACTGAGGTATAGTGAAAATATTTGTTTTGCATGCTGCCCACATATATCAGATATACCACACATAGATACCATCAGATGAGCTCAAGTACAATAAAGGGGAAGATACAAAGGGGGTCGGGGGATTCTTTTGTTCCTTGTACATTTTCATATCTCTAGTTTCCCTGTCCCCTGACTCTCAGTCTGACGAGAAACGTCATCTATTCCTTTTATCTAGGGATGCTGCCTGACCCACCTGAGGACTCCAGCATTTTGAATCTACTCCCAGAATGATGACTGGATTGGAGGATATGCTATGAGAAGGGGTTCGACAAACTTGAATTGTTTTATCCAGAGCATCAGAGGTTGACCTGATAGAAACATATAAAATTATGAGAAAACGCCGCAATCTAATTTTTATTTATTTATTTTTTGATTCTTTAAAAAAAAAAAATTTTTTTTTAAGGCAAGAGAGAATAGAGAGAAAAATAGCTGCGTAGAAAGTAGAAAAGTGAAAAAGAGATGTGAAAGTGCGAAAGCGTGACAGAGGGAAAGGAAATCCTTGAAGAGGTAGAAACGGGAATTAAAAGATAGACCCTGGAGAGGAAAGAAAAAGAAAGAGTGAAATATATAGAAAGAAAAAAGAAAAGCCAGTTACTTTATTATAAACATCTCGCAAAAGGAATCTACCAACTTGACAATTTTTCTTCCCCCCTTACCAAGACCCGACACCGGTACTTTTTTGAGGTATTCTTGCAACTTATCCTTGTAATAGATTTATAAATGCAGTCCACGTCTTATAGACGTCTCTCTCGAAACAGTCTGATTTTCCTGGTAGTCGGAGTCTCATATCTTCCAAGTGTAGTGTTTCGATCGCAAACTAATTAAAAAATATTATCCCAGAAGAGAAGCTACCGTCATGTCAACTAGTATGGAGAGCAGGAATGGAACTTGTTTGGTCAGCATTCTTGTAAGTAAAGAAAGTGCTTCTAATAATGATTAATAATGATTAAAATTAGCCTGAACATTTAATCTAATTTAGTGAATAAATACTTAATCCCAAAATAAATCTTATGCCACAAATTTCATGAACAGGTAGATGGATAGGAATGATTTAGAGGGATATGGACCAAACGTGAGCAAATGGATTAGGTTAGACGGAGCATCTTGGCCGGCATGATCAAATTGGGTCATAGGGCCTGTTTCCATGTTGTGTGACTCCATGACTCCAAATATCCACACCCGTTTCCCTTTTTCACATTTCTCATTTCCCTTATCCCTAACCAATCTGAAGAAGGCTCTCGACCCGAAACGTCACCCAATCCTTCTCTCCAGAGATGCAAGAGCGGAACTCGCCATAAAAACATGGAGGGGATAGGGGACACAAATCACGTGCGCACACTCACCCGCATCATGTCCCGCCCCCATTGCCTGCTGACCGACATCTCTCTCGTCCAATCGGCGCCCTCGATCAGCAGTCCCACATCCACTGTCCCGCGGAAAGCGGAGACTTTAAAATCCGGATCACAATAACTTGGGGGGGGGATGTCCCAAACCTCTCAAAACATGGAGGGGACGTGTCCCCTTTGCCCCCCCCCCCCGGGTTTTCCGCCCCTGCAGAGATGCTACCCATCCCGCTGAGTTGCTCCAGCTTTCTGTGTCTATCGCTACACGTTAACATTTCCTGCAGACAGACAGGACTTCAGCAGCTTAGTCCTCAAAGTTTGTATTTGGCGACAACAAAAAACTTAGGTTACACTACACAAAACGAGGTTTCTCTTTTGTTGCCTAAATTCTGTGGTTGCTGGAAATACTCTAGGTCCATCAAGTAAAAAATCTTACAGGAACATTGAGCAACTTTGCGCACCTTGTGGCTTCACCCAAGTGGAAAACCAAAAAAGGGAAATAAATAGCCATGACAAGGAGAAAAGCAGAGCAGTAACAGAGAGCAATACTTTTTCAGGGGGACTGGAAACAAGGGAATGCCGATCTACTCCAGTATAAACTCCAGGGGCGACACGGTGGTGCGGCGGTCGAGTTGCTGCCTTAAGGGCCAGTCCCACTTGCCGATTGTTTCGGCGACTGCCGACGTCATATCAGTGTCGTCAAAACATTTTGAACATTTTGAACTCGGCGACAAAAAATGTTGTGGCACTTGAAAAAACACCGCTCGTCAATACGCCATCATGCCGCGTCACCGCTGCATTACGTGCACATTTTTCGGTGACCTGATACATCAGTCAATTATGCCGGCAGTCGTCGAAAAAATCGCCAAGTGGGACAGGCCCTTTACAGCACTTGCAGTGCCAGAGAACCTGGTTGCTTGTCTGCACGGTTTGTACGCTCGCCCATGACCTGCATGGGTTTTCTCCAATATCTTCGGTTTCCTAGCACACTCCAAAGGCGTGCAGGTTTGTAGGTTAATTGGCTTGGTATAAATGTAAACATTGTCCCTAGTGTTAATGTGCGGGGATCTCTGGTCGGTGAGGACTCGGTGGGTCGAAGAGCCTGTTTCCACGCAGTATCTCTAAAGAAAACTAAACTCTCTCGGGAAAAGGACTGCAGGTGAGGATGGAAGTGAGGATAAACAGTTTTAATCGAGAGTTGGAAGATGAGAACCAGACAAATGTGTTTGAAGACTACCAAGTAAAACAGGATCAGTGAGGAGAGGTTGAGCTGGCTAGGACTTTAGTCCATGGAGTACAAGGATAAGGGGTAATCTTATAGAAGTGGTAAATATCATGAGAGGGGAGAAAGATTCAATAGCAACCTGAGAGGCAACTTTTTTTTACACAAAGGGTGGTGGGTATATGAAATGAGCTGCCAAAGGAGGTAGTTGAGACAGGCACTGTTACGTTTAAAAAACACTAGACCAAGTGGGACCCGTTGGGTTCCTGTCACCCTGTCCCTGTTGGGAGGGCTGATCCCCAAATGCAATATTCCACCAATCACCCATAGTCCCCAACTGGGCAGGCGCAGCTGACGGGTTCCTGTTGTGACGCCAGAGATCCCCGTTGTGACGCGAGTCACAGCAACCCTCCCCTAGTGCGCCTCACCCTCCCTCTTCCTACCCCTATCATCCTCCATTCCGCCTCATCCCCATCACTTCCTCCCCTCCCCTTCACCCTCCCTCTTCTTTTCCCCTCCCACACCTCTCCCTCCCTCTTCTTTCCCCTATCCTCAGTCACTCCCAGTCTCCCTCCATAACCCCTCTCCCCTCCCTACCCTCCTTGATGTCATTGTGAGGTGGAACGCTGCTGTGTTTTGTAAACGTTTTTTTAATGCGAATGAGATCCCATTGTGATGTCATTATGGGGTGGAACACTGGTGACGGGCAGTTTATGTAAATGAGATCCCATTGTGACATCATACGCTGCTAACGGCCAGTGCAGATGGAAGGGATTTTTGTCAAAAGGATTTTTGAAGTTTAAAATGGGAATAACTTGTAAAATATAGTTCAAGTTCACATTTATTGTCACATGCACCAATTAAGGTACAGTGTTATAGGAGTTTACATACAGCCACACTAGTAAAAAGAACACAATACAATTTAACATAAACATCCACTGTGATGGAAGGCAATAATGTTTGGTCATCTTTCCTCCTTCGGGGCCTTGAACCCTCCGCAGTCGCTGCTACAGACCCTCTCATCGAGATGATCGAAACCGACGTCGGGACGGATCGGAACACACTTGGAGTTCTCAAATCAGCCGCTTTTTACCGGAGACCACGGCTTCAAAGTCTGTAGGCCCCGCGGTCGGCGCTCAAACACTGGCGCTCCTCGGCAAAAGATCCCAGGCTCCTCGATGTTAAATTCAGCTCTCGCCCTTGGCTAGAAGCTCAGGAGACCACTACTCGACAATGTTAAAGTCAACAGGCACCCGCGGTCAGAGCTCCAACACTGGCGATCCTTGGCAAAGGTTGCCATCGCCCACTCCGCAATGGTAAGTCAGCGGCGCGCCTGATGCTGGAAGCTCTGGGCCAGTCTCCGATCCGGAGAGGCCGCACCAATCCAGTTGTTCGGCCGCGAGGGGGTGGGGGCCGAAGATCAAAAAAGCACATTTTTTTTTTTTTTTTTAAATATTTCAAAATAGACTTTATTCAAGTAATAAATATTTACAATACATCAACCGTGCGAAAAATCCATCCGACATTTTCGGAGGCTATACAAATTCTTCCATGCAGTCTATATACATTTTTCAAATTTTACTAATTAATCCCCCACCCGTGCCACTCATGTGGCCCCCCGGCATGGGATACCTTCCCTTATTTTGAGGGGCGTCTCCACCATACAGTGCCCCCCATGTCCAGCAGCGGAAGGACCTTAGACTGTGGCCCTCCCCCACCGAGCCTTGGCGTTGGCTGCACCGAGCTTCAGTGCGTCCCTTAGTACGTACTCCTGCAGTCTGCAGTGGGCCAGTCGGCAACATTCCCCGACGGACATCTCGCTCTGCTGGGTGGTGAACAAAGCTCGGGCAGACCAGAGAGCGTCTTTCACCGAGTTGATAACCTTCCAGCAGCACTTGATGTCAGTCTCTGAATGTGTCCCTGGGAACAGTCCGTAAATCACAGAGTCCTCTGTGACAGAGCTGTTTGGAATAAAGCGTACCAGGGACCCTTGCATTTTTCTCCAGACTCTTTGGGCAAATCCACACTCTGCAAAGAGGTGGGCAACCGTCTCCACTCCATAGCAGCCGTCCCGAGGGCAGCGTGCGCTGGTAGTGAGGTTCCGATGGTGCAGGAAGGATCTGACTGGGAGGGCTCCCCTCACCGCCAGCCAAGCCAGGTCTTGGTGCTTGTTGGTGAGTTCTGGCGATGAGGCATTTTGCCAGACAAGCTGGGCAGTCTGCTCAGGGAACCACGCCACCGGGTCCATCGAGTCCTTTCCCTGCAGTACCTGCAGGACATTCTGTGCTGACCACTGCCCAATGGACATGTGGTCAAAGGTGTTGGTCCGGAAGAACCTTTCCACAGACGACAGATGGGGCGGCAGTGACCAGCTGACTGGCACGTTGCGTGGCATCTGCGCCAGGCCCATCCTTTGCAACACCGGGGACAGGTAGAACCTCAGCAGGTAGTGACACTTGGTGCCCACGTGCCTTGGCTCTACACTCCGCCTGATGCAGCCACACACGAAGGTGGCCATCAGGATGAGGGCGACGTTGGGCACGCTTTTACCCCCGTTGTCTGCCGACTTGTACATTGTGGCCCGTCGCACCCGGTCCATCCTCGACCCCCAGATGAACTGGAAGACGGCCCGGGTGATCCCTGTGGCGTAGGAAGGAGGGACAGGCCACACCTGTGCCAAGTACAGCAGGCCCGAGAGCACCTCACACCTGATGACCAAATTTTTTCCCGTTATGGAGAGGGAGCGTTGCCTCCACAGCTCCAGCTTCTTCCCCACCCTGGCTATCCGCTCCAGCCAATTCTTGTTACACGCCTCAGCCCCCCCGAACCAGATCCCCAGCACCTTCAAGAAGTCAGGCTTGATGGTGAAGGGGACGGAAGATCTGTCGGGCCAGTTGCCAAAGAGCATGGCCTCGCTCTTCCTGCGGTTCACCCTGGCTCCCGTGGCCGACTCAAACTGGTCGCAGATACTAATCAATCTGCGGACCGACCCTGGATCCGAGCAGAAGACAGCGACATCGTCCATGCACAGGGAGGTCTTTACTTGAATGCCCCCACTGCCGGGCAGTGTCACTCCTCTAATGCTCGCATCCTTCCTGATGGATTCGGCAAAAGGTTCAATACAGCAGACAAACAAGACAGGAGAGAGAGGGCAACCCTGCCTGACTCCAGACCTTACAGGGAAACTGTCTGATTCCCACCCATTGATGTGGACTGCACTACGGATGTCGGTGTAGAGCAGATTGATCCAATTCCTGATTCCCTCCCCAAAACCCATTTTGGAGAGCACGTCCCTCATGTATGTGTGCGAAATCCTGTCAAAGGCCTTCTCCTGGTCCAAGCTGACTAGGCAGGCATCCACCCGTCTGTCCTGCACGTAGGCGATGGTATCTCTCAGCAGCGCTAGGCTGTCTGAGATTTTCCTGCCAGGTACAGCACAAGTTTGGTCCGGGTGGATCACCTGTCCCAGAGCAGTCTTGACCCGGTTGGCGATGGCCTTAGACAGGATCTTGTAGTCTACATTCAAGAGCGTTATGGGTCTCCAATTCTTTATGTCCTTCATCTCCCCCTTCTGCTTGTAGATTAGGGTGATGTTGCCCTTCCTCATGGAGTCTGACATGCTACCAGCTAGAAGCATGTCGTTGTACACTTCTAGCAGGTCCGGGCCCATCCAGTCCCACAGAGCCGAATACAACTCGGCCGGTAAGCCATCGCTTCCGGGAGTTTTACCCGAGTCAAAGGAACGGATGGAGCCAGTCAGCTCCTCTAGGGTCAGTGGTTGGTCCAGACTCTCCCGCTTGCTGTCCTCCAAGACCTCCGTGATCGAGGACAGGAAGTTCTGGGAGGAGGTGCTGTCTATGGCCTTTTGGTCATACAAATCTGTGTAAAAGGATTTGCAGATCCTCAGCATGTCTGTGTGTGAGGATGCTACCGAGCCGTCCTCCTCCCTAAGGCTGTTCATCACAGAGCTCCCCCTGTGAACCTTATGGAAGAAGAAACGTGAGCACGTCTCATCCTGCTCCACATGGCGGACCCTGGATCGGAAGATGATCTTGGAGGATTCAGAGGTAAAGAGCCGAGCTTGCCGGTCCTTCAAAAAAGCACATGAGTTGCTGGCGAGTCTGCCGCTCGCAGCGCCACCCGGTGAATATATCATTAATCTGAATGAAACTTGCCACAGCACACCCCTGGACAATGCTGAGTAAGGTGGGCCAAAGATTGTAGCGCTATCGTGTACCATTTTGGCGTAGTTTCAGGATCACACTCATCACGCGCAGACATACTAATAAACAAGGTGAGAATTTTAGTAATATATAAATTTGGACAGGTACATGGATAGGATAGGTTTAGAACAATATGTGCCAAATGCAGGCAGGTGGGATGAGTGTGGATGGGGCATTTTGGTTGGCTTAGGGAAGATGAGCTGAAGGGCCTATTACCATGATGTATGACGTCAAAACGTTGACCATCCCCCTTCCTCCACAAATGCTGCTTAGTCTGCATTCTTCTGGTATGGAGACACAAGAGACTGCAGGTCCTGGAATCTTGAGCAAAAATCAAACTGCTTCAGTCTGAAGAGTCCCAACCCCAAAATTCAAATGTCCATTTCGCACCATGGTTGCCGCCTGACCTGTTCAGTCCTCGAGCAGTTAGGTTGTGCACAACCTTCCAACATCTGCATTTTAGTGTCTCCATTTAACTTCACCACTGCAAAATCTCTTCAAGGTATGCCCACTTTGAAGAAGTTCACTGGAGACTTCAGAGATACAGCGTGGAAACAGGCCCAAGTCCATGCTGTCCAGTGACCACCCCTACATACTGGCAGTATCCTGCACACTAGGGACAATTAACAATATTTACCAAAGACAATGAACCTTTAAATCTGTACGTCTTTGGAATGTGGGAAAAAATCGGAGCATCCTGCGAAAGTCCACACGGTCACAGGGAGAACAGACAAATTCTGTACAGACAGTATCGAACCCGGGTCTCTGATGCTGTAAGGCAGCAACTCGACCGCTGTGCCACTGTGTCGCTCATCTCTGATGACCTTTCTATGAGACACTCTCTTGCTACTCCCCCTCAACAATCTCTGCTGCTGTTCTACATCTGACTCAGTTCTGCTGCCACTTGCCTTTGCCGCCATCTTATCCCACGTGACTTCAGGCTCGATTTCCATGCCTCCCACTCCATTCATTACTTCTCACAACAGTGCCCTAAGTCTCCCTCCATGCCCTAAGCTCTGCACTCTTCGCCTAGCCGAACTCAAAACATCCTTCACCCGTTTCCTTCCACAAACACTTCCTGTCCCGCTGAGTTCATCCAGCAGTTTATTTATTACTTTAAACCAAGAACCCATTTTGGCTCTCGGTCAAACATAAAAATGATTCACATCCTCCTTTCTGAGAGGGCTAAGGGAGTTTATCCCTGATGTCCCGGCTACTAATCGTCCCCAAATCAACATTCCCATAGAAGCAACAGGGAGCTTGCTTGGGAGAAGCAGTGGCACAATTTCCAACACCACAAAGCGACTGTACTTCAAAAATATTTCATTGGTTACAAATTGCTCTGGGAGTTTCTGAAAGAGATGTGAAAGGAGCTAAAACATTTATGTCCTTTTGGCTTCTTTCGAATTGAAAGGAAAATTTCCAGCAGTGATCATGAAAACTTAAAAAAATTAACTCAACATATCCATCTTCCAGAAAATAATTCAGCCTTGACAGGACAAGGCAAAACATGGAAGAAGCACATGGAGCTGAATATTACTCCAAGAATCAATAAAATGAAAACAAAAAGGATTTAGTTCTGGGTTTTAAAACACTGGTGAAAGAAAGAAACTAAACGTAAGAAATTATTTAAAAATACATACAGAACATTATGTTCACTGCAATCCCAAGACAAGAGCAAACTTGAAGGAACATTTTTTACCAGATAATTAAATAAAAAGTAACTCACAGGGCAACTCTGCCTATGTCGCCTCATTAATCCTGATACAGACACACCCAGCAGCAAGTGCTTCCTTTGTGAACCGTGAACATGCACTGGATGATGCAAACTAATTAGGAACGCTGTGGCTCATTGCTGACTAAATAGAACGCCACATCGTCAAAGGATTCAATCAGATTCTGCCGACAGTCAAAGCAAACTTGCGGCAGAAGTAATGTGATTTTATTTTCCAATGGAGCTTGGCGTGGCAGCTTCGTACATAAGGCAGACAACTGCCCAACAGGCACAAGTACAGAAAATGATTCAATATTCACTCAATCAGATTGATCTGTTTTCATTGCTACTCAGTGTAAACAGAACTCAAGCAGAGGAAATCAATCCTTGTAAACACATTCTTTCTGGCAAGTTTGTGTGCTTCCGCAAGTCCAATTTCCTGCCACTGAAATCGTTTCACAATTAAGGTCACACTTAGTCCAGATAGAGCCAAGACCTGTGGGAATTTAAATGAATCTGCTTAAACCCTTGCAGCACCAAAGCGCTTCACTGTGCTTGGAGTTTAATCAAGCTTATCATGCAATGTTTTATGTTAGATAAAGCCGATTAACATAGGTAGTGCTCTGGGATTTCTTGTTTGTGAAAATAAGGTGGACCCGCTAATTTGATGGAAGGGTGGTTGCCCACTGATGATATTATAACAAGAGAATTTAAGATTATATGTGTAGGAAGGAAGTGCAGATGCTGGTTTAAACTGAAACTACACACAAAATGCTAAAGTGACTCAGCGGGTCAGGCAGTATCTCTGGAGAGAAAGAATGGGTGACGTTTTGGGTAGAAAAACACTGAATAGACCCTTCTTCAGACTGAGCCCTTCAGCCTGTCCTTGTTCTGTCTGGGGAATGGGACGCAAACAGAATCGAATGGTGACGTTTTGGGTCGAGACCCTTCTTCAGTCTGAAGATGGGTCTCGACCCCGAACGTCACCCATTCATTCTCACCAGAGATGATGCCTGTCCCGCTGAGTTACTCCAGCATTTTGTGTCTAATTTAAGATTATACTTGTTTGTACTAAAATTTCAAGCACATCCACTTCTCAGCCACCTTCCACTGAACAGATTAAATTGTATAAATAGTGCAACCACTTGATTTGGTGTCTGGATGTTGACTCTACTTCTGCAGAATTCTCAGGCTCCATTGTAGGGCAATGCCTCATTAAAAGTGGTCCTGAAGGAGGTATAATAGCTAATTAATTGTATAATAATTATTGATGTACAGCATGTGTACAGATACAGTGCCCTCTATAATGTTTGGGACAAAGACTCATCATTTGTTCATTTGCCGCTGTATTCCACAATTTGAGATTTGTAATAACCATATAACCATATAACAATTACAGCACGGAAACAGGCCATCTCGGCCCTTCAAGTCCATGCCGAACAACTTTTTTCCCTTAGTCCCACCTGCCTGCACTCATACCATAACCCTCCATACCCTTCTCATCCATATGCCTATCCAATTTATTTTTAAATGATACCAACGAACCTGCCGCCACCACTTCCACTGGAAGCTCATTCCACACCGCTACCACTCTCTGAGTAAAGAAGTTCCCCCTCATGTTACCCCTAAACTTCTGTCCCTTAATTCTAAAGTCATGTCCTCTTGTTTGAATCTTCCCTATTCTCAAAGGGAAAAGCTTGTCCACATCAACTCTGTCTATCCCTATCATCATTTTAAAGGCCTCTATCAAGTCCCCCCTTAACCTTCTGAGCTCCAGAGAATAAAGACCTAACTTATTCAACCTATCTCTGTAACTTAGCTGTTGAAACCCAGGCAACATTCTAGTAAATCTCCTCTGTACCCTCTCTATTTTGTTGACATCCTTCCTATAATTGGGGGACCAAAATTGTACACCATACTCCAGATTTGGTCTCACCAATCAATGCCTTGTACAATTTTAACATTACATCCCAGCTTCTATACTCAATGCTCTGATTTATAAAGGCTAGCATACCAAAAGCTTTCTTTACCACCCTATCTATATGAGATTCAACCTTCAAGGAACTAATAGAAAATAATAGAAAAAAATCACATGTGGTTAAAGTGCATATTGTCAGATTTTATTAAAAGCCATTATTATACATTTTGGTTTCACCATGTAGAAATTACAGCTATGTTTATACATAGGACCCCCCCCCCCCCATCTCCCCCTCATTTCAGGGCACCATAATGTTTGGGACACGTAGCTTCACATGCATTTGCAATTGCTCAGGTGTTTAATTACCTCCTTAATGCAGGTATAACTGAGCTCTCAGCACCTAGTCTTTCCTCTAGTCTTTCCATCACCTATGGAAACTGTTATTGCTGTTTATCAACATGAGGACCAAAGTTGTGCCATTGAAAATCAAAGAAGCCATTATGAGACTCGGTTTAGTTGCTTACCAAAATCAACTGTTTGGAATATCATTAATAAGAAAGAGAGCACCGGTGAGCTTACTAATCGCAAAGGGACTGGCAGGCCGAGGATGACCTCCACAGCTGATAACAGAAGAATTATCACCAGAATATAGAAAATTCCCCAAACACCTGACGACAGATCTGAAACATTTTTCAGGAGTCAGGTGTGGATTTGTCAATGACCACTGTCCACAGAAGACTTTGTGAACAGAAATACAGAGGCAACACTGCAAGATGCAAACCACTGGTTAGCCGCAAAAAATAGGATGGCCAGTATATAGTTTGCCAAGAAGTACTTAAAAGAGCAACTACAGTTCTGGAAAAAGGTCTTGTGGACAGATGAGACAACGATCAACTTAGAAGGTAGACATAAAATGCTGAAGTAACTCAGCGGGTGAGGCAGCATCTGTGGGCGGGCGCGACTCACGTTGCAGCGGCCCCTACAGCCTGTCTGTCTTTTTTTTATTTTTTGTCTAGTTAAATGTAGTTGTTCGTGTTTTTTTTGTATTGTTTGTAACTGTGTATATGTGGGGGGTGCGGGGTGGGAGGGGGAAGAGGGGGAAACTTTTAAATCTCTTCCCTGCACGGGAGACCCGACTTTTTCCCTGTCGAGTCTCCGTTGTCGTTGGGGCCTAGCACCATGGAGCGGCCTCCGACCGGGACGACCTGGGGGCTCCAGTCACGGAGCTGCGGACTCACCGTCATGGGGCTGGCTGGCCTCGGAGTGTGGGGAGCGGTGGTGGCTCGCTGGTGCAGTTCGACCCCGGAGCTCCAGCTGCAGCTGCAGCTGCAGACCAGTGGACTATCGGGAGCTCGCGGGTCCGGGTGGGAGACCGCTCTCCGGAGCTCCCGCAACACAGCTTCTCCAGCCCGTGTCGCGGGGTTGGAGCGACCAGGAGCGGGGCCATACATCGCCCGGCGCGGCTTTCAAGGCCGCGGGACATTCCAGCGCCCGCCGGGGGCTCCAACTGTGACCTTTGGGCCTAGAGCGGGGCCGTACATCGCCCGGCGCTATCTCAAAGGCCGTGGGAATTAACACCGCCCGCCTGCAGCTTCGACCTCGGGAGAGAGATGGTGCGGGGGAGAGAGAAGACTTTGCCTTCCATCACAGTGAGAATGAGATTCACTGTGATGGATGTTTGTGTGAATTGAATTGTCTGTGTATTTTTTTTTATGATTTGTGTATGGCATGTAGAAACGGAGTTTCGTTCGAGCCTCTTGAGGTTCGAATGACAAATAATAAAATCAAATCAAATATCAAATCAAATATCAAATCTATGGAGAGAAGGAATGGGTGACGCTTTGGGTCGAGACCCTTCTTCAGATTTAACTTATATCAGAGTGATGGCAAGAGCAAAGTATGGAGGAGAGAAGGAACTGCCCAAGATCCAAATCATACCACCTCATCTGTGAAACACGGGGGTGGCGGTGTTATGGCCTGGGCACGTATGGCTGCTGAAGGTACTGGCTCACTTATCTTCATTGATGATACAACTGCTGTTGGTCATAGCATAATAAATTATGAAGTGTATAGACACATCGTATCTGCTCAAGTTCAAAGAAATGCCTCAAAACTCATTGGTTGGCAGTTCATTCTACAGCAAGACAATGATCCCAAACATACTGTTAAAGCAAGAAAGGAGTTTTTCAAAGCTAAAATATTGTACATTCTTGAGTGGACAAGTCAATCACCAGATCTGAACCCAATTGAGCATGCCTTTTATATGCTGAAGAGGAAACTGAAGGGGACTAGCCCCCAAAACAAGCATAAGCTAATGATGGCTGCAATACAGACCTGGAAGAGCATCACCAGAGAAAATGCCCAGCAACTGGTGATGTCCATGAATTGCAGACTTCAAGCAGTCAATGCATACAAAGGATATGCAACAAAATACTAAAAATTACTACTTTAATTTTCAGGACATGGCTGTTATAATGCCCTGAAATGGGGGGACTATGTATAAACACTGCTGTAATTTCTACATGGTGAAACCAAAATGTATAAAAATGGCCTTCATTAAAATCTGACAATGCACACTTTAACCACATGTGATTTTTTTCCTATTACAAATCTCAAATTGTGGAGTACAGAGGCAAATAAATAAATGATGGGTCTTTGTCCCAAACATTATAGAGGGCACTGTAGGTCATGTGTCTATGACATATCTTAGTTCTTTTTAATCATGGCCCTTTGTACCTTATAGGGAAACTTGTTGTCGGAATTTTTTAAAGTCAGGATATGAGTAAATGGGCCTAAATTATAAATTAACTTTTATGATGCTAAACACCTTAATAAATTCCTATTTTTGTTGTTATGCCTTTACCATAGCAATGCTGTCAAGATTACAATTAGAATAACTGACTAGCTATACTGTGAAGTGTCCTCCCTTGAAGCCACTCAGATTTTATGGATTCACGTTTTCAGTTCAAAACCCTCAATTTTAGAAGAAAATGATTAAAAAATGTTTTTACTCAGCCTATGAATTTAATATGCAAACGTGAGCCTTGTAAGGATAATTGGTTCTAAAGGTGATTTTTGATTGTGTGAAGAAGCATGCCTTGTTCTGAAGACATTCGGTGATTAGTTTAAAATTACCATCAGCATAAATCTGCTAATGATATGAATACGCATCTGTCAGGGAAATCTGTTTATCATTTAAACCAGCATGAAAAGAAAACAAAATGGGCATATTTTTACTTCCAGTCTTTGTATTTAAAGGGGTGATCATAGTGGTGGGACTACATTGGAGTTGATGGAAATGTCAGAGTATGATGTGTTGGATGCAGAAGCTTGTGGGGAGAAAGGTGAGGACCTGGGGAACTGTATCCTTGTTCTGAAGATAGACACAAAATGCTGGAGAGAAGGAATGGGTGATATTTACGATCGATACCAGACTGAGGTCCGTCTGTGCTTGTTCTGTCTGAGGAGTGGGACAGAGCACAGGAGACATGAGTGGGCGAACCATCTGTCACAAAATGGGGGAAACCACACTTACTAAAGAAAGAGGGCATCTCGGATATCCTGGATGGAAAGTCTCATCTTGTAGCAGATGCGGCGATGGAGGAAATGATATGTCGTTCCCTCCGCAACTCCCTGATCACCTTTCCCTCCATAACTCCCTGAGCAACTCGTCCCTTCCCACCCAAACCACCCCCACCCCAGGTTTCCACTGCAACTGCAGGAGATACAACACCTGCCCCTTTACCTCCCCCCTCGACTCCCACCAAGGACCACAACAGTCTTTTCCGGTGAGGCAGAGGTTCACTTGCACCTCTTCTAACCTCATCTACCATATCCGCTTTTCCAGGTGTGCACTCCTATATACCGGCGAGACCAAACACAGGCATGACGATCGTTTCGCTGAATACCTCCGCTCAGTCCACCTAAACCTACCTGCTCTCCCGGTTGCTCAACTTTGCCCGGTTGTTTAACTTCCCCCCCCCCCCCCCTCCCTCCCATTCCCACACTGGCCTTTCTGCCCTGGGCCTCCCCCATCGTCAGAGTGAGGCCCAGCACAAATTGGATGAACAGCACCTCATATTTTGCTTGGGCAGTGGTATGTACATTGACTTCCCTAACTTCAAGTAACCCTTGCTTTCCCTCTCTTTCCATTCCTCCCACTTACCAGATCGCCAGCCAGTGTCACTGTCTCCAACTACATTTTATCTCTGTTTGCTTTGTTGTTACCTTCTCCCAGCTGACAATCATCTATTCTATATTTTCCTTGATCCTTGTCCCCTTTGACCTGTTTTCACACCCTATGGGCCCCTCCCACTTAGGCGATTTTTCAGGCGACAGCCGGTGAACTGTCAGAACGGAACACACACACACACACACATCGCTTCCTTCACGAGCCCGTTATGCAGGCGGGGGTCAGGGCAAGCCAGTGCTGCGATGTCTGAGTGAAATTCACACGGTGCAAAGTCAATGTGATACAGACACACACCACGATGAACTGGAAGGTTGGCGCTGTAATTAAGAAGCTAAAAAGCACAGCGTACAGTAAGTCCTTTAAAAGGGGAGGGGGGGAGAAGGGCGAGAGAGGGGGAGAAGGAGTGGAGACAACTTTTAAGGTCAGAGATACACGGCTGTGAAGCTCGGTGGACATTAACATTACCGGTCGGTTATCCTTGGTTCTGAAAACTACTGCTTACGTTTTTTTTTCCCAAAGAGCCAATGAAATTCACTGGTCAGCACCGGCTACAACCTATGAGAACCTTCGACCTCCTGACAACCCACACGGACCTCCTGGCGACCCACCTACAGCACAAGAATTCTCGCTACTCTCCATGGCAGCTTTATTCTAGTCTCCGCTAATTTTTCAACGTGTTGAAAACGTTGCGGTGACCATAATGAGGCTGCGACTAGTTCCCAGAATGCAGGAACTCCTCACGACCACGAGGGCGACTTCCTGGCAACCACCCGCAAACATGTGGCGACCTCATAGTCTCCTGCAGTCGCCTAAAGAGTCGCCTAAGTGGGACAGGCCCATAACACTTCCTTATCAATGTATCTCCCTCTCCCCTGACATCAATCTGAAGAACGGTCTCGAACCACAACGTCACCCATTCCAGAGATGCTGCCTGTCCCGCTGAGTACTCCAGCATTTTGTGCCTATCTTTGGAGGAATTGAGGGTAGGGAATAGTGACCGGGTGGGAGGAAGTATAGTCCAGATAACTATGAGACTTGGGAGGAAGATATTTTTAAATGCCTTAATATCATGATTAATGTGTTCAAAATAGCCTGGTCTGTTTTCCAGCTTTGAAAAGGCATTTCCAATATTATGTTGTTCAGCAATTGGCTCAATATTTTGCTGGATTAAGTGCAAGAAGCTGATGCAAGGCCTTGACCAGGAAAGTTGACCATCCCTTTGCCTCCACAGATGCTGCTTGACCCGCTGAGTTTTTCCAGCAGTTTGGTTCATTTGCTGAAGATTCCCATATCTGGAGTATCTTGTGGCTCAACATCTTTCCTGTCTTCATACAGTCTCTTCCCCTTTGGCACTGAATTCCAGTGTCTAGTTGTGTCTGGACATTTGCGGAATGGACCTGACAGGTTCCGTTTGAAGTCCATGGATCAAATCAATCTAAGGATTACCCTGGGAATTGCATTTTATGAACATTTGCAAACACGTGCAAACACGTGGGCATGTGAATACACGTAGGATCACACAGATGTTTAAGCCAAGAACACAAAATCAAAACAAGGGCACTCCAGAAAATTAACTCCTTTAGCCAGAGTGAAGACATAAAGTTTAATAATATCACTGTGAAGATGCAATCATTAACTTGAGGTTTAGCAAACAGAAAAAAATTATCTCAGCAGACAATGTTAAAAATTGCTCCTAATCACAACATCTCTTCGGCTTCTTCCATTTTCGAGCCACCTAGATCTAGATAGGGTTCACCTGTGGAGCACAGAGCAAATTTGTGAAATTCACAAGCTGTATTTGGAGATCACTGTAGCTTGAAGCTAGTGAATGGTTTATAGAGTGTCATCTTTCACCAGGAATGACTGTCATGTTCAAAACTAGTTGCAGAACTGGTTGTACCTGTTGATATATTTACCTTAGATACTTATATCTGGCGATTAGTAACCAAATAGAAAAGGGGGAAGAGTGGAAATGGCTCAGATAGAACATTGACATAAATCACTTTGTGACAGACAAGATGATTTTAACTTATTGGGTAAGATATGCTGGTCACACAGACACTGCAGATTTGTGGGCTATAATTACATGCATCTAGAATTATAGTCTTAAGGTTGAATTAATTAATTCAAATGCTTTGGGAATATGAACAAAAGCAGACATGCAACATTTCTGACATGATATCATTCAAAAACCTGCACCGACATGCGTTTTAAGACAATAAAGGGTTTCCAAATGTCTTCTGGCAAGCACACAGTGATTTAACATGATCAGAAAAGTTTAAGTCAAATACAGCTGGCTAGCTTTGTATGCTCAGTTTTATAAGACAGCTGCCCAGGTGCATGCACCATGTACTGCACACACACTCGCCACCACTCTCTTGGCTTTATTATTTCAGCTTTATTTTGCAATACAAAACACCCTGTTGTGGAAACTAAAGGCAAAATGCTTTAAACACTACAAATCCAAAATAAAGACACGAGAAATACAGGTCGGACAGCACCTGAAATCAATCTGAAGCATTAGCTCTGTCTAGCTCCATGGATCCTGCATAACCTGCTGAGCCAAATGACACCAAAACCTGCCTCTTAGATATGGTCTCAGTGGACTATTTCTCTAGACTTTGCATGTAATCAGGGAGTGTGCTTATGTTTTTTTTTGTTTTTTTTAAAAATATATTTTTATTACAAGCAAACACATATTATGGTAAAAACATTTCATATGTATCAACCTTACATTATTAATATTATCAATCGTGGATTCATTCTGTTTCTAATTTTTTTTTAATAGATAGAAAGTAAGAAAGAAAGAAAGAAAAAAAAACACAAATGTCAAGATAAAAAATAAAAAAATAAAAAATGGAATGATTTACTAATAATACATCATTGGAGATTGGTTGGAAAATTATAAAGTATAACTTTTCATCTGATCCTGAGTTTAAGTTTCAGTTAGGTTCCCGTGCCGAACCAATCTACCCCTTCAAATAATCGATGAATGAAGACCATATTCTAACAAAAAGTTTGTGTTTGTCCATTAAGACAAATCTGATTCGTTCCAGGTGTAGGGTCTCCGACATTTCCATAATCCACATTTTAATTGTGGGGTTTATAGGGTCTTTCCAAAATTGTAATATTAATTTCTTCCCAGTTATTATACTGTAGTCTAGAAAGTTTCTTTGGCTTGTTGTAAGTGTTAGACTTTGTTCTGATATTCCAAGTATGATCAGTTTTGAGTCGGGGTCCAATTCAGTATTAACAACTTCAGAAATGATTCTAAAAATTTCAATCCAGAAATGTTTGATTTTTATACAATTTGCAAAAGTATGTGTTAAGTCAGCCTCTAGTTGCTGACATTTATTGTAGATAGGCGAGATATGTGGGAAAATGCTATTTAGTTTTACTTCAGAGTAGTGTAATCTGTGTAATACTTTAATTGTATTAAAGCATGTGTTCTTATGTTAAGTAATAATTTATTGAACTGTATGCAAAAAAACAACGTCACTGTACCTCTGCACATGCGATAATAAAGAATCATTGAACTTTAGTTTAGTTTAGAGACACAGCGCGGAAACAAGCCCTTCGACCCAACACGTCTGCACCAACCAGCGATCCCCGCACATTAACACTATCCTGCACACACTAAGGACAATTTACGCTTATACAAAGCCAATTAATCTGCAAACCTGCACGTCTTTGGAGTGTGGGAGGAAACTGAAGGTCTCGGAGAAAACCCACGCGGTCACAGGGAAAACATACAAACTTCGTACAGACAGAATCTGTAGTCGGGATCGAACCTGGGTCTCCGGCGCTGCAGGCGCTGTAAGGCAGCAACTCTACCGTTGCGCCACCGGGCCGCCCTGTTGAGTATTTTCTGTGCCTCCTGTTGTTATTTGGCTACTGAGGAATACATGCAGGCATTTTGTTTGATTAATGAAGAGGATTCCCCCTGCCCACCAACGCACACACACACACGTGCACCTGATGTCTGGAGAACATTCACCTTGTGGAGATGTACATAAGGAATGTAGGTGGTTCACAGAGTTCATATGTCAAAAGATAAGTTAGCTCGTTTTTATGGTCATATAAATCCTACCTGTGACAGATGTAACTCTGAAGTGGCCTCACTGACCCATATGTTTTGGTCCTGCCCACTTTTGGAAAAATATTGGAAAAACATTTTTGATACTATTTCTGTAGTTTTAGGTATTGATTTACAACCTCATCCTATTACTGCAATTTTTGGGCTACGAATGTTAGATTCTATTAATTTGTCCCGTTCCGCCCATCGGCTGATTGCTTTTACCACATTAATCGCCAGAAGATCTATTTTATTTAAATGGAAAGACTCCAACCCTCCGACCACACTTCATTGGTAATCTGAAACAATATAATGTTTAAATTTAGAAAAAATCAGGAGTGACATTGTTGAACCCCTGGTTAAATTTGAAAAGACTTGGGGAAAAATTATTCAACACTTTCACACAACATAAGTTTCTCCCTCTCCAACTGTTATAAAAATTATTTTACCTTTATATGGTGGAACGGACTTGACGACAAACAGGGACTTAAATTGGTGAAATTCTCAGCTCAGATTTTGTTTTGCTTTTTTTTCTAGTTTAGGGGGGGTTTTGTTTTTTCCCATTTTTTTCCTCTTTTTTTCTTTTTATCTCTTTGGTTTTTTCAACATATATACGTTTTCTTTTAAACATTGAACTATATTTACATACAGACTGGGAGGTCTATATTCAATGTGTATTTTGATACTGGACTCATATTTAGGTTATATCTGTTATTAATGTAATCCTGATCCCCAATGTATCAATATCATTGTTATGTTTATCAATATTTTTTTTGTTGTGTTTTTTTGTTTTGTTTTTGATTTTTGGAAAAAAACAAATAAAAAGGTTTTAAAAGAAAGTAAAGGAATGTAGGATGGGTGGAACAGCGGCACTGGACAGGAACATGTCAACATAAATCAAGTTCAGAGTTTATTCTGTCAAACAGAGCTCCCTCCAGATTTATTCTCGCACAAGAATGACCAAAAAAATAATATCCACTTAAAGAATGAGAGTGCTTGTATTTCTTTAGCACCTCCTGTGGTCTCAGGAAATCCCAACGTATTTTACAATTAATAAATTACTTCTGTGATACACTCAGAGCAATAGGCAAAGCTGGTTTAAAACAGTAAACACCTAAAAACAGTAATGATATGAAGACCAGATGATCAGTTTAAGTGATGTTGATGGAAAAACAAACTTTGGTAAAGTCAGCGATTTTTGACATTTATGTTTTTTCCAAATAGTGCCGTGGAATTTTCAACAATTATTCATGGGGCCAGATTCTCAATTGAATGCCAAGGCCACACCCTTGATCGTGCAGGATTCCACAGCTCCGCACAGAAGTGTCTCCAGATCAGAAGATAAACCCAGAGCTTCCGCTTATACATTTATACATGGTGAAATATAAAAAGTTGATTATATTCATGTATAATCTTATATTTCACTCGATAACACACAAAGAAAAGCTTTTCATTGTACCTCAGTACATGTGGCAATAACTATACATAACTAAATTCACCGATGCTGTGCTCTCAAAGACTAAAGAAATAAATGCACAGGTAAAGTCATAAAGAAGGGTCTCGACCCGAAACGTCGCCTATCTCCTTCGCTCCTTAGATGCTGCTGCACCCGCTGAGTTTCTCCAGCTTTTTGTGCAACTGCAGTTCCTTCTTTAACACTAAAGTCATAAACAGTTGCATGAAAGTAAGTCTATAATTGTGTGTGTGTGTGGGGGGGGGGAGGGGAGGAAAGAGGTGGGGGGGAGGGGGGGGGGGGGAGAGAAGGAGGGGTGGAATTGAAACAATTCTCCCTGAACCAGTGCAATGCCAACTGTTTTCAACCACTGCATTTGATAAAACTACCTCCTCCATAAGTCATACCACATGGCAAACAGTCTGGATAAATGCTATCAACAACAATTAGATCATATATCAGAAATTGAATGATGTCATGTGAGGCAAAAACAAGTGGTTCGATGTGTATTACTAAGCTTCATTCTGGCTTATTGGATTATTGCTAATGTTCAAATGCTTAATTACGTCATGTCTCTTCTGATCCCAAAATAACAATTTGATTTTTTCAGGTTCAGCAAAAAATGCATGTGAGAGGACACAAAGAAATGTTCCACTTTAGTGAACGTACCATTGTTTTATTTCGACATATGTCAGCCTTTGAAAACCACGAGACAAGTTACTAGACTCCCAAAGGTCAAAGTAACTTATCAGAACTGATGTATTACTTGGTAAGGGACTGCCATGTTTTGTTAACATGTGTTTTAGTCTTGAAATCCACAGGAAAGAAAAGCAACCGGAGGCTAAGTATTATGAAAATGGACTTACCCCAGCGTTAATGGTTCACAGTGTAGGGGTAACATTAACCTTAATTTTATCCTTGAAATATCATTGCTAAGGTGACCCGTTGTCTTGTCAAAAACATTTAATTGTACCGTTGACCCTGTGTTAACCTACATATGGCAAATAAAACTGAACTGAACTAACATCTTCCTAGTGTGACTGGCAGTCCAATTCAAAAACAGGTCAGAGAATGTGCTTTGTGCTTGTGCAATGAATGAAGATTTCCGGGGGATAGAAATCCATTCTCAGCCATGGATTAAACTGTACCAGCAATATACTTGCGGCTGTATTGTACACATTCTGAATTTCAGTTCTCAATGGAGTCTTCAGAGCTTAACATGACAGTGCAACCAAATCATGCACACAGCACATTCAACTGAATACAAATTCTAACTCTCAAACCCAAGCATTTTTTAAACAATTGCCTTTTAAACCTCTTTTCATGTCCATGCCAAAGCAAAGTACAGTCAACATTGGTATTGTGAAATAAATACAAAAACACTCAGGTGACCAGGCAACCACTATGGAGAGAGGCCTTATCTTTTGTTGAAAGGTCATCAGCCATGTAAAATATGTTTAGGAAGGAACTGCAAATGCTGGTTTAAGCCGAAGATAGACACAAAAAGCTGGAGTAACTCAGCGGGACAGGCAGCATCTCTGGAGAGAAGAAATAGAGTCGAGACCCTTCTTCAGACTGGTTAGGGATGAGGGAAACGAGAGATATAGGCAGTGATGTGGAGAGATAAAAAACAACGAATAAAAGATATGCAAAAAAGTAATTATGATAAAAGAAACAGGCCATTGTTAGCTGTTTGTACAGTGAAAACAAGAAGCTAGTACGACTTGGTTGGGGGAGGGATATTTATGGGGAGGGAAATTTATGTTCCTCAGAGGAGAAACATGTAGAGAGCGAAGAGTAATGGATGGGGGAAAAATAAAAAGCTCCAGGAAGCATGCTCGATTTAGTAGAGGTTTCTCAGGCTACATATAACAGCAGACATGTATCAGATACACCTGCAACACTCTGCCTGAAAGAGCGGTACTCTTAACAATGGAGTAGTGTTTAGATGAGCACAAAGTGCATTGGCATAGACAGCGATGGGCCAAGTGCTAAAAAATGGGAAAGTAAGATTAGTAGAAGTATTTGATGACGAGCACAGACACAATTGTTTCTATGCTATAATGTGACACTTACCATATGCCATATTATGTTTCCTTTTTTTTAAATAGTTTAACAAAATTTACAAATGTATATGCTTAAGCAATAAACCACATGTTTAATTATTTTCCAACAATCTAATTATTCTGGGATTGCTTATGTTGACTCGAAAATCTATGTTGCATTGATGTGGAATTCTTGTCTAGGTTCATTGAAAATAACACTTCTTTGAACTGCAATTCCTGGATCAATGTCAACTCACTTTCCACAGTTATAATCGTAGTGTCATACAGCACAGAAATAAGCACTGACCCAACTCATCCATGCTGCCCAAGATACCCATCTAAGCTGGTTCCATTTGCCCACATTTGAACCATATTCATCTAAAATGTCCCTAACCATGTACCTGCATTATAAGATTCAAATCGGAGATTAGGAGAATAATCAAACTCATCACCTTTTTCATTGCTTCCCTAAATTTTTAGTGAATTGGTCTACAAGAACCTTTCTTAATCTCTCATCTATTCTTATCTATGTATCTCCTAAATCCTGACATCCTATTTTCTCATCTCCAACCTGCCTTTTGCTGTCAACACAGTGTTTATCATGTGATCTGAAGCTTTTCCCTTCATAGCATGTCTCATGACATTTGCTTTGCTTCACTGAATGTTCTCCCATCCTAACCCTGTACCTCAGTACCTCTGCAGGAGTGCATCCTGACATACAAGGAAATCAGTGAGTCGATTCTTCAGAGAAAGACCTGAGCTGCCATGCATAACTTGCTTTTCTAGTACATATACCTTCACTGTTTGACGTTGGATGACAGGGAGTTGTAAAGCCATGTCTGAACCCATTCCATTTCACAACCTGTTCAACTGAAATAAATGAAATTGCCAACAATTATCCAACACAATATCCTCGCAAGATCTTGGCTTGGAGTTCTCAGTGATGGTACATGACCGCACGGCACATTACATCACACCTCTTTGAATGTTCATCCACATACATCATTGTCCAGCAGTGTATATTTGTGCACTGGAATGGCCACGAGGCACATTTGCAGTGACGTTCTTACTATCTCTACCAGTCTTATAGATAAATTATCCTTTACGACCTATAAAATGAAAATGGCGTCTTCTAGCTGTGTTAGTATCTGTCTGGCAATGACGAAAATGTATCTGCTGTGGCATTCTGCTTTAATGCCTGATATTTATTTTCCAGAGTTATTGAACCATACAGCACAGAAACGGTCCTATCCAGATCCTTGCCATAATTTGGCAGTTTTAGATCTACAGCCTTGTCGGCCTTTACTTTCCTTTATGCCTTTGCATCCACCGCCAGGCCCAAATAAACAACTTATTTCTGAACAGAGCAACATTTACTCCTCTTCAGCTTAACAATATGCTTACAAAGGTTCCCGAACACATGTTGAATTTTCGCAGATTTACCTTTACAATTGTGATCAGAAGTTTATCTTGGTTGTGTTAACAGTGTTAGATTGCCTCTAACATCTTCAAGCTTGGTTGAAATATTATGAGTTTTGTTTAGTTTAAATCTCTAGGACCAGTAGGCAGAGAGTTGCCTGCCTTGGATGCCATCTTGCGGTGGTAATATCATGGCATAAGATAATCTGGTATATGAATGTATTAATTATTTTTGAAAATCATTAAATAATATTAGCTTTCTTTATCTATGTTTACCTGTCCATTCACATGGCATACTCTCTACTTGGTAAATGTAACCCTGCCAATTCAGTATTCAAATCCTGCAACATGGGCAGAGATCTTTGTTCACTGCCTATGCCCTTGTTGAGAATATCCTTATAGATTCAAAACTGACTTGGTAGCACAATCATGGGTTTCATCCAGTTGCTCTGTTCAGTTTTAAGCTACACACCATGTAATTTGAGGTTTTGCAAGACTTTGTGCACTTGAGGATTCAGTCCACAGCAGTAGCAAGTTACTAGCAGTAACTTGTGAAGTTTTGTTAAAATTCTTGGTGTATTAACTCTGCCCACAACCACACAGGCAAGATATGTAGTAATCAATGAACTGATTGTTAACTTTGACTTCAGTTTTAAAATTTCTAAAATCTAAAGAGTGGTGACATATTTGGGGTTTGAGTGATACATTTCACACTGCACATCAGCAACAAGCCTTTCCTTTATCGCTTTCTGTTATCAACATTATTCCTATATTAAGTTGGCTGACGTTATTCTGGCTTGCAATTGTTTGAATGAGCCTTACATACTAAAATGATATGCACTTTCACATTGAAGTATTTCACAGCTCCAGCAGACAGGTCTGCGCAGCGGTCAAAGCTGGGAATTGAACATTTGACATTTCAGAGAGACAGGCAGAAATCAAGAGGTGCAGGAGCTCTAGTAATGAATGCGACATTCTAGCAGCACTGTGGAATTATGTTGGATCAGAAGCTCAAGATTTGTAAGCATTAATAATGTTAGAAAACAACGTTCAAGCCCACAAACAGCAGCTATTGGGCAGAGTTCAGATCCATTAATATTTCAGGCTTTAAGAAAGACATTGCAATAATCAAGGATGATTTTAATTGCCAGATCATTTGGACAACTCAGGTTGCCAAAGGTGGTCTTGAGATTGAGAACTATTGCCCCGCAAAATGTTGGTTCGAGTTCTCACTCCAGAAACTTGTGTCGATCATTGCTTCTCATTTCACAGAATTTGAGCGTGGCAGGCTACGCTACTATTTTTTGTCTATTTCTGATTGCTCTCGTTAGCGAAGAGTAACCAGCCTAACTCAGTCATTTCAGAGGGCAATCATGAGTCAGCCACCACACTGTGAACCTAGAATTATGCACAGGGCAGGCCATCAGAAGGACAGTCGTGAGTAAGTAATCTTTCCACGGTTATTGATACTGGCATTTTTAACCCACACTAGACTAAGTGGGACCCGTTGGGTCCCAGTCACCCGGGAGAGCTGGTCCCCCAACACAACCTGTGGGTCAAAAGGGATGCGTGGGAGTGGGGCATGTGTGGACGGGGGATATGGGGATAGGGGGGTGTAGGCGGAGGGGGTATGTGGGGGACCTATCTCCTTCACTCCTCAAATTTGGAGACCAAAACTGCACACAATACTCCAGGTGTGGTCTCACTAGGGCCCTGTACAACCACTGAAGGACCCCTTTGTTCCTATACTCAACTCCTCTTGATATGAAGGCCAACATGCCATTCACTTTCTTCACTGCCTGCTGTACCTGTATGCTTACTTTCATTGACTGATGAACAAGGACCCCAAGATCCCGTTGTACTTCCTCTTTTCCCAACTTGACACCATTTAGATAATAATCTGCCTCCCTGTTTATGCTACCAAAGTGGATAACCTCACATTTATCCATATTTATCTAGTCACTGCCTGCCATTCTGAAAGGGACCCGTTAATCCTGTCTGCCAACCAACTTTCTATCCAGGGTACACAAAATGCTGGAGAAACTCAGCGGCAGGCATGTGCCATCAGGGTAGGCAAGGTAGGCACTGCCTACCCTGACTAAAATTATGAAATGGCAATTATTAAATATAAATAGTAAAGGCATGGGAGAATTATGCCCATCTAAGAGACCAATCTCTTAGGTAGGCATAATTCTCCGTGCCTTTCATCCGCAGCACTTGTAACACGAGAAGGTCTGTGCAGCCCATGTGCCGTCAGCGCTGTCTGAGCCGTCAGTTTCAAGGGGAGCTGAAGGCAACAGAAATTCTGCCTTTGCTCTACTGCGCATGCGCATCAGCATACTGCGCATGTGCAGCGCGAGTTTCTTGGCGGGATTTTCAAATATGGATTGCCATTATTTTAATAATTTAGGAAACAAAGAGTGAAGAATGGACTTAATGTACCAATAACGTGGTAAGTACATTTCTTGGTGCTTTATGTTTTTAAATACTGTATTTCCCGGGGTGGGTGGAAAGCTCCTTTCACAGTGTTTGGGGAGTCTGGCGTTGTGAAGGAGGGGATCGGGGTCAGTAACCCACTTTCCACGCTCCGGTTTGAGTGCAGGTAGATGGGACTTGGTGAGAGTAAGTGTTCGGCATGAACAAGAAGGTCCGAGATGGCCTGTTTCCGTGCTGTAATTGCTTTATGGTTTTATTGTGGCCGGGGAGTGAATTAGCTCGGGTGGCTGCCGCAGCGCTCCGGGCATGGACAGCAGACCTGGTCGCCACTTCTGAGGAAGGAAGCAGCTCGGGTGACTGCGAGCGGCCGTCGGGACCCAACAGCAGAACCGACTGCCACTTCAGCCCCTTCTGCTGGTCCCCGCTCACCTCTGGCAGTGCTCTCCGTCTGAACATCTCTCACCTGCCACTCGCCGGCCGGCGTTCCGCAATTTCGTTAATTCTAACAGTGCGTTCACGGGACCAGTTGAGGTTACTTGGCTGTGGGAATTTAAGGATTTGCAGGACGTGGTTGACATGAGCGAAGCCGGTGAGCGGCAGGTGAGAGATGTTCAGACGGAGAGCACTGCCAGAGGTGAGCGGGGACCAGCAGAAGGCGCTGAAGTGGCAGCCGGTTCTGCTGTCGGGTCCCGGCGGCCGTTTGCAGTCACCCAAGCTGCTTCTATCCCCGGAAGTGGCGGCCAGTTCTGCTATCCGTGCAGGAGTGCTGTGGCAGCGGTGAGTGAGTTACTGATATGATCTCTGACCCTCTACTTCTCAACACTCCTGCCCTCCCCGCATCTTTAACCCCTGGCACAGACTTTCCACAGGCTGTGCAAGGAACTCTCCCTCCAATTGGACCCTTGAATTAGCATTGTCATTCAATAAGATGACAACTGATTCAACGTCCTGGTGTGCTCCCGTTTTTCCCACCATCTCTCCACCTGCCTTCATCCTCCGTCCCCCACCCATTCAGTAATTAAAAAATGAAGGAGATTTAGAAGCCTTGGGAAAATTGAATTGTTAATTATTTTTTATTTTTTACGAAAAGAACAATCTGCGCATGCGTGGTTTAAGATTTCTTTTTAAAGCTAGCTGACTGCCTACCCTGAGTAATTACTCACGGCACGTGCCTGCTCAGCGGGTGCAGCAGCATCTATGGGGTGAAGGAGATCGGGCCGAAACCCTTCTTTACTCTGGTTGAGTGTGGCGGCAGATAGCCAGTCGATACTGATAGTCTGGCTGGGGTCCGAACTGGGAGGCTGGGAACTGGAGCTGGAAACCACGAGGTATGAGATGGAGGCGTAGGCAAGCCCCGAGAAAGCAGATGTGACTATGGTATCGAGTCTGGGTAAGGATGTGGTCGTAGAGTTGGAGGATGTTGTGAAACTGTCTCCGGAGGGAGGAGGAGAACTTCTTCAAAGTAGGCATACCTTGAGGAGATTTCGCTTTCTATCAATGTCAGCACCAACTTTCTATCCATGTCAGCACTGTACCTCCAATACCATGTGCCCTAATTTTGCCCACTAATCTCCTATGTGGGACCTTATCAAATGCTTTCTGAAAGTCCAGGTACACTACATCCACTGGCTCTCTCTTGTCAATTTTCCTGGTTACATCCTCAAAAAAATTCCAGAAGATTAGTCAAGCATGATTTCCCCTTCGTAAATCCATGCTGACTTGGACTGATCCTGTTACTGCTATCCATATATTCCGCTATTTCATCTTTTATGATTGACTCCAGCATCTTCCCCTCCACTGACGTCAGGCTAACTGGTCTATAATTCCTTGCTTTCCCTATCCCGCCTTTCTTCAAAAGTGGGATAACATTAGCTACACTCTAATCCACAGGAACCGATCCTGAATCTATAGAACATTGAAAATGATCACCAATGTGTCCATGATTTCTAGAGCCACTTCCTTAAGTACCTCCTTAAGTTCCTTAAGAATGCAGACCATCAGGCCCTGGGGATTTATCAGCCTTCAGTCCCATCAGTCTACCCAACACCGTATCCTGCCTAATGTGGATTTCCTTCAGTTCCTCTGTCACCCCAGATCCTCTGGCCATTAGTATATCAGGAAGATTGTTTGGGTCCTCCTTGGTGAAGACGGATCCAAAATGCCTGTTCAACTCATCTGTCATTTCCTTGTTACGCATAATAAATTCATTCTTTTCAGCTTTCAAGGGTCCAACTTTGGTCTTAACTAACTTTTTCCTCTTCACATACCTAAAGAAGCTTTTACTATCCTCCTTTATATTCTTGGCTAGCTTACCTTCGTGCTTCATCTTTTCCAGTCACTTTACACCTCCATCCCCCACCAGGAAGGCCTTAAAGTCCTCCGTTTCTTCCTCGATCACAGAACCAACCAATTCCCGTCTACCGATACTCTCCTCTGCCTAGCGAAGCTGGTCCTTACCCTCAACAACTCTTCCTTTGACTCCTCCCATTTCCTCCAATTCCAAGGCGTAGCTATGGGTTATTCCTCCGTCTACGCTACATCTGCACCCAGGATGAGGTGCTCCTAACCAGGGCATCGGAGATGTCCTCATTCTTTAGGGAATGGGGGTCCCCTCTTCGACTATAGATGAGGCCCTCACCAGGGTCTCTTCTATATCCTGCAGCTCTGCTCTCACTCCCCATGCCCCCACTCGTAACAAGGGCACAGTTCTTGTCCTCACCTTCCACCTGTCACATACAATAGATAATCCTCCGACATTTTCACCACCTCCTATGGGATCCCACCACTGGCCACACTCCCCTCCCCTTTCGGCTTTCCGCAGAGACCGCTCCCTCCGTAACTCCCTGGTCAATTCGTCCCTTCCCACCCAAACCACCTCCTCCCCTGGTACTTTCCCTTGCAACCGCAGGAAATGCTACACTTATCGCTTTACCTCCCCCCTTTGACTCCATCCTAGGACCTAAGCAGTCTTTCCAGGTGCGGCAGAGGTTCACCTGCACCTCCTCCAACCTCATCTATAGCATCTGCTGCTCTAGGTGTCAGCTGCTCTACATCGGTGAGACCAAGCGTAGGCTTGGCTGTCGCTTCAACCAACACCTCCGCACAGTTCGCATTAACCAACCTGATCTCCCGGTGCCTCAGCACTTCAACTCCCCCTCCCATTCCAAATCTGACCTTTCTGTCCTGGGCCTCCTCCATGGCCGCAGTGAGTCCCACTGCAAATTGGACCAGCACCTCATATTTCGCTTGGCTAGTTTACACCCCAGCGGTATGAACATTGACCTCCAATTTCAGGTAGTCCTTGCTTTCTCCCTCCTTACCCTCCTCTTCCCAGCTCTCCCACAGCCCACTGTTTCGGCCTCTTCCTTTGTTCTTCCCACCAACCCCCACGTCAGTCTGAAGAAGGGTCTCGACCCGAAACGTCACCTATTCCTTCGCTCCATAGATGCTGCTTCACCCATTGAGTTTCTCCAGCATTTTTGTCTCCCTTTTCTCCTCGTATTGCCTTTTTAGTTATCTTCTGTTGCTCTTTAAACATTACCCAATCCTCTGGCTTCCTGCTCATCTTTACTATGTTGTATTTTATGTTGTATCTTTTATTTTTATACTGCCCCTGACTTCCCTTGTCAGCCACGGTCACCCCTTACTCCCCTTGGAATCTTTCTTCCTCTTTGGAATGAAATCTAAGGTGACACATGGTGGGTACTGCAAGGTATTGTCAGCTGTGCAATCTCTCAGATGAGATATTAAATGATGGCTCCGTCTGTCCATCAGATGAACACAGATGGTCAAAAAATTATTTTGTAAAAGGCGGAGGAGTTCTCTTCATAACATGACAAATATTTAACCATTTTCACTTTAACACATTTTCTGGTCATTATCACATTGATATTTGAGAGAATCTACAACATGCAAATTGCTTGTCAAATTTTCAGCGCTACAAGAGCTTTCAAATATGTTCCAAAAGTACTTCTGGGAATTTGAGGTCATGAAAGATTGTAAATGAAGGTTCCCAACCCGAAACATCACCTATCCAGATTTTCTAGAGAAGCCGCCTGACCCGTCGAGTTAGTTTGTGCCTTATTCATTCAGGATTTTCTTCCATTCCCAATCCACCTACTAACAATTCTACATTTTGCACTTAATACCAGATTTTATGCCAGATGGTTCGAGATGCTATTTCCAGTTTTCAAATGATTATGTTTGCAGCAATTAGATTAAAACTTGTGAATATGTAGGCAGAATGTTACTGCAACAAGAATGAAACCTCAAGATAATCAATATACAACAATAGCATTGCCAAATTCCAAAGCATTCAAAGACTTACATTATGATGCGACAAGGGGAAACGTTTCAGCTCTGGACAAAGTTACGTTACACTTAAATTTAATAGCATAATCACAACATCCTCACATTTGGGCAGGATATCCATGAATTATATAACCTTACAGAATGGAAGGAGGCCAATTTGATCATCATGTCAGCACTGGCCAAAAAAAATTGCCAAACGGATTTTCTATTTCCTTTGACTGCAGGCTTAGATTACATCACATCAAGTGCTCAAAGTTAGTCACAAAAAGCTGGAGTAACTCAGCGGGTCCGACAGCATCTCTGGAGTAAAGGAATAGGTGAGGTTTCAGGTCGAGATTCTTCTTCAGACCTGGAGAATGGTCTCAACCCAAAACATCACCTACTCCTTTTCTCCAGAGATGCTGTCTGACCTGCTGAGTTACTCCAGCTATTTGTGTCTATCAACAGTTTAAATCAGCATATGCAGTTCCTCCCTATACATCAAGTGCTCATCTAGGTACTTTCCAAACACATTAAGGTCTTAGAAATATGGCCAAATAGGTGCACGAGTATGCCATTTGGCACTTCAAGCCAACACCGCCATTCAATATGATCATGGCTGATCATCCAAAATTAGTACCCTGTTCCTGCCTTTTCCCCATATCCCTTGATCCTTTAGCCCCTTTAGAGTTTAATCTAACTTTAGAGTTAGATCCTTTAGAGTTAAATCTAACTCTCTCTTGAAAACATCCTCCACTGTCCTTCGGTGGCAGAGAATCCCACAGATTCACAACTTTCTGGGTGAAAAAGTATTTCCTCATCTCAGTCCTAAATGGCCTACCCCTTATTCTTAAACTGTGATCCCTGCTTCTGCTTCTGGCAATAAGTTAAGGACTTCATCATTCTTTTGGTGAAAATATTTTCATTCAAATTCTTCTATTTATTATGCTAAATCTAAACTCTCCACTAATTAATTCCTATACACATGGAAATAGCTCCAACACTCTCCGAGCATTTTAATTTGATTAATGCTCTTTTAATTAAAACTAACTCCTCAGGCATTTAATAACTGCAACTCAATGCATTTTATTAAGATAGCATTTTTAATAAAGCCAGTTCTTCCTGCAAGTTGCCATTATTTACAATCATTGAAAATTACCAAGAAATATCACTTTGAATTTCTCACGATTATACTGATATCAAACAAATTAAGCTGTTAAGAACATCTGATGCTGTGGAAAATGAGCACAGTTTGGAAAGAGGATAAAAAAAACAAACTCCGGAGGAACTCAGTGGGTCAAGCAGCATCTGTGGAGGGTAAGTGGTGGTCAATGTTTCATAGAGACAAGATATAGAAGCGAGAGAGGGAGATGAAAGGCGGAAACATTGATGCAGGGAACGTGGGCAGCTGGAGCCAGGGCAGGGGAGAAGGGTGTGCTAAGAAAGAGGCTGGTAGGTGATAGGTGGAATCAGTTAAAGGGAAGGGTGATGGGCAGATGGAGCAAGATGGAGAGAGAGGAAGGAATGGAAGAGTTCACCCAAGGGAGCAGTAACCAAGGTGGATAGGTATGTGGGTAATGGACATATGAAACCTGATGGAAGGGAGCAACACATCTTGGAAACAAAGAAAAGGAATGGAAAGGTGAACAAAACAAAAAACTAGTGGGAGAGGGAAAACGTAGAACTAATGTGAATGACTAATGTGAATGCAAGCCCCACAGTACAACTCTAGGTTTTGCTGCCTGGAAGTCACTTAAATCAGCAATGCGCATCAGGCCAGCATGCGTCCAACCTCACGCTTATGACTGTGAAATTCTTCAGCACTCAAGGTCTACAATACTGAAAGGCAATAGCCAAAGAGATAAAGGAAATTAGTAGATTTCAGAGAAACAAGGTACTTCAGATGCTGGAATCATGAGCAAACCGCAAAGTGCAGGAGGAACTCAGCAGGCTGGGCAGCATCTATGGACAGGTGACGTTTCAGGTCACGTCCCTTCGCCAGAACGTTACCCGTCACGCTGAGATCCTCCAGCATTTTATGACTAAATTACAGATCCAGTTTACAGGTTGTGGAATCAGGATAATTTTCGTGAAGGGGCAAAGGGAAGGGGTTCAGCTGGGAATGGATAAAATCAGAACATTGAGGCCCAGGTTGGATCTGTGGGATCAGGAAGATCGGCGGGGGAGGGGGGAGGGGGGCACTCAGGGAGAGATTTCATAAAAAGTACTAACATAAAGAGGGCGATATGAAGTGGTTATTGGTTCCCAGACCCACTATTTTCTCTGGCTTAATGATAAAGGAAACCTCTCATGTTCTGTCTAGCAGCTGTGCATTTGTAGTTTTTGGAGCTTCGTAGTTTAGGCAGGTAAGGCTTTGCTTTACTCTTTCACCTGTAAAAAGGTAACCTTCGTCAGTGCAGTTCTTGCTCAGCCCGAATGTTCTTATTTTCCTCACATGAAATGCCATGTTATACACAGTTATAGTGACAATCAGCAAAAACAGATACCATCCCCTCGCCACGGTCTGTTATTAAGAGGGTTTGCTGTATTAGCGTTTAATGCATAAAACATCTGGAAGAAAAATTGCTGAAATAAGAACATCTGTATTAAGGTCATGTGATAGAAGCAGAATTAGGCCATTCGGCCCACCAAGTCTGCCCCACCATACAATCATGACTGATCTATCTCTCTCTCCTAACTCCATTCTCCTGCCTTCTCCCTTGACACCTGTACTAATCAAGAATGTATCTATCTCTGCCTTAAAAATATCCATTGGCAGCCTCCACAGCTTTCTGTGGCAAAGAATTCCACAGATTCACCACCCTCTGACTAAAAAAAATCCTCCTCATCTCCTTCCCAAAGGAGCGTCCTTTAATTCTAAGGCTATGACCTGTAGTCTCAGACTCTGCCACGAGTGGAAACATTCTCACCACATTAACTCTATTATAGCCTTTCACTATTTGGTAAGTTTCAATGCGGTACCCCTCATCCTTCTAAACTCCAGCGAGTACAGGCCGAGTGCTGTCAAATGCACATCATATGTTAATCCACTCATTCCTGGGATTATTGCAAACCTCCTCTGGAGCCAGCACATCCTTCCTCAGATATGGGTCCCAAAATTGCTCACAATACTCCAAACGTGACCTGACCAGTGCCTTATAGATCCTCAGCATTACATTCCTGTTTTTGTATTCTAGCCCTCTTGAAATAAATGCATTGCATTTATTATAAATGAAACATTGCATTTGCCTTCCTGACTACCAATTTGACTTGCAAATTAACTTTTCGGGATTCCTGCACCAGCATTCCCAAGTCCCTTTGCACCTCCATTTTCTGCACTCTCTTCACATTTAGAAAATAGTCTACGCCTTTATTCCTACTACCAAATTGTATGACTCCACACTTTGCTACACTTTATTCCATCTGCCACTTCTCTGCCCACTCTCCCAACCTGTCCAAGTCCCTGCAGAGTCCCTGCTTTCAGTCCCTTCACCTATTTTCGTATTCTCCACAGAATGCTGGTTGACATGCTGAGAATTTCCAGCATTGTTTTGTTAACATGTCAGATTGAATGACATGCACTTTGAAACATAGTCAGCTTGAAACATTAACTCTCTTTCCCCATCGACGATGGCTGACTCTCGTATCTGCAATTTTATGATTTTTTTCATGAAGTTTTTTCCACGAGTTACTCAGTAAATTCACAATTTTCTTTGCCAATCTTTTCATTGAAACTCCCAAATGTGAGCTATACAATAGAATGTCTTGGTCTTTTACATATCAAAACAAATCCCACAGTATTGATCAGATGGTAATGTCATTGATGGCCCCTAATTTACATTTACATTAGTCGAACTGCAAGCTCTCATTCCTTGTCCTTGCCCATTACAATAAGAGAACATAAAACAAATAATAGAGAAACAAAGATCTGTGAAAAAAAGACACAAAGTGCTGGAGTAACTCAGCAGTTTGGGAGCATATATCTGGAAAACACATCTGCTTTGATGATGTTTCAACGATATTCAACGAGGTTATGTTTTGGGGTCGGGACCCTTCTTCATCAACTCTTTTAAGTCTAGGCTTAAAACTTATTTCTAATCTAAAGTCTTTCTTGAGGTCCTCTGAGGGAGCGCTGTATGTATGCATCTATGCATGTATTGTTGATCTATGTACCACTGTTTGTCGCACGTGAGTACCTGCACCAATGTAAAGCACATTGGTCAATGAGAGTTGTTTTTAAATGTGCTATAGAAATAAAATTGACTTGACTTGACGTGACTTCAGACTGGAATGATAGAGATAGGAGAATGGATCGCCACTGAGAGGTGACTCCTTACCAGAGAAAAAGGCTTGGAGGCAGAGGCAGTGGAAGTACGAGCTCAACATCATGGTGGGCCCGTATCCTGCTGAGGTCTGACCATTCTGCATTGGAAAACGGCAGGTTAGGCAGGAGCATCAGGTTATAAGTGATAGGAGCTGTATTACATCATCCGGCCCATCGTGTCTACCCCACCATTCAATCATGGCTGATCTTTCTCTCCCTCCTAACCTCCTGGTGGTCACAATCGAGCAGGGTTGAAACTCAACAGGGGGAAAGGCTAGGATCAGACCCAGGGTATGAGGGTGGCAGAGGGAAGCTGCGGAGAGTTACCATGAGTGGATGATGGGGGCTCAGTAGCTAGAGGGGTGTGTATGGTGGTGTGGAGGATAGGAGAAGCGGCATGATTAGCATGGGGGGAGAAGAGCAGCAGGACCCAGTGGTGCCATTATTGAGGTTTCCTGTTGAATTGGGGGAGTGGCAGTCCGGTAGCAGCGACTTCGGAGGTTCGGCCGTGGGCCCAGTCGACGACATCGTCGGGAGCTCGCAGGTCACAGGTTGGTGACCTGTTTTTCCGGAGCTCCCGCGGCAACAGCTGCGCCCGCTGGACTGGAGGGCGGCAGCTTCGACCACTTCGACAGCCCCGGGCCGCGGAGTTGAACCGGCCCGTTCGCATCCCGCGTTTCAGCCGCAGGACTTATTTACATCACCCGGTGCGGTCACAACATCGGAGGCCTGGGTCGCCTCAGCGCAGAGGAAGAGGAAGAACATGAAGGGAAGAGACAAAGACAAGTTTTTTTGCCTTCCATCACGGTGAGGAGGTGTCTGGTAAACTCACTGTGGTGGATGTTAAATATGTGTTTATTGTGTGTTTTGTTATTTACTATATGTATGACTGCAGGCAACGAAATAGGAGCAGAATTAGGCTATTTAGTCTACTCCGTCATTCAATCATGGCTGATCTATCTTTCTGTCCAAACCCCATTCTCTTGCCTTCTCCCCATAACCCCTGACACCCGTAATAATCAAGAATATATCTATCTCTGCCTTAAAAATATCCACTGTCGTGGCTCCCAGAACCCTCTATGGCAATTAATTCCACAGGTTTACCATTAAAGAAATTCCTCATCATCTCCTTCCTAAAGGAAAGTCTTTTAATTCTGAGTATGAATTCTGGTCCAAGACTCTTGTGGAAACATCCTCTCTCCATCCACTCTATCCAGGCCTTTCACTCTTTGGTAGGTTTCAATGAGGCCCACCCTCATCCTTCTAAACTCCAGTGAGTAGAGACCCAGTCCGTCAAACACTCATCATATGTTAACTCATTCTCATAAACCTCCTCTAGACCTTCTCCAGTTCCAGCACATCCTTCCTCAGGTATGGGACCCAGCATTGCTAACATTACTCCAAAAGTACTGACCCAGCGCCTTATAGAGCCTCAGCATTATATCCCTGTTTTTGTTTTCTAGTCCTCAAAATAAATGCTAGCATAATTGAGAATTGTTAACATTAATTATCTCATTCAAATTACAAAAATGTCCAATTCATATGATTTGATGCCACATTGCTTGCTTCAGTTGCTTTCCCTAAATTGGAATTTTTGATCTGAATTGGAGTTTTTGATCTCGGCCCTGAATGTCTCCAGAGATGCTGCCTGTCCCGCTGAGTTACTCCAGCATTTTGTGTCTATCGTTGGAGTTTTTGATTGTTGCATCAAATCACAGGAACTGCTAAATAAGGAATCGCCATCCTGTCAACCAAAACAATTACAACCTCAAATCACTCAGCGTCAGGTACAGAATAAATACACTGCTTTCTTCACCTTCACCAAATTCAAGATTACCTTCCTTCCTGTGTCACAGACAAGTGTGGTTGGGAGGACAGTAATGCACCCTGTTCTGAGGAAGCAGAGCACTCACAACTGGCTGTGCCTGCTGGAACCAAGGCAATCAAAGAATAGATTGTTCCAAATGAAAGGCACAGGGAAAGGCAAATGTATAGCCCATTCAAATAATGGTTTACACGAGGCAAATATATAGGGTGAATGCACAGATTATTTTACCCAGTAAGGGAATTAAGAACCAGAGAACATATTTAATAGGAACTTGAGGGGCAACCTTTTTCACGCAGAGGATGTTGGGTAAAAGGAAAGACGTAGTTAAGGCTTGTGTTAAAACAACAATGTCCAAAAGGACATTTGGACAGGAATATGTACAGGACAGGTTTCGACAAATATGGACAGGGGCAGCATGGACAATTTGGGCCGAGGGGTCTGTTTTCATGCTGTATATCTCTATGACACATATACTTGATCCCACTATTTAAACAGAGGGTATTGATATTCAAATTCAGTCAACAGAAGTGTTTTGTTTAAACAAAGAATATCAACTCATCCATTATAAACACCATCTTCATTTCTCAATGACATTTACACTTCAATGTACTAAAGGGCCTGTCCCACTTAGGCGATTTTTTGGCGACTGCCGGTGACTAGGCTGTCGTCATACAGTCACCAGGGTGTCGCCTGTATAGTCGTGAGTAGTCTCCTCAGTTGCCCAAATAGTAGTAGCATTTCTTTGGTCGCCGCTGAATTTTGAAATGTTCAAAACTTTTCGGCGACAGTCGGCGACCGTGGGCTTCTCGTGGCCTGTCTTCTCCTGACGTAGGTGATGTCGTAGGTTGTCGCCAGAATGGCGTAGGTTGTCGCCAGGATGGCGTAGGTTGTCGGCAGGTGATGAAGGTTGACATTGGTGCTGACTTCGGTGAATTCCATTGTCGTAGTAGTCACCTAGAGAAATATCGCCTGTGGGACAGGCCCATTAGTCCAGTTGCCGGTTTTTCAGCGACCTGCTACGACTATGACAGTGCCGGCAGTCACCTAAAAAATAGCCTAGTGGGACAGGCCCTTAACATTCCATGTCAATATTCATGATGGTTCTATGCAGTTGGGGCTTGCATTACGGAAATGATTCTTGCATGTTCTCAAAAATGTCTCATTAGTTGGAATGCAGCCTATATAGTTGGTACTTTTACATTAAAGCAGCTTCTAATGTCAATATACACTAACAAAATGAATCAAGCTATTATCTAACAAAAATCCAACTGCTTTGGTGTTATGAAGTGGGTGAAGGCACCTACTTCATAACAGGCGTACCGCCAGAGGGCAAGTTCTATTAATTCATAAGACCAGCTAATTTAGAACCAGACACTTGCAAAGAATCTGCATTATAGATAAATAAAGACACATTGAAGTCTACACCTCCTGAGGCAGCTCAGCACATTCACCAATGATATTCCATCACACCAGAAACAATTTACTTCTCTTCGTAACTGCAGATATTTAAGCATGAAAACATAAGAAAAGGGGAAAAACTCCAGGATGTTCTGCTTGCCAAAAAAACTACACAAAACATTTTTTATCCCCATCCACCACAAGAAACAAGCCTGTCCCCAACCTAATTTAACTCAGTTAAACCCGTCTCACGGTGCGAGTCGACGGATGAGTGACCCCGAGTTTTCACTCGCGGTAATCACGTACAATTAACGTAGCGGGAACGTCGGAACTCGCGCGCGCAACTTAGCGACTCGTACCCGTGAAACTTGATAACTCTTGAAAAGATTCAAACATGTTTGAGGTTTTCCACAAGTCAAATTTACTGTTCAAGTTAAAAATGGAAACGTTTAAACTTGTTGTAATAACGTAGTGGCCCGTGCATTTACCTTAGTGACTCGTGAGTCTACCGTGGGCACTCTTTAACTCAGCGGGCAGGCAGCATCTCTGGACCCAGGAAACTGAGTTGGACCCAGGAAACTGAAGCAGGGATTTTCTTGAAGTTACTAACGACAGATAAATGGATGGGAAGGGTTTAGAGGGCTATGGGCCACATGCAGGCAAATAGGACTACCCCAAGACACCAAATTGGACGGCACGGCCAAGCTGGGCCGAAGGACCTGTTTCCGTGTTGTACAGCACCATGACCAAGTGGGATTGACATATTTTGTAATTTTCCTTTCTAAAGATGCAGTGTATTTTGGTGACTATTGCACACTGCACTCTAGAAGCATTATGGCGGGTGATTGTCACCTGCCCACTGGTTCTGACCCTAAAGCCTTGGGATCATTGCCCTTCGTGTTGGCGTGGAGGGGGAGTGCTCTTTGATCGCCCCATGCTATCCCAGGGACAGGGAGACACAGCGGCATTTGAGACTGGTGGGCAATCACTACCAAAGTGTCTGCCCACCACCCCCCCCCCCCCCCCCCCACACCACCCCTCCACCTCAACTCATGCCTGGGCACCAAAGCAGCTCAGGAGGCGAACCCTGAGCTCCGTCTCCCAACAATCTGATGTGCAACTGATGTGAAAGAACAGCGGCTGCGGCCGGCCGGCACCCGGCATGGACTTCTCACACCCTGACACACGAAAAGTGTGTGCGAATAAACAAAAACAGGGAATAAAACCAAAGCCCGGCTTGAAAGACAACTAAAAATATATTCCACTTAGAACAAGCAGGCGCAGAGACATCCATCCACATTCAAAGATTTAATCGCCCGTCTCCCCACAGTGTGTAGACCTGGCAGTAAATTCAATTAAAATATAACAATCCTTCACCCGCTGGTCATCTAACTACGTGATGTGTGTTTCAAACAAATCATAAGTATAACTGGTCTGGCAATGGAGGGTGCGCATTTTCCCTTTGTAGGTCATATCAATAGATGCGGCCACGCTGAATTCTATCTTTAACTCAAAGCCGCAGGATGAAGATGTCTTCTTTGCCATTGTTGCTTATTAAAACATACCTTCATTCACGGTTGGCTCAAGAGTAACGGGAGAGGAACTTGGTAACTCGGGAGAGGAACTTGGAACATCGCAGAAATGACATACCCGTGGGAACTCGGTTAAACACTTAAACATTAACTTGGAAACTTGTACATAACCACAAGTGTGTTTTTTTTTCTTTCACTTGGGGTCACTTGTGGGTGGATTCGCACCATGAGACAGGGCTATAAGGGTGTTAAGCTACAAGAGAACACTTTTCAACTTTATTCTTTATTTTGTTATATTAAATGACAAAACATGTATAGGGCAGGGGGAGGAGATAAGTTAATTGTGCTCTTCCCATTTCATTTCAAACTCGTGTGGATTGAAGAGGATCAAATTAATATTTCAAGTCTAAAATAATGCATCAACATTTTGATATCATTAAAATTGCAAGTCTGGTGGGGAATTTCAACAAGTTTACTGCAAGAACTGAGTAAATAATTCACATTGCATTGTAACAAGATTTGTTTTTTTACGTAAACGTGTGCAAATTAGCAACAACTCACAGACTATAAGCTGTAGGGAATCATTTAGCAGTTCAATATGAAGTTTATCTGTGTAAGTGGAAACTGAGCTGGTTTGAAATACAAGCAGAGCTGCAGCTGTTGAGCTTGCAGTCCCTGAACACCCCTGTTCTGTGATCAAACCCGATAAGTTACAAAGAAACCTGTGCATTACTCCGACAACCACAAAAGATGGCACCACTCTGGATCTTTTTCCCAGTGCCAGACTTGAAAACAAAGTCAGAGACGGTTGCCTCTACGAACTTTAACACTAAAAAAAAGTTACTTCTGACTTACCACTATCACTATCTGCCGTTAATCAAACCTGCACTTCAACCAAATTTAATTGAAGCTAAAATGCTTTTTAAAATGTGTCTGGAATCCAGGCACTCAGCTCAGGAAATCTACATGAAGCTGATCAAATTTCCACTCAATGTTTGTACTCCACAGGTGTCTGCAAACCAACTGCAAAGTTTAGACCCTTGGTCATCTGCCGTTAGATCCTAATTATTTCAACTTTTCCATTTGCTTAGGATTCCAGCATCTTCCGTTTAAAAGCCTTGTACTAATCATTTTCACTAACAGGAAGAACAAACACCGATGGCAGGATCGGGCTTCATCACTTGAGCGAGGTTGTTTGCTTGCAGCGAACATTGAGTGGCATATAAAAAGCACAAGAAGGCAGCAGCTTCGTGCCTGTGGCTCTCCTTTAACTACAAGCTGCTGCTTTTACTGCCTGTTGTGTCACTTTGACATCAAATGCGTTGCATAACTATAAATTCGCATGCTACCAAGAAGCACCTACAAAAAAGTGCAGGACAACAGCTTGCTATCAATTTGGTTAGACTGTGAACCCAGCTAACACAATGCAAATCAAAGTATCTCTGAAAAGGTGGCCAGACCACTTTAGAACAAGCAACAAAAAGTTCTGCTTCAACAGCTCACTGTACCTGAAAATCCTCTGTGTCATTGGGAGCAGTGTAATGATTTCATCCGTCTTCAAACTCTTCAGAACGCTTCCACTTCTACTTCAAGGTAATCCAAATATGGGCAGAGGTTTCACCTCCTTTGTGCACCAAATGAATTAGCTACTTTGGCAACATGATAACCAACTATTTGCATAACCCTCCCAGCCTGCAGGCCTTTCCCGCAGACACATGTGAAGTGAGCTGCAACAACATGCACTTTCAACTGTGACATCAGCCGAATCCATGGTTACCAGCACTCCTCCGAAATACCTGTGTGCATGCCAAAACCTTACCTGTCAGACCTGCCTCGCCACTTAAAACAACAACCCTAGCTGCACTTTGTTTTCATTGTTATTTATCTTCCCTTTGCAGTTCCAATAAAGTTCCACGTGAACCCAATGAACAGCGCCTCGGCTTTGAATAAAACGTTCCAAATTCAGCATGAAGCTCAATGAATTTAAACCCATTACACCTTTTCAACAGCAAACATTGATTCTGCTCGCCTCTAGTCATATATATTTCCTGTGTTATTTCCTGTTACCAACTTCTTTTGTCTTGTACCCTCATCCCTTTCACAAAAGCTCACTTTATCACAGATCTTCCTTGTTATTCTCATCTCTTTCCTCACTTGCTTAAAGCCCACTGCATGAAGAGTGTGGAGTGTGTGTAATATGTGATTGTAGACAGGACTGCCAACTCTCACGCATTGAGCGTGAGACTCACGCATTTGATGAAATTCTCATGCTCTCACGCTGATGACAGAAGTTCTCATGCTCAATATTTTGAAATATATATAAAAATATAAATGCTCCACACTCACCAATGAGAATAGTTTTCTGTCGGCGGGTTTCCTGTAAAGAACGAGCAGTTTAATTGGCTTAATTGCCAGGAGTGGACCGGGTGAGTGGGGGCGTCGGTGAAGCACCTGGAGCCGCGGGGATGAATCTCGGGCTAAGGCTCCGCTCAGATGCCCGACCTCCGGGTCACTGACCCTCACCTCCCCCAGACCCAGGGGTCATTGACCCTCACCTCCCCCGGATCTCAGCTGGACACAGAGCACCTGGGCCGGCATACATTCCCGGGGGGGGGGGGGGAGAGAGGGAAATGCTTCCCGGACATCAGCAAGTCTCCCTCCGCTCACTCCGGGTGTTGTCGCCACTTCACTGACACACACTCTCACACACAACCTAACACATACACACAAGGTTTAAAGGAATATGCGGATAAATGGGACTAGTTTAGATGGAGCGTCTTGATCTGCATGCACAAGTTGGGACGAAGGGCTTGTTTCCATGCTGTAAGACTATGACACGCTGCGGAAAGGGTGCAATTTCTCTGGAGAGGATCCAGGGGCAACTTATGAACATGTTGGCAGGGCTGGATTTATTTTTTCACTTTGAAAAAAGATTTGATAAACATAGAAACATAGAAAATAGGTGCAGGAGGAGGCCATTCGGCCCTTCGAGCCAATTCATTGTGATCATGGCTGATCGTCCCCTATCAATAACCCGTGCCTGCTTTCTCCCCATATCCCTTGACTCCACTTACTCCTAGAGCTCTATCTAACTCTCTCTTAAATCTATCCAGTGATTTGGCCTCCACTGCCCTCTGTGGCAGGAAATTCCATAAATTCACAACTCTCTGGGTGATAACGTTTTTTCTCTCCTCAGTCTTAAATGACCTCCCCTTTATTCTAAGACTGTGGCCCCTGGTTCAGGACTCACCCAACATTGGGAACATTTTTCCGGCATCTAGCTTGACCAGTCCTTTTATAATTTTATATGTTTCTATAAGATCCCCCCTCATCCTTCTAAACTCCAGTGAATACAAGCCTAGTCTTTTCAATCTTCCTTCATATGACAGTCCCGCCTTACCAGGGATCAATCTCGTGATCCTACCCTCCACTGCCTCAATCACAAGGATGTCCTCAAATTAGGAGAACAAAACTGTACACAATACTCCAGATGTGGTCTCACCAGAGCCCTATACAACTGCTATACAACTGATCCTGAATCTATTGAACATTGGAAAATGATCACCAATGCGTCCACTATTTCTAGAGCCTCCTCCCTGAGGACCCTGGGATGCAGACCATCAGGCCCAGGGGATTTATCATTCTTCAGTCCCATTAGCCTACCCAATACTATTTCTCGCCTAATGAAAATTTATTTAAGTTCTCTACCCCCTTAGATCCTCTGCCCTCCAGAACATCTGGGAGATTGTTTGTGTCTTCCTTAGTGAAGACAGATCCGAAGTACCTATTCAACTCTTCTGCCATTTCCTTGTTGCCCATAATAATTTCACCCGTGTCTGCCTTCAAGGGACTCACATTTGACTTTGCTACTCTTTTTCCCTTAACATATCTAAAGAAGCTTTTACTGTCCTTCTTTATATTCATGGCCAGCTTCCCTTCGCACTTCATCTTTTCAGCCCGTATTGCCCCTTTTGTTTCCTTCTGTTGTCCTATGAAAGTTCCCAATCCTCTGGCTTCCGGATACTCTTTGCTGTGTTATACATCTTTTCGTTTAGTTTTATTCTATCCCTAACTTCTCTTGTCAGCCACAGTTGCCTCCTACTCCCCTTAGAATCTTTCTTCCTTTTTGGAATGAAATGATCCTGCGTCTTCCGGATTATGCCAAGAAATTCCTACCATTGCTGTTCCACTGTCATTTCTGCTAGGATCCCTTTCCAGTCTACTTTGGCCAGCTCCCCTCTTATGCTTTCATAGTCCCCTTTGTTCAACTGCATCACTGCCACTTCCAATTTAACGTTCTCATTCTCAAATTGCAGATTAAAAATAATCATATTGTGATCACTACCTCCAAGCGGTTCCTTTACCTCCTTTCTCTTATCATATCTGGTTCATTGGACAACACTAAATCCAGAATTGCCTTTTCTCTGGTCGGCTCCATTACAAGCTGTTCAAAGGATCCATCTCAGAGGCATTCTACAAACTCTCGTTCTTGGGGTCCTGAACCAACCTGATTTTCCCAGTCCACCTGCGTATTGAAATCCCCCATCACCACAGTGGCATTACCTTTGTTACATGCCTGTTTTAACTCCTGCTGCAACTTACACCCTACATCTGGGCCACTATTTGCGGGTCTGTAAATAACACCAATTAGTGCCTTCTTGCCTTTGCAATTCCTCAACTCAATCCACAGTGACTCTACCTTGTCAGTCCCTATGTCTTCCCTCGCAAGGGACTGAATTCCATCCCTCACCAGCAGAGCTACCCCCCCTCCTCTGCCCACCTGCCTGTCCTTTCTATAGGATGTATAACCCTGAATATTAAGTTCCCAGGCCCAATCCTCCTGCAGCTATGTCTCAGTAATCCCCACAATGTCATATCTACCAACCTCTAACTGAGCCTCAAGCTCATCTACTTCTTATACTTTGTGCATTCGTATACAATACTTTTAATTCCTTACGCATCTCACCTTTCACATCGATCCCTATTACACTTGACCATACTCTCCTATTGCTTTGTGAGCTTCCTTTCCCGTTAATTCTGGGATCATTAACCATCCCTTTACTCTCATTCCCTTTAACTCCATCCTCGACTATCCCATTTGACACCCCACCCCCGCTTATTCAGTTTAAAACCACCCGTGTAGCAGTGGCAAACCTGCCTGACAGAGTGCTGGTTCCCCCACCTGTTAAGATGCAGTCCGTCCCTTTTGTAACTGGGATTGTATTCTCTGCAGCAACGGAGGTAAAGAAAAGACTTAGTTGAGGTGAATAATATTGTGAGTTTAGGACCTATTTCGCTTAACAAAGAGTGTAAGAAGAAACTGGTGGTTTAAACTGAAGATAGACACTAAAAGCTGTAATAACTCAGCAGGACAGGCAGCATCTCTGGAGAGAAAGAATAGGTGATGTTTTGGGTCGAGACTGAAGAGGTTGAAAACCAGCCATAAAACACAATGACTGGAGATGTGTGTTATCCAACTAAAGGCAGAAATTATGATCATGTGTTCATCTTTACTGATGTGACACCATAATAAATACATTACAGAAAAAAATAATAATGTGGTGGCACAATGGCGCAGTGGTAGAGTTGCTGCCTTGGAACACCACAGACCCAGATTTGATCCTGACTACGGGTACTGTCTGTACAGTGTTTGTACATTCTCCTTATGACCACATGTTTGTCTCTGGATATTCCAGTTTCTCCCACATGCGAAAGAATTGCAGGTTTGTAGGTTAATTGGCTTCTGTAAATTATCCCTGGAGTCAATAGACAATAGACAATAGGTGCAGGAGTAGGCCATTCAGCCCTTCGAGCCAGCACCGCCAGTGTAGGAGTGTAGGATACAACTGGTGTATGGTAGATTGCTGGTTAGTGTGGACTTGTTGGGCTGAAGGGCCTGTTTCCATATATATATTTTACATATATATGATATATATGTTTTACATATATATCATAATTTCATTGAACCATGTACGGTTGAATACGCAGCATTATTTTTGTCTTGTTTCTATAGTCAAAGGGTAAGGTTGATTGATTTATTTGTGCAGAACAGCGATGGAAGTCTGACTCCTCTTGCCTTGTTTCTATGTTTTTGTTTCTCTATATATATCCATAACAGCATTAATTATAATCTGATTTCCATGCATGAATATACTAAGGTCAATAATGTGCTTCACCTGTTCATCAGAGCCTGGCTCTGCTGTGGAATGTAATTAGGAATGTAATTTAGCCTAACCTTATTCATACCTAATCCAATTTGAAGCATAAATGTTGCATTCAAGTGTAAGTGAAAAGAATCACTACAGTATGCACCAGATTGCACAATTTCAAGCTGAAAAATGCAAAAGCTCCCTACCGTGGAAGGACGTCCCCATCGGTCGCTGCACTCCCTCGCAATATCTCACTCTCAACTGCCACCCAATGTTGGCAGCCCTCTTGTAAATCTGCTTCTGTGGTTAGTGGTTCGAACGGAAATGGTCGCCATCTTTGAAGCTGTACTGCCTGGCCTGCTGAGTATTTTCAGTGGTTTTAATTTCATATTGGATTTCCAGCATCATAAACAATATAAATCTGGAAACTCTCTCTCTTTCTCTCTCTCTCTCTCTCCCTCTCCAACTGCATGTTTATTTAAAGCAAAATTAATTTGCCATTTCCATCAAGTAGGCACTAACAATTGTCCTTTAGCATCAGTTGTCCAAAAAAACAATGGTCTTGTTAGATCTGTCAGCAGATGGAGCAGTTTGATGGTCTGAACTATTTTATTGTTTGCGATTGAAATAATCCCAGGTGAAATGGAGTCACAAGCAGCAACATCAATCCCCAGGCTTCCTGTTAACGACAGCTCCACCTTGTGTGAACTTGACATTAAAACAAAGACATAGAATTGTATTGTAACTCTATTCAACATCACTGGGAGAGTCCAGATGAACCAAGGGAATTAAATCCTGTCAGAAGAATGTGAAGAGGAATCCGAAACGTCACCTACAGTGCCCTCCATAATGTTTGGGCCAAAGACCCATCATTTATTTATTTGCCTCTGTACTCCACAATTTGAGATTTGTAATAGAAAAAAAATCATGTTGTTAAAGTGCACATTGTCAGGTTTTAATAAAGGCCATTTTTATACATTTTTGTTTCACCATGTAGAAATTACATCAGTGTTTGTCCATTCTTTCAACGCCCACTGTAAGATGCTGCAGATGGTCTACCAATCGGTGGTCGCCACTGCCATCTTCAACACTGTCGCGTGCTGGGGCAGCAGGCGAAGGCTGCAGACACCAATAAAATTAACAAGGCTGGCTCCATCCTGGGAGTGGAGTTGGATTCACTGGTGATGGTCTTGGAGGGAAGGATGCTCCTCAAACTGTGGAGCATCTTGGACAGCTCACCCCCTCCAAGACATACTGGTAACCTGAGGAATATCTTCAGGAACAGGCTGGTTCCACCAAGATGCAGCACAGTACGCCACAGGAGATCCTTTTTCCTTGTGGCTATCAAACTGTACAAGTCCCCCACCCCCCTTTCTCAACTGAGGTAGACTGACTCCCCTTCAGCTCCCCCCTCCCAATCTTTGCACGTCCCAAATCCTGGACTTTCTACTCCTCACTTTAATATCATGTTTCATGTATTAGGTTGTGTTTTATGACTGTTGGCAGACCAATTTCCCTCCGGGGATCAATAAAGTTCTATTGTATCACATGACTTGACATGCTGCCAATGTGATATTTCAAAGATATGTCCTGTATTGCAAATTTTCCGAAGAGTTGCAGGTTCGTAACCCAAAACACCCCACTGCCTCCACAGATGCTGCCTGTCCTACTGTGTTCATCCTTTGTTTTTTTTTATATCAGTGATTGAAAGTTGCAACAACAAAAAAAAAACACCAATACAATGCTGTTTTTTTACAATGCAGTCAAAATCATACATATTTTAATTCTTTTGTTTTCCAGGTATTAAATGCCATCCAGCCATCCAACAGAGGAGTTTTAAATTCTCAAGTTGTAAAAAATGATAAGATTTGCGTAAGGCAATTCCATATTTTCTTCAGCCCATTATCATTCTGTTGCTAAGCAACTCATGCTGCATGAATAAGTTCTCCAACACATTAGACTTTGAGTGCTCCAGCATTATTAGTCTAAATTGAAGTTGGCCTACAATACTGTCAGGAATTCATTCTTGAACCTGGAAGTGAAGGCTGCATGGGAGTATTACTTCTAGCAATCTGCCTCCAAATTTACTATTTCAAGTCATTCTAAATGTTTCTGATTTTATCATTACCAAAGATGGTAGCCAGTAAATAGAAGCTGAAAAACGAGTAAACCTATACATTAATCAGAACAAAAGTCCAAATTTAACTCTGCACAATCACTTATGTCAATTGCACGATTCAAATCTTTGACATATTATAAATGCATTACTTATTATAATGGAGGAAAGTCTGAGTTCAGACTAAAATGTATTAGCAGCATGACGCACTGAGTTTTGCCCCAGGGAAATGTTCACAAAAAAGTCGAAACACAGATATTTTAAGCATTGTCCAAGGTATGACATATGAATGGAGATTAAGTTCCTCTATTCTCTTTTCTATTTTAGGGATTTGTACAATCTTGCATTTATGCATTAAGAATGCCATTCAGTCAAATGTAAGATTTTTTTTGGCAAAAGTGAGACAAGAATAAAAATCATGAATAAATAATTAAGTTTACAAGAGATTAAATCTGTTGTGTTTCTAACTTTCGTCTATAAAATTCAATTGACTGCATCTTTTCTTAAAACATATTCATATTTATTTTCCTACCTTACATTTACAAAGATTGACTGCAGCAATCTATTCCTCAGGGATGGCAAATGAACCAAGTGATAGTTCAAAATGGGACTTCAGTTAAAACTAGCTAGAACTTCTCAACTCAAATAGAAACTCCCTGCAAGGATCTGAATTAATGAATGCTTTGGGAGTTTGTAGTCGTGGTATTTTAATGATTACACCAGCCTGATCACGCTCCAATAACCCCAGTAGCAGTAGTCATGGTGCCTATTGTAAGGCCTTTTGCTTTGTTTTTCCTCCCTTAACACACCCACACACACAAAAAGTCTCCACCAATTACAGATTACTTTCTGCGATGATATGCAGAGAATTACTGACTGACATTGCCAAACTCTCCACAGTTGCTGCCAAACCTCCTGGTCACTTTCATCATTTATAGTGTTACACACAGTAAAGAGGGTTATCAAAGATCTGTTGCAGATATGGGTGGAGAAATGGCAGATGGAGTTTAATCCAAGCAAATGTGAGGTATTGCACTTTGGAGGACAATTGTAAGGAGGAGGTATACAGTTAATGTCAGGACCCTTAACAGCATTGCTGCACAGAGGGATCTTGGGATCAAAACACAGCTCCCTGAAATTTGCAACATAAGCAGGTAAATTGGTAAAGGAGATGCCTACTATGCTTGCCTTTATTGGTCCGCGGACTGAGTATAAGTGTCAGGAAGACATGTTGCAGTTTCCTGAACTTTGGGTAAACGTCATTTGGACTACTGTTTGTAGTATTGGTTGTCCCATTACAGAAAGGATGTGGAGGTTTTGGAGAGAATGTAGAAGAGGTTTACCAGGATGCTGCCTGGATTAGAGGGTTAAAGCTATCAGGAGAGGTTGGATAAACCTTTTTTTTTGGACCATTGGCGGCTAAAACCGAATAGAAGTTTATAAAATTAGGTGATGCATAGGTAGGGTAGACAGTCAGAACACTTTTCCCAGGGTAGAAATGTCAAATAGTAGAAGGCATAGCTTTAAGATCAGAGAAGGAAAGTTGAAAGGAGTTGATTTTGTAAAGAGTGGTAGCTGCCTGGAACACATTGCCAGGGGTGATGGTGACAGCAGATACGATAGTACTGTTCAAGAAGCGTTAAGATCGACATGTGCGAACCATGAGCGAAAGCGTCTGTTCCCGTGCTGCATTATTCTCTGTCTGAAGAAGGGTCTCGACCCGAAACGTCGCCTATCTCCTTCGCTCCTTAGATGCTGCTGCACCCGCTGAGTTTCTCCAGCCTTTTGTGTACCCTCCATTATTCTCTGTTCTACGTCTGTTGGTTTTCAGCAACTACAGTACTTTGTTTTATGTTATTAGCTTATCTGAGCCAACCATGTCTATTTCTTGAGTGCAGGAAATGCGGCGACCCCACACGACTCTTTGAAAAATCTTTACAGAAAACATCATCTCAGGTGGAACATGTCAGCTAATCAGATCTTTATTTCAACTGCAAAGGATGAACGCAAGTTTAAAAGAAAGGCCTCCTAAAAATACTCCTAAACTTCTTTAAGTATAGGGTGGAAGAGGGAGAGAGTGCTTCAGTTAACATATGTAATCCAGATGACACCTGGAGACTAATTGGGGCACAACCTAATTTGAGTTTGCGGGAAATAGGAGAGGAAATAACAGGGGTAATGGCCATAATCTTTCAATGCTCTTTGGATGTAAGGTTGGTGCTAAAAGGTCTCAACTCGGTCACTCCCTCTTCCCTACCTCGAGCCTAATGGGAGAGGGAAGAAGTTTGAAAACGCACTCCTCCAGATTCAGGGACAGTTCCTTCCCAGCTGTTATCAGGCAACTCAACTGCCCTCTCACCAGCTTGAGAGTTGTCCTGATCTCCCATCTATCTCCTTGGAGACCTTCGAACTATCTTTAATCGGACTTCACTGAACTGTATCTTGCTCTAAACATTATAACCTTGATCCTGTATCAGTGCACCCTGTATGACTAGTTTGTAATCATTATTGTCACTGACTGGATTGCACACGACAAAAAGCTTTTCACTGTCCCTCGGTACACGTGACAATAATACTAAACTAAAGGACTGGAGAATGTCAAATGTTCATTGGGGATTAAGGATAAGCTCACCAACCATAGAGCACTCAGTTTACTCATGGTGAAACACTGATCCAGGACAGAAATAACAGTCACCTGGTGGAAGAAACATTAATTAAAGCAGACCAAAATGGATTTGTTAAGGAAGGAACTGCAGACGCTGGTTTACACCGAAGATAGATATTAAATGCTGGAGTAACTCAGCAAGACTTGCAGCATCTTTGGATAGAAGGAATGGGTGATGTTTCGGGTTTTGATCCATTCCTTCTAACCGGAGCCTGTCCCACTGACTTACTCCAGCATTTTGTGTCTACTGGATTTGTTAAGAGCACATCGTGTTTAAGCAATCTGAATCCCTTCGAACAGAGTAGAGAGTACTGATGCAGATGATGTGGCCTACCTGTTTTTCCAGGAGATTCTGGTAAACTCCACATAACAGGCCCATCCATAGATGGGGCCAGATGACATCCTTCAAAGCAGCAACAATTCTCTAAGCAACATGAAAGTGGACAGACGGCTAATGCAGACAATTTACATAGACCAGCACACAACCTTGGTCCAATGTACGACCTCACAATGAGCATCTGACTATCAGTTCACAGGACAGTTGCCGACTGGACCTCCATTATCATTTGATGACTATCTGCTGCTGATGTCCGCATCTTGCATCTTTGTTGTTCTTAAATGTTGGATCACTTCTGGAGTCATGGACCTGACCTGCTGAGGTACTTCAGCAACTTGTTTGTTTGCTTAGGATTCCAGCATCTTCACACTCTTGTGTCTCCTGTACGCAATACCAATAATAGATAATAGACAATAGGTGCAGGAATAGGCCATTCGGCCCTTCGAGCCAGCACCGCCATTCAATGTGATCACGGCTGATCATATCCAATCAGTACCCAGTTCCTGCCTTCTCCCCAAATCCCCGCTATAGACTCTGCTATCTTTAAGAGCCCTATCTAGCTCTCTCTTGAAAGTATCCAGAGAACCGGCCTCCACCGCCCTCTGAGGCAGAGAATTCCACAGACTCGCAACTCTCTGCGAGAAAAAGTGTTTCCTCGTCTCCGTTCTAAATGCCTTACCCATTATTCTTAAACTGTGGTCCCTGGTTCTGGACTCCCCCAACATCGGGAACATGTTTCCTGCCTTTAGCGGGTCCAAACCCACAATAATCTTATGTGTTTCAATAAGATCCACTCTCATCCTTCTAAACTCCAGAGTATACAAGCACAGCCTCTCCATTCTCACATCATATGACAGTACAGCCATCCCGGGAATTAACCTTGTAAACCTACACTGCACTCCCTCAATAACAAGATTGCCCTTCCTCAAATTAGGGGACCAAAACTGCACATAATACTCAGGGTGTGGTCTCATTAGGGCCCTATACAACTGCAGAAGGACAGCTTTGTTCCTATACTCAACTCCTCTTGTTATGAAGGCCAACATGCCATTCACTTTCTTCACTGCCTGCTGTACCTGCAAGTTTACTTTAATTGACTGATGAACAAGTACCCCCAGATCCCATTGTACTTCCCCTTTTCTCGACTTCACACGATTTAGATAATAATCTGCTTTCCTGTTTTAGCTATCAAAGTGGATAACCTCACATTTATCCCCATTAAGCTGCATCTGCCCACTTACCCAACCTGTCCAAATCTCCCTGCACTCTCATGGCATCCTCCTCACAGTTCACACTGCCACCCAGCTTGATGTCATCTGCAAATTTGCTAATGTTACTTTGAATCCCTTCATCTAAATCATTGATGTATATTGTAAATAGCTGCGGTCCCAGCACTGAGCCTTGCGGCACCCCACTAGTCACTACCTGCTATTCTGAAAGGGACCCGTTAATCCTTACTCTGTTTCCTGTCTGCAAACCAATTTTCTATCCATGTCAGCACTCTACCCCCAATACCATGTGCCCTAATTCTGCCCACTAATCTCCTATGTGGGACCTTATCAAATGCTTTCTGAAAGTCCAGGTACACTACATCCACTGGTTCTCCCTTGTCCATTTTCCTATTACATCCTTAAAAAATTCCAGAAGGTTAGTCAAGCATGATTTTCCCTCCATAAATCCATGCTGACTCGGACCGATCCTGTTATCCAAATGTGCCGCTATTTCATCTTTTATGATTGATTACTCCAACATCTTCCCCACCACCAATGTCAGGCTATTATCATGCTGTTATCATGCTGTATTTCTAAACTAAACACATAAACACTCGTCAATCACAAAAGCAAAACTTTGTCTTCATGATATTTTGGGTTTTATAATGCCACCACAAATTCAAAATTATGATATGGTCTAATTTACAGAAAAAAATCAACTCAAGTTTAACCATTCCCTTACAGCATAAGAATAAAATGGGCATCGCAATATGATATTGAACCACAAAGATAATGAAGAATTCAAGAGTAATTCATAGACTATTCACACCTCAGGCGACACCACTGCTACAATGTCTTCTGCTGCTTCTGCTACAATTTATCTTGCTCGCACACAGAAGAATAACCATGTCAGTAGTTGGCACAAGTCCAAGCAGGAGATATTGAGAAGTACAGCAACAAAAAGTCAAACATTTGGCTATTTGAGAAAGATTTTAAAATAACGGCGAACACCAATGATCCCAAAGGAGGTAATTGCAGAGAATAGAGACTAGACAGTTGATTCCAACATATCTGAAGGTGCTGAGAGACAGGGACAAATGCCCGGAAGGAGAGTGTATGGACTAGGACTGGCAGCAGCAACATTTAAAATTAACTCAAATTTATGGAGGGATTAAATATATCCACCAAAGTACTAAAACAGCCTTGTGCAGGAGTGACAATTGCGTTTTCATAGAAAACTAGAGTAAGTGGGACCCGTGGGTCCCTGTCACACGGGAGGCCTGGTCCCCCAACGCAACCCTTTCCTTCCCCAATGCAATATTCCACCACTCACGCATTCCCCCAATGCAACCCATCCCCCCCAACGCAATATTGCACCACTCACGCATAGCCCCCCAACTGCGCAGGCACGGCTCATTTCCCCTCATCCCCCAGCACTCCCTCCCCCTCCACGTCACCCTCCCTCTTCTTTCCCCTCTCCTCCTCCCCTCCCCCTCCCCTTCCTCCCTACCCTCAGTCACTCCCTCCATAACTCCTCTCCCCCTCTCTTATCCCTCAATCACCCAATCCAGACCTCCCCCACTGCCCTCTATTCCCCACTCCATACCTCCCCCACCCCTCTATTCCCCCTCCTCCCCCACTTTCTCCCTCCCTACCCCTTCCTCTCCCTCAATTCCCCCCACTCTCCTTCCTCACCACCTCAGGATCTTTCCCCTCTCCACCTCTTCCTCCCTCTCCTTTCCCCTACCCTCAGTCACTCCCTCCCTCCATAAAAAGCAGCATTTGCAGTTCCTTCCTCCACAGGTCATTCATTGTTAGCTGTGGTTTAGATCCAGTTGACTTGACGATTGGCTCGGCAACACTACAACCCGAATGTCCCTCCCTCTGCCCACTCCGGCCCAGCCGTCGCTCAGCCCATCCTCGTCATATCCAACCGCCCATGCCGCTTGGTGCCGCTCGGCCCGTCGCCGCCCTGCCCACCCGCTCGCTACCACCGCCAGGGGAGGTGGGGGGGGTGGGGGAGATAGAGTAGGCGTTCGTTATTGTGGGCACCATAAGTTTCGATGAGCAGGTGGAGGGGACTGTGATGGTGCGTTACTGCAGCGGCGGTGGCGGAGGCGACGGACCTGGGGTGACGGGTAGACAGAACAGAGGGCGGGCGGGGGAGAGGGCTGAGTGGTGAGGGAGAGAGAGACGCGACCAGGGCCTCCACTGGTGCTGGGGGAGACGATTGACAAGTTACTGTGAGGAAGGGAGAGAGGAGTTTGTGAGTGACGCGGAACAGGCCGCCACTGGTGGGGCAGGAAGGGGCGTCACCACCCCGGCCGTGGCATTGACTGACAGGAGAAGAGACCAATCTGCGTGGCGCTGACTGAAGGAATCTGAGCAGCGCGTTTTTAAAGAATTTTAAACCTCGATAACTTTTACAATATACCACCGATCGGAACGAAACCTGCGGCACTCGCAGCACAGGAGAACAGTGAGTAACCTAGTGCTATCGCGTACCATTTTTGCGCAATTAGAAAAACCCCACAAACCGGAAGAGCAAAAGATCAGAGTTTTAGTTATGTATAGATGGGCTGTGGCAAGGACAAAGATGGGTGATATTACAGAGGTAAAATCGTTTGACTTCCCGATGGAGGGAATATGTGGAAGAAATGGAAGGGAATAAAGTCTAGTTCAAACTGATGGGCATTAAGGTGAATTTCAGAAGTACGATGTATGCCATCAAGGAAGACTAATCAAATAATTTAATTGTCTCCACTCATTGGAATCTATAGTTTGATGGAGGTCAATTATCTCAGCCACATCATTTTCCGAAGATAGACACAAGAGGTCAGAGCCGGTGATGGACTGGGAAGTGTTCACAACTTTTTGTAGTCTTCTTCGCTCCTGGGCGTTCAAGTTGCCAAACCAGGCCATGATGCAACCAGTCAATATGCTCTCTACTGTACACCTGTAGAAGTTCAACATAATCCTCTCTGACATACCGAATCTCCGTAATCTTCTCAGGCAGTAGAGGCGTTGATGTGCTTTATTTATAATTGCATCCGTTTGCTGGGTCCAGGAAAGATGTTTGGAAATATGCACGCCCAGGAATTTAAAGTTTTTGACTCTCTCCACCATCGTCCCGTTGATATAAACAGGATTGTGGGTCCTCATCCTTCCTCTTCCAAAGTCCAGAATCAGTTAATTGGTTTTACTGATATTGAGAGCCAGGTTGTTGCGCTGGCAACATGAGGTCAATCGGTCAATCTCACTTGTAAACCAGCATCTGCAGTTCCTTCCTACACAAATCATCTTCACCTGTTTTAACAACGACGTCCCATCTACCATTGGATCAGAAGTGGGAACATTCACTCGTGATTACAAGAATCACATCTATTCATCTCTCCCGATAATTACCCTGGTTTCCTTCTTATAATCTGTATGGTCCCATGGGTGGAGCCTGGGGCTTTCCAACCTGAACTCCAGCCTTCTCCTCAGCTAAGCATTAGCCTGGGCACACTGTGCTGCACCAGCAGATAGCATCTGCATTAGATTTCCCAGCTGCTCAGTGAGGAATTGTCTCTAAACAATCTTGAGCCAGTACTGATCTGGGAAGAAAGGACTGTGCAAAGAATGTTAAAAGTTAATTCCCCTCACATATGACTTAATTCGGTTGGCATATATGTATTCCACTATTTTCAAAAATGTGCAAATACTTCTGTGGTTTTTTTTAAATATTTGACCAACTTTAAAAAAAAAACTATTCTTTTATTTTTCAGCAGGGCCAAGTATGTTCGTAAGTCAGAGGCCTTGCTCTGTACTGGACTCTCTGATCAGCTGGGCATTGACCTTCCAGTTTCACCTCCTAGTGGAACCCATCCCTCCCATAATGGGAGAAATTGCAAGAAAGAGCATCTGTTTGAGCTCGATAACCAGTGAACTTGGACAGCTCACAAATCAGCGGATGATTTATTCCAATGAACTGAATTCCCCGTGCAATGAGGCTTGGAGAACATTTAAGTTTAGACTAATTAATAGCAAGCAACTATACCAGTCTAGAAGCAAAAAAAAACCTCTTGCATCCCATGGCTTTTGACATGATTGTTATTACAAGGTCCCCAACTGTCAACATTCTCAGAATCACTAATGGTGAGAAATTAACTGAGGGGCTCAAACAATTCTGAGGTTAAATATGTTTTGCACGAGTGACCCAACTGCTGACTGATCAAAGTTTTTCTCCAATTACTGAAATTTCCCAGAATGCAGAAAGGAAAATCAGCCCACATTCACCACACTTGCTCGATCTGATACAGGTCCTGGAGATGGACTACTCTCCATCTTTCCTGGATGGATACACTTCTAAAAACCTGTGGAAAACCTCAGGACATCTTCGAGGAAAAACAACCAGGATAACTGGAAGCCAATCTATCACCCTGAGTATTTACTCCCTCCATGATCAGCGCACATCACTCAGCTGCAGCATTTACTATCTGCGAAACATAATGTACCAAGGCTTCTGCAAACACACCTCCCAAACCAGCAATCCATGTCTGAGTACAAGGACAAAGACAAAATACAACTGGGAAACATCTGCCTTTATGTTCAGCTCCGAGTTCCACACCTTCTTGACCTATTCTTCCATCTTGCTACGGTGTAAGTCCTAGAAATATCTACCTATTAAATATTCTGGGAGTACCATGAAAGTCATGGACTGCAGTGGCTCACCATTTTAACGACCATAAGGGCATTAGGAATGGTCAATATATTCCAGATTAATAAATAGTATACAGATAAACTACTCCTTCATTAAACATTGTAAATTAGTCTGAAGAAGGGTTTCAACCCGAAACAATAGACAATAGGTGCAGGAGTAGGCCATTCGGCCCTTCGCGCCAGCACCGCCATTCAACGTGATCATGGCTGATCATACCGTCACCCGTTCCTATCCAGAAATGCTGCCTGTCCCACTGAGTTACTCCAGCACTTTGTGTCTATCTTTGGTTTAAACCAGCATCTGCAGATCCTTCCTACACATTGTAAATTAACGAATGGACTAAACCATGTTGAGATATTTGATCAGAGGTGCCAGTATTCAGCCACATGCATGTGAAATGTGAACGTTGGGACCTATTAATGGATTTTGGCTTCGAAAACGCACTAAAAATAGGCATTAATTACCCTTGCCTTTGATGAGATCCTTTTTGTCATGGGATCTCGGCTTACATGGCTGAGTTGTGTTCTCTTCAAAACACCACCAACTGACCCCAAGCAGGCCTGTCCATCAGATATGCAATTGTTTTACTGTCTGATTTTTCACAGCCAATTGATTCTTCAACAAACTTTTCTATGGACTGACAGCCTGGAGCACAGCCTCAGCTTTCCCCTCTGAGTACCGTGATCTGGATTAAGATATCACTGAAGGGTGCCAAACATTTTTCCCACCCCACAGAGAGGATTGGAAAATTGTATTGCAAGTCTGATCGTCAGCTGCTCCACAGGTGGTTTTACATTGGCCTGTTTAATTAGATTATACAAGTTTGATGCTTGAGGGCCAGTGTCCCAGCATTCATGCTGCAATCTAATTACTAGCTTCTTTAGCAGTTTTTCAGAATGTTAATAATGGTTTTGAAGATTCTCTAATGCCTGGATATAGATCATAGATGTTTTAGTCCTTATCATCTACTACATTGATGAGCATATGGAAGCTAAGGAGCAGGAAGTTAAAGCAACAGGATTGAACCCACCATCGCCGGTGGTCTGCCAAGGTGGACAAGCCAGCACAGTGAGCTGGATTCCGTCCATCAATCTGGGCTAGAGATGTATGAGGCTGCAGATAGATGCTGGAATCTGCCGCAAATAAACTACTGGAGGAATCAGTGGAGGCAGGTTGAAGAACATCATTTCATATTTCACTTGGATAGTCCACATCACAATGGAATGAACACTGAAATTTCCAGTTACCTACATGCACTGTGATCCATTCTCACTCCTACTCGTTCACCTAGGCTCCCTCTACATCTGTTCACTTATCCAGTTTCAATTCTCTTGCCCATTGCTACAGCCAGGTGCCATCCGCCGATCGGACACACACTGATCACCTGGGTTTCTTCTCCTTTGTCAACACTTCCTATCTCCACCCACATCTGTGCTACTGTGCATCACCCCTCCCTTACCTGGTTCCACGTCACTTGCCAGCCTCCATCGCCAACTCGCCTCTCCCTGTTTCCCACCTGTCTCCATCTGCACTTCATCACTCACTTCACCTGGTTTACCAGCCTTTCTTTCACTGCTCCTTTTCAAGACTTATATACTGGTTTAAGTACCTCCGCATTTTAAATCCTGATGCAGGGCCTTGACCAGAAATGTCACCCAACCTTTTGCTACTTGGCCCACGAGTTCTTCCAAGTTATTTTTTACTTGGACTAAACCGAGAAATAAGACCTCACAGAGTTCAAGCCTTCTGATTCATTTTACAACATTTGTGTTAGAATTTCACAAATGCACATAAAATGCAACTACTTTTGTCTGAAGTAATTTGCAAAGGCATAAAAGCCTGCTCCCAACATACTTGTGTGTTTCTCAGGTACATATCTGAAAATAGTTACTCTTCAGATTTTGTTCTTGTTAATTAATGTTAATTAATCTGCAGCTCCCATTTGTGCATTGCATATTTTAAAGTATGTTTACTTGGCAGTTTAACAAGGATCAGACATCCAGTGGCTGGGGAAGAAATCCCGTCAAAATCTAGAGCTTCTGAGGTTTAGCAAAGAAAATGGAAAAAAGGTGAGCGTTTGACAAATACCTTGTGAAACATGATGCAGAAATCATGCACTTGTTAGTAATAACCTTGCTTGTGAAATGTTGGCTTCACATTTGGTTGTTGGAAGGCACTCTGGTGGCCTGTTTTTTGTTAGCTGTCAGCATTCACCATAATTACAGGGTTAGTCTGACTGCCTAACTATACTTGCATAATTATACTTGGAGATTTACAATGTTATGTGTTGAGACGCTGCTTATCCACAGGTGATGCTGCGATAGTAGTCTCCAATGAATGCAGCAATGAGCTTAGAATAATAAAGATTGAATTAGCATTATGGAATAGTCAAAGACCACAGGATAGCTTAAATCAAAACTAAGGATGCATTGATTCAAGGGCTGATAGTATTAATTATTCTGAATAATCTCATGAAATATTATTTTATAATTGTAGAGTCTAATTCCCTCAGATTGAGATACAAGTAAAAAGCAAACACGTGAGCCAAGCAGCACATGGTGGGTGGAATAAATCGTCTATGTTTTGGGTCAAGACGCTGCATCAGGAATGAGTGGAGAGGGAAGATCACCAGTAAAAAGAGGAGAGGGAAAGGGATGAGACAGGGGCTAGAGGAAGATAGGTGGACCAAGGAGAAGTAAAAAGTGATGGGGAGAGGGAGCCAGATAAGGGAGGAGGAGGGTTGAATTGGAAAACATAGATAGGTAATTGATAAACAAGTAACCTTGTTAATAATTTTGTTTCTCAAATCTAATTTCCTTAACTCCATTTCTATCCCTCAACCTTTATTTTCTCTGCATTGTGTTATCTCGGCCATTTGATTTGACTTTCATCTGGCTCAGTGAGGTTTCTTCTCTGCCCTCGTCGTCCCCCCCATTCTGCTCTCACACACCTCAGATCATCTGCAAAAGTCACCATGCTAGTGAGGATACATGGATAGAGGACATTTCTCGCGTTCAATTCTGCCAGGAATCTGCGGGGTGCAGCCAACGAGGTGAACTTCAGTCAACAGAAAACAGGGCATTGGTTTTCTCAAGCAGTTTTCTTATTTGCTAATTACAACACTGATTGAGCCCATGCCAGCTCCCTACAAGACAATGCCATCAGTTCCATACCCCCTACTCATAACCCCTACTCCCTGTAGCCCTTCCCCAGTACCTATGTTCTGCCACTTACCCACATTTGGATAATTTACAGTGTACAATTATTCTCTCAGTGCATCTTTGCGTTGTGGGGCGAGGGGGGGGGGGGGGGGGGAGGAAATGAAGCACCCAACATATTCCACATGGACATGAGGATAATGTGTATTCAAGGTCAAGATCAAACGAGGGTTCCTGAAGCTGCGAGGCTCTTCATCTGCACCACCACAGGGAAATCCTCAAATCTTGGCTTTTGAGATAGGTTGACCCAGAAAGTGTTCTTGTGCAGGAGAACATATCACGTTCTGGGCCAATTCTACCTTTTGCAGTTAAGTTCAACGAACAATTCGTGCCATGATGTTAATATCAGCCTGATATCCAGGAATTCAAAGACAAATCCAGTTCACTGTTCCCCACCCATGGGTTTATTCTTTCCAGACTTCAAACATTTATCCAATTATTCCGAGTGTCCATCACAACTTACAAAAATGTATCCAGGTCAAAGTATAAACTGATTTGTTCCCCCACAACTCTGCAGTCATGAAATGCCAAATGTTTCAAAGAAGAATGAACAGATTGTTCCAAAAAGAGGGTTGTTTACAAGGATGTAATGACTGGAGAGCCATTTGGATGTTCTACAGCTGCTGTACTATTAGTTCTGAATATCTTGGAAATAAATTTGCTCTCTAAACTGCAGTCTCTTCCCTCATTTTCTCCCTATCAGAAGATAGTGGAATATGGGTAGAGTAAGAAGTTTGCCTTACAAAACCATGGCTGAGACTAAATATCCACATTACCCTGTATTCCTTAAAAAGTGGTGAATACTGCCCAGCCTATCAGGGGCACAGACCTCCCCACCACCAGAGGGATCTACAGGAGACGCTGCCTCAGATGCAGTTTAATGCAGATAAATGTGAGGTTATCCACTTTGGTAGCAAAATCAGGAAGGCAGTTTATTATCTAAATGGTGTCAAGTTGGGAAAAGGGGAAGTACAACGGGATCTGCGGGACCTTTTTCATCAGTCAATTAAAGTAAGCATGCAGGTACAGTAGGCAGTGAAGAAAGCGAATGGGCTGTTGGCCTTCATAACAAGAGGAGTTGAGTATAGGAGCAAAGAGGTCCTTCTGCAGTTGTATAGGGCCCTAGTGAGACCACACCCTGAGTATTATGTGCAGGTTTGGTCCCCTAATTTGAGGATGGACATTCTTGCTATTGAGGGAGTGCAGCGTAGATTTACAAGGTTAATTCACGGGATGGTGGGACCATCATATGCTGAGAGAACGGAGCGGCTGGGCTTGTATACTCTGGAGTTTAGAAGGATGAGGGGGATCTTATTGAAATATATCGGATTATTAAGGGTTTGGACACGCTAGAGGTAGGAAACATGTTCCCGATGTTGGGGGAGTCCAAAACCAGGGGCCGCAGTTCAAGAATAAGGGTTAAGCCATTTAGAACGGAGACAAGGAAACACTTTTTCTCACAGAGAGTTGTGAGTCTGTGGAATTCTCGGCCTCAGAAGGCGGTGGAGGCCGGTTCTCTGGATACCTTCAAGAGAGAGCTAGATAGGGCTCTTAAAGATAGCGGAGTCAGGGGAGATGGGGAGAAGGCAGGAATGGGGTACTGATTGGGGTTGATCAGCCGTGATCACATTGAATGGCGGTGCTGGCTCGAAGGGCCGAATGGCCTACTCCTGCACCTATTGTCTATTGTTTACTATGGTGTCTACTCAGTACTACGTTTACATACCTGTTGTGCTGCTGCAAATGAGAGTTTAATTGTTCCGTTGCAGGACACATGACAATTGTTTATTTATTTGCACCATGTTTTAAAAGAAGACAAACGATCAATTTATAATACCATACAGTGCTGGGTGGGAAGGGAAGCCCAGAGGGCTTATACACAGTCCGCTCCCATCTGAAAATGAGCGTTAATGGCAAATCAGGGGGTAGGAGAAATAAAAAAAAGACAATAATAAACAATAATACAGTTTAAGAATGAAAATTAAAAATATGATATTAAAAATATGAAAATAAATAAAATATTAAGGTATAGTATGAGATAAGAGTCAACAGAAGTAGTTTGAGCTCATAAATAGCATTACAAAAAGCTGGAGGTCAGAACTCAGGACATGATGAGAAACTTTTTAAGCTCAATCTTAAAGGTGGCTAAGGAGGTGTGAGATTTTAATGACAGAGGCAGGGTATTCCAAAATTTAGGACCTTTAAAAGTAATGCAATGTTGGTGTTTGGATGTTTGACAAAAGAGAAGATGAAGATCACTTCTTCTTCTGGTTGGGTAATGGTGAATATTAGAAGAAAGGGTGAAAAGATCATGAAGAGAAACAGGCAAATCATGTTTACATTTAAGATATTTGAAAATAAAAATACATATGTGGAATGCATTCAGTTTATCTACAGACAAAATTGAGTACTTCTTGAAGAGAGGGGCAGAAGGTTCTTGTGAATTTGAATGAGAAATTAATCTCATACATTTCTTCTGTATGATGAGTAGCTTAGAAAGATAGGAAGGATAGGTAGAACCCCAAACAATATTACAATAATTGAAATAAGTAAAATCAAACTGTAATATATTGTTAGATTGGAAGACAGGTGAATAAATGCCCAAACCTTTCTCAGAATACCAAGCATTTTCATTGATCTTCTACAGACAATATTGATATGTTCTTTCCAAGTTAAATTTTGATCAATGGTTACTCCTAAAAAAATTGTATATGTCACTTCAGGAATTTCATGTCCATTGATAAAAATGTTAGATTTGTCTTTGGGAAAAATTTTGTTTTTATTGCAGAAGATCATGTCATTGCATTTTTGGATATAAACACACTTGACCACCACAAAACCAAAATCTTTCAAATTAACCATCATCTTAACATCATTAGATCCTTGCAGACACTCCTTCATCATGGGGCTCTCCAGCGAAAAAAAAAATGCTTAGTAGCAGTGTGGGTGGCATTCACCATCAATGTGAAGCAAAAGCCATAACTATTGAGACAAGGCTGTAGAAGGAAAGTTGCACCAGAAAGTTCTCTTCCTTTTGACACCCGGCTCTGTGTACAGGAAGGGAACTGAGGAAATGTAATAAAATAATTGATAAGATTTGGGTCAATGTTCTCATACCTGATCTTTGAGACGTTCTTGCTGCCCCATAATGGCATGTGCATGATGTGGATATTTCTGCTTCAGATGTTCCAGGAAAACCTCCCTTTTCCTGTCCATTTCTGATGGCTGCATTCCCAGTATTTCCTTTGCACTGCGAGCTCCGCCTACAGTGTGTCTCCGTGGGATGTTCCGAGCAAGTTTTGTACTTGAACCACGGTTATTTCCATTAGCGAGTGTTTCCTTCGTTTTAATGCGCTCAGCGTCATCTAATGAGGTTACACGCAGGTTTGACTTCCCATGATCTAAAAAAACAATCAGAATACAAAGAGATTATAGAATATGCAACATTTTCTCAGTGTCTTAGCCTTACTGTTTGTGCTATTTGCCCATTTGCATTTAGGCAAGACACATTACATATCAGTCTGAAGAAGGGTCTCGACCCGAAATGTCACCCATTCCTTCTCTCCAAAGAAGCTGCCTGTCCCATTGAGTTACTCCAGCATTTTGTGTGCACACATTATATTTGCTTCACTAGATTCTAATTAATCTTCCATCACAACATGCCTAGCCCCCTTCCTGTGCAACTGCAAGACTGCACACTTGTTCCAGCCCTCCTCCCTTCCCGAGATTCCCAGGGCTCCAACACTATTTCACAGTGATTTCCTCAAGCTTCTACCAATTACATATATTAGTATTCTGAATTGAAGTAAGGCCAACGTTGCTGGCATTAGACAGTAACTTGCTAAAGTTGAATTGAGTAGGTTGTTTGCTGGGAAAGAAATGTCTGGAAAGCAAGATGCTTTTAAAAATGTGATGACAAGAGCTCAGGGCATGCACATTCCAGTTAGGGCAAAGGGCAAGGCAGGTGGGAGTAATGAAATGTGGATGATGAAATAATCTGGTCAAGAAAAAGGAGGCATGAGACAGGTACAGGCTGCTGGGATCAAGTGTATCCCCTGCAGGAGTTTCGGGAACAGAGGAACATACTCAATAAGGAAATCAGGATGTCAAAAATGCAGCAGGAGTTAGCTCTAGGCAGATAATATTAAGGAAAATTCAAATAAATTTTATAAGGACATTAAGGGAAAGAGGGTAACTAGGAAGAGAATTGGCCCCCTCAGAAAGTGATCGTCTCCGTGTGGAGTCACAGGAGATTAGTACAATCCTCAATGAGTGCTTCCCCTCTATTTTTACCATGGAGAAAGACATGGAGACTGGGGAACTTGGGACAGTTAATGGAGATGTCTTGAGGACTGAAAAGGGTATCGACCGGAAACGTCACCCATTCCTTTTCTCCGAAGATGCCGCCTGTCCCGCAGAGTTACTCCAGCCTTTTGTCCCTGTCTTGAGGACAATCTGTATTAAAATCAAGAAGGTGCTGGAAATCCTAATGCATACGAAAGTAGATAAATCTTGCAGGTCTGAGCAGATATATCCAAGGACACTGTGGGAAACGAGAAGAAATCGCAGGCACCCTGGCAGAGATATATGAATCATCATTAGACACGTGTGAGGTGCGGATGGGAATGTACAGGAAATATGAGAGTAAGTTTGCAGATATCAGTAAAGTGGGTAATAGCGTAAATGGTTATCAAAAATCACAGCATGATCTTGATCAAATGGGCAAGTGGGCTGGGAGATGGTTCATGGAGTTTATTGCTGATAAGTGTGAAGCGTTGCATTTTAGGAAGTCTAACCAGGGCAGGACCTTCACATTAAATGCTAGGGACCCGAAGAGTGTTGTAGAATAGAGGGATCTAGGAGTGTAGGTACATCGTTCCTTGAAAGTGGCATCACATGTGGTCAGGATGGTTAAGAAGACATTTAGTACATCGCCGTTCATTACTCATGGTATTACACATAAACATTGGGATATCATATTAGTCGGACAAGACGTCGGTGAGGCTACATTTGATGTATTGTGCGTGGTTTAGCCACTCTGCTGTAGGTTCCTCTGCTGCATTGTACTATATTCACTTGAACCATGGACTCTCTGACATCCTCTTCACATAAAACAAACAAGTTTATTGCAAACTCTATTTGCAAATTGACATATTGCAAACTTCCTGTCTCATCATGTCATGTAACAATTTAGATGGTAACCATTGCTCCCATTTTTCTTTGGTGAAAATCCTGGTGATGATTTAGTTCTTTGTGAAGCCGACACCGCCTTCTGCCCGAACACAAAGCTATGCTATGTCCCTTCTTTGTCATCATGCATGCCTGAATCTGTTAATCTACTACCTTTTTAATTTCCTGATGTAAGGCCACGGATCTGAAATGTTCTCTCTCCACAGATCCTGCCTAACCCACAAGGTGGGAACCAGATAAATGTTACACTGCTCTGGAAGAACGATCTTCTAATTCTATTCTGGCAGAGTATGAATAATTTGACCTCTCACTGCTGTTTGCACCTGGAGGACAAACTTGGTAGATTCACACCAGAAATATCTACCACAATCCATATAGTTTGTGTCTTAACTTTAGTGCTTGCCTGCTGAATCAGGAATTTTTAATAGATATTCCCAGTTGGCAGATCGGGATAGTTACCAGGAGAGAATTCAACACCATGCAAGATCTTGCCTTTAAGCTGAGATGAACAAAAACCTGAAACCTGATCTACGGGTCAAGATACGGTATATTCTTGTGGCACAACCTAATGATCGTTATTGATCTATGTCAATGTAGGAAAACTGAAAAACCCATTAAAAAGTAGCAGAAGTAGGCCATTTAGCTGCTTGACCCTGCTCCACTATGTACTATGTACTAAGGTCAAAGCTGACACTAAATGCTGGAGTAACTCAGCGGGTGAGGCAGCATCTCTGGAGAGAAGGAATGGCCGACGTTTTGGGTCGAGACCCTTCTGATGTCAGGGGAGGGGGCAGGACAAAGATAGAACGTAGGCAGAGACAGTAAGACTAGTGGGAGAACTGGGAAGGGGAAGTGGATAGAAGGCAAGAGCCATCTGAAGTTAGAAAACTTGTGGTGCTGTTCCTCCAATTTGCGCTGACAATGGAGGAGGCCCAGGACAGAAAGGTCGGATTGGGAATAGGAGGGGGAGTTGAAGTGCTATGCCACTGGGAAATCAGGTAGGTTAAGACATACTGAGGGGAGGTGTTCAGTGAAACGATCGCTGAGCCTGCGCTTGGTCTCGCCGTTGTAGAGAAGTTGACACATGGAACAGCGGATGCAGTAGATGAGGTTGGAGGAACCTCTGCCTTACCCAGAAAGACTGTTTGGGTCCTTGGAAGGAGGCAAGCGGGGAGGTAAAGGGACAGGTGTTGCATCTCCTGCGGTTGCAGGGGAGGGGGTGGTTGGCGTGGGAAGGGACGAGTTGTGTTCAGTTCTGGGCACCATGTTATAGGAAAGATTTTGTCAAACAAGAAAGGGTACAGAAGATTTACGAGGATGTTGCCAGGACTAGAGGGTCTGAGCTATAAAGAGAGGTTGAGTCGGCTGGGGCTCTATTCCTTGGAGCGCAGAAGGCTGAGGGGTGAATTTATAGAGGTGTATAAAATCATGAGAGGAACAGATCAGGTAGATGCACAGAGTCTCTTGCCCAGATTATGTTAATTGAGGACCGGGGGCATACAGTGTAGGTTTAAGGTGAAGGGGAAAATATTTGATACAAATCCCTATTACCCCTCAAAGGGCAGTGGGGTATTGAACAAGTTGCCAGAGGAAGTACTGAAGTTAAGGCAGGGACTACCCCAATCTTTAAGAAACAGGTAGACAGGTACATGGATAAGACAGGTTTGTTGGGATATGGGCCAATTGCGGGCAGGTGGGACTAGTGTAGCTGGGTACGTAAGTTGGGCTGAAGGGCCTGTTTCCAAGCTGTATCACACCATGACACTATATATTTCACAATCAACACATTTGTCCAGGAACTAGACTGCAACCAACGTTCAGTTCATTTCTGTCACCGCTACTCAGGCGAACGCAAGAATCCAGGAACATTAATCACACGAGCAGGATTAGACCATCGTGCCCCTTGTGCCTGCTCCAAAATTCAATAAGATCATTCATGGCTGATTCTTTGCTTCAACACCACTTTCCGACACTAAGCCTATAAAACCCCCATTCTCTTAATATCAAGCCTTCTTTAAGGACTTCATACACTCAGCTGAGTGTTGGGCCCATTTGCCTCTCTCTCTCTTGATATAGCAATCCTCCCATCCTGAACATCAGTCTGGTGAATCTCCACTGTGCCCCCTCAGTTGCAAATATAAATGCTTCTTTCGATAGGGTATAGTACATTTGATTCCCTCATCAAAATCAGAGATATGGATTGGAAAGAGCACTGATAGATCGTTCTCGGCAGACTCCAGCAGCCACCACATCACAATCAGAAAGTTATTATTATTTTCCATTCATTAAACAAACTTAATGTCCATTGTATTAAATTATACCAATCCAGAGTACAATTTTGTTTCTCTTGTGTAGAGCCACATAAACAGACCCCATACACAACATAGACTGGTTCATTCATATCTAATCTGCTAATTACAATCACAAGATATTCCAACTGATTTAGCAAACATTTTGTAAATTCATGTTGATTCCACACAATTCTATTATGTGACCCTTCACCACCACCTTAATAATAGATTCCAGCATTTTCTTTCTTTTTTTTTGTTAAATATTTTTATTTGAAGTACATATTAAAGGACGAATATACATGTCACATACATTCTTAATATTATTAATATTAACAATTATTTCTTATTTGTACTTCTATGCATTTAAAAAAAAAATTTAATACAGGTAGGAAATAATAGAGAAAAATAAAGTAAAAATAGAAAGTCAAAAAGATGAATTAAGTGTTAAGCAGGTTATACATCATTGGAGCTATATCCACGGATTATATATATATAATTCTTCATCTATTCCTTCATTCAGGCTTCAGTCAGGTTCTCGCACCGAGCCATTTTGACCCTTTAAATATTTAATAAATGGAGACCATATCCCTCTGAAATGATCCAACTTGCCCAGAAGGACAAGTCTTAATCAGGTGAAGTGTCTCCGACATTCCTGTGATCCACATTTTGATTGTAGGGGATGTAGGACCTTTCCAAAATTTCAATATTAATTTTTTCCCAATTATTAAACTGTAATCGATAAAAATTATTTGATTCATTGTTATTAATTGATCTGTTTCTAATATTCCTAATATTATTAATTTTGAGTCAGGAACCAAATTCGTATTAACAACATTCAAAATTATCTTAAACATTTCTGTCCAAAAGTTAATAATTTTTATACAGTTTGGGAATGAGTGCGTTAAATTAGCGTCTACGTGCTGACATTTATCGCATGTGGCAGATACATTTGAAAAAATTCTATATAATTTGGATTTTGAATAATGCAATCTATGTAATACTTTAAAATGTATCAAAGAGTGTCCAGCATTTAACGAACAGTGGTGCATATGTTATAAACTTTCATCCCATACTTCTGGTCTGATTATTTGACCTAATTCGTTTTCCCATGATTGCCTATATATTTCTGTCATTGGTACGTCATTTTCCACTAAAATGTTATAAATATATGATATCAATTTTTCTGTGTTCGGGTGTTTATTTAGACAGTCATCTAAAATTTCTGTCTTTCTATTTCTAAATTCCTGTGTGTTTGATTTTACATAGTCTCTAATTTGTAAATATCTAAAGTAATCTTTTGAATGTAATCCATAAATTAGTTGTAATTCTTGAAATGAAAGAAAGGAGTTTTCTCTGTAGAGATCGCCCATCTTATTAATTCCATAATTTTTCCATTGTAGAAAACCTTTGTCCATCATTGAGGGTTTAAATGTAACATTGTTTACAATGGGGAGAGCTAGTAATATACATTCCAATTTTAATGTTTTCTTTAGTTGTTTCCAGATACGTATCCCACTTTCTATTATAGGGTTTTCTCTCTTGGTTTTCTTACCTAGTTTAGTATTGGCAAATAAAATCGAGCTAACTTCAAAAGGTGAACAATCTTCTTTTTCCATTTTTAACCAATTTGGTTGTTTATCTCATTCTTCTAACCAAAAATACATATTTTTAATATTAACTGCCCAGTAATAAAACATAAAATTTGGCAGTGCTAGACCTCCATTTATTTATGATTTACATAAATGTTTTTTATTTATTCTATGGCTCTTATAATCCCAGATAAAGTTGGTGACTATGGAGTCAACCTTCTTAAAAAAATTTTTAGGAAGGTATATCGGAATCAATTGGAAAAGATATAGTAATTGCGGATGAAAAATCATTTTTATTGCATTAATTCTACCTAGCATTGAAATAGGTAATGTTTACCAATATAAGATATTCTTATGTAATTTATTCAGTAAGGGTTGGAAATTAGATTTAAATAAAGAATCATATCTTTTTGTTACATAAATTCCAAGCTATTTGATTTTTTCATTTACTATCTTAAAAGGAAAGTGTTGTAATATATGTAGGTTATTTACCATTATTGACATAAGTTCACTTTTATTCCAATTAATGCTATATCCTGAGAATGAGCCAAATTCAGTTATTAAATTTAATAAATTTGAAATACTAATTTCTAGTTTTGTAATATAAAGTAATACATCATCTGCATATAAGGAGATTTTATTTTCAGTTGCTCTGGTTTCATACCCATATATTTCAGGATGTAATCGCATGCTTTGAGCTAATGGTTCAATTGCAAGTGCGAACAATAGTGGGGATAAGGGACAACCTTGTCTACAGCCTCGGAATTAATTAAATTTAGTTGATAACATTTGATTTGTTAGTATTCTAGCTGTTGGATTAGCGTATAATAATTTAACCCATGTTATAAACTTCTCTCCCAACTTAAAAGTTTCCATGACCGAAAACAGATAAGACCATTCCACCTGGTCAAAGGCCTTCTCCGCATCTAACAAGATAATTACTAGGTCTTTATTAATACCTCTTTTCGAATATATAATATTGAATAATCGTCTCAAGTTATATGAGAAATATCGTTTTGGTATAAATCCTGTTTGATCCGGATGAATTCCAGCATTTTCTCTATGACTGATATTGGGCAAAGTGGTTTATTATTCCCTGTTTTCTCTCTCCCTTTCTTGAATTGTAAACTTATGGGAAGAATGCACAAAACAAAAATCACAAATTTCCTCCCCCTTTCAGTCCTCAATATCACTTTTGTTTAACTCTTGTCTAATTATACCTCAACCTGAAACTGCTCATTGTAATTCAGAGCAGAGATATCCTGCACAAGTTATAAATTAAAATGTCAGACCCATGGAGCACAGACAGCAGGTGAATCATGCTGAAAGACCTGAGTGTAGCAGGTGCTGCAGCAGATACTTATTCTGACTTACATGCCTGAATGTGCAACTCTGTAATTTAACAAAATTGACACATCAGAAAATAGTTGCATCTTCTGACTGGCAACCCCCTACTGCCAGACTATAACATCGAGTATGCCAACATCGAGATCAAGGTGCAAGGGCGAGGACTAAAACATAAAGCTGCTTTACATTTGATAGAAACATAGAAAGCATAGAAAAATAGGTGGAGTGGGCCATTTTCGGTCCTTCGAGCCAGCACCACCATTCAATATGATCATGGCTGATCATCTACAATCTGTACCCCATTCCTGCTTTTTCCCCATATCCTTTGATTCCTTTAGCCGTGAGCTAAATCTAACTCTCTCCTAAAACATCCAGTGAATTTGGCTTCCACTGCCTTCTGTGGCGGAGAATTCCACAGCTTTCTGGGTGAAGAGGTTTTTCCTTATTTCAGTCCTAAATGAACTATCCCTTATTCTTAATCTGTGACCCCTGTTTCTGGACTCCCCCAACATCAGGAACATTTTTCCAACATCTAGCCTGTCCAATCCTTTAAGAATTTTATGTGTTTCTATAAGATCCCCTCTCGTCCTTCTAAATTCCAGTGAATACAAGCCCAGTGAACCCATTCTTTCATCATATGTCAACCCGCCATCCCGGGAATTAATCTGGTGAACCTACGCTGTACTCCCTCAATAGCAATAATGTCCTTCCTCAAATTAGGAGATCAAAATTGCACACAATACTCCAGGTGAGGTCTCACCAGGGCCCTGTACAACTGCAGTAGGATCTCCTTCTTCTGAAACTCAAATTATCTCACAATGAAGGCCAACATGTCATTAGCTTTCTTCACTGCCTGTTGTACCTGCATGCTTACTTTCAGTGACTGAGGTACAAGCACACCCAGGTTTAATCACACCCAAGTCACCCTGCAGCCTAATAGCATCCTCATCATAGCTCACACTGCCACCCAGCCTTGTGTCATCCGCAAACTTGGAGATGTCACATTTAATTATCTCGTCTAAATCGTTTATATTGTAAATACCTGGGGTCCCAGTACCGAGCCTTGCAGCACCCCACTAGTCACTGTCTGCCATTATGAAAAGGACCCGTTAATTCATACTTTTTGCTTCCTCTCTGCCAACAAGTTCATATTCATGTCAATACCTTACCCCCAATACCATGTGCTCTAATTTTGTACACTAATCTCTTGTGTGGGACCTTGTTAAAGGCTTTTTGAAAGTCCAGATACACCACATCGACTGGCTCTCCCTTATCCATTCTACTTGTTTATTCTTCAAAAAAATTCAGAAGATTAGTCAAGCATGATTTCCCGTTCATAAATCCATGCTGACTTTTACCAATCCTGTCACTGCTTTCCACTGCACCTCCATCATCCTGACCGCGGTCTACGTCCCACCCCAGGCAGACGTCCGTCTGGCACTGGAGGAGCTGCACGCCGTGGTCAACAAACACCAGACGTCTTACCCCGAGGCATTTACCACAATTGCTGGGGACTTCAATAAGGCAAACCTAAAGAAATCACTCCCCAACTTCCACCAACATGTCTCCTGCTGGACTAGAGGACGAAACACCCTCGACCACTGCTACACCACCATCAAGGATGCCTACCGCTCTATCCCTCGCCCTCACTTCGGTAAATCTGACCATACCGCGGTGCTGCTTCTTCCAGCCTACAGGCAGCAATTAAAGAGCGCACCCCCAGAGGGGAGGACAGTACAGAGCTGATCGGTGGGGGCAGAAGAACAACTACAAGACTGTTCGGAGTCTGTAGACTGGGCTATGTTCAAGGACTCAGCAACGGACTTGAATGAATACGCCACAGTCGTTACCGACTTCATAAAGAAATGTGTGGAGGACTGCATCTCTACAAAAACATTCCGAGTGTTTCCCAATCAGAAACCTTGGATGAACTGTGAGATCCGCACTCTTCTGAAGACCAGACACCGGGCATTCATGTCTGATGACACAGTGGTCTACAAGAAGTCCAGATACGACCTTGGTAAGGCCATCAAAAAGGGCAAAAGGGAGTTCTGCTCCAAGCTGGAGGATGAGACAGATTTTCGGCAGCTGTGGCGGGGACTGAATGCAATCACCTCTTACAAGGCAAAACCAGGAGGCAGCTCGGATGTCTGCGATACATCATTCCCTGATGAGCTCAATGCATTTTACGCACGCTTTGATAAGGAGAACACCGATGTGCCTTCCCGAGCCTCTATTCGCTGTGATGGTATTTCAGTCTCAGTCACAGAGGCCGATGTCAGGAAATCCTTCAGAGGGGTGAACCCTCGAAAAGCGTCTGGACCTGATGGCATACCTGGTCGTGTCCTAAAAAACTGTGCGGACCAACTGGCTGGAGTTTTTACGGACATTTTCAACCTGTCACTTCTGAGGTCTGAGGTTCCCACCTGCTTCAAAAGGACATCAATAATACCAGTGCCCAAGAAGAACAAGGTGACGTGCCTCAATGACTATCGACCAGTGGCACTAACGCCTGTGGTGATGAAGTGCTTCGAGAGGTTGATCATGGCGCAAATCAACTCCTACCTCGACAAAAACCTGGTCCCACTGCAGTTCACTTACCGCCACAGATCAACGGTGGACGCAATCTCGCTGGCCCTCCACTCCGCTCTGGACCACTTGGACAACAAAAACTCATATGTCAGGCTGCTGTTCATTAACTACAGCTCGGCATTTAACACAATCATCCCCCTCCAAGCTGGTTACCAAACTCGCAGAACTGGGTCTTTGCGCATCCCTCTGCAATTGGATCCTCGAATTCCTCATCCACAGACCACAGTCTGTTCGTATTGGTGGAAATGTGTAAGACTCGATAACAATCAGCACGGGAGCACCTCAGGGCTGCGTGCTCAGCCCCCTGCTATACTCACTCTATACTCATGACTGCGTAGCCGGTCATAGCACAAACTCCATCATCAAGTTCGCTGACGACACTACTGTTGTGGGACGTATCACTGATGGGGATGAGTCCGAGAATAGAAGAGAGATCGAGCAACTGTCCATATGGTGCCAGCACAACAACCTGGCCCTCAACACCAGCAAAACCAAGGAACTGATTGTGGACTTTGGAAGGAGTAGGATGGGGACCCACAGTCCTGTTTATATCAACGGGTCGATGGTTGAAAGGGTCAAGAGCTTCAAATTCCTGGGCGTGCACATCTGTGAAGATCTTTCCTGGTCTAAGAACACAGATGCAATTATTAAGAAAGCTCATCAGCGCCTCTACTTCCTGAGAAGATTACGGACAATTGGTCTGTCAAGGAGGACTCTCTCTAACTTCTACAGGTGTACAGTAGAGAGCTTGCTGACTGGTTGCATCGTGGCTTGGTTCGGCAACTTGAGCGCCCTGGAGAGGAAAAGACTACAAAAGGTAGTAAACATTGCCCAGTCCATCATCGGCTCTGACCTTCCTTCCATCGAGGGGATTTATCACAGTCACTGCCTCAAAAAAGCTGGCAGCATCATCAAGGACCCACACCACCCTAGCCACACACTCATCTCCCTGCTACCTTCGGGTAGAAGGTACAGGAGCCTGAAGACTGCAACAACCCGGTTTAGGATTAGCTACTTCCCCACAGCCATCAGGCTATTAAACCTGGCTCGGAACTCTGAACATTAATATCCCTCCATCTGTTCTTTGCACTTTATTAATTTATTAAGTCATGGGTGTATTTATGTATAGAATTGTAGTCAATGCCTTCTATGTTCTGTTGTGCTATGCAAAGAAAGATTTTCATTGTCCTGTCAGGGACACATGACAATAAACTCTTTTGACTTTGACTTTGACAAATGCGCTGCTATAACATCTATAATAATCGATTCAAGCATCATCCCCACAACCGATGTAAGGCTGCTCTATAATTCCCTGTTTTCTCTCTCCCTCCTTTCTTAAAAAGTGGAGTTACATTGGCTACCCTCCAGTCCACAGGAACCAATCCAGAGTCGAGAGAACATTGGAAAATGATCACCAATGCATTCACGATTTCTAGGGCTGCTTCAAGCCGTCAATCTCAAGCGGTGCTGAAGGCAGCAGAAATTCTGCCTTTGCTGTACTACGCATGTGCAGCAGCCTACTGCGCATGCATAGCGCGAGTTTCTTGACGGGATTTTCAAATATGGAATGCCATTATTTTAATAGTATCTCAGGAAACAAAGAGTGAAGAATGGACTTAATGTACCAATAATGTGGTAAGTGCATTTCTTGGTGCTTTATGTTTTTAAATACTGTATTTCCCGGGGTGGGGGGAGAGCTCCGTTCACAGTGTTTGGGGAGTCTGGCGTTGTGAAGGAGGGGATTGGGGTCAGTAACCCACTTGCCATGCTCCGGTCTGAGTGCAGGTAGATGGGACTAGGTGAGAGTAAGTGTTCGGCATGGACTAAAAGGGCCGAGATGGCCTGTTTCCCTGCTGTAATTGCTATATGGTTTTATTGTGGCCGGGGAGTGAATTAGCTTGGGTAGCTGCCGCAGCACTCCGGGCACGGACAGCAGAACTGGCCGCCACTTCCGAGGAAGGAAGCAGCTCGGGTGACTGACTTTGAGTGGCCGCCGGGACCCGACAGCAGAACCGGCTGCTACTTCAGCCCCTTCTGCTGGTCCCCACTCACCGCTGGCAGTGCTCTCCGTATGAACACTTCTCACCTGCCGCTCACCGGCCAGCTTCCCGCAAATCTTTAAGTTCCGACAGCATGTTCATAGGACCAGTTGAGGTTACTTGGCTGTGGGAATTTAAGGATTTGCAGGACGCGGTTGACATGAGCGAAGCCAGCGAGTGGCAGGTGAGAGATGTTCACATGAAGAGCACTGCCAGAGGTGAGCGGGCTGGCAGAAGGCTCTTGAAGTGGCAGCCGGTCCTGCTGTTGGGTCCCGGCGGCCGCTTGCACCCAAGCTGCTTCTATCCCTGATCTCTGACCCCCTCCTTCTCAACATCCTGCCCTCCCCACAACTTTACCGCTGGCACAGGCTTTCCACACGCTGTGAAAAGAACTCTCCCTCCAATTGGACCCTTGAATTAGTATTGTCATTCAAAAAGATGACAACTGATTCAACGTCCCGGTGTGCTCCTGTTTTTCCCACCATCTCTCCACCTGCCTTCATCCTCCGTTTCCCACCCATTCCGTAATTCCATAATGAAGGAGATTTAGAAGCCTTGGGCAAATTGAATTGTTACTTATTTTTTATTCTTTTCGAAGCGAACAATCTGCGCATGCGCGGTTTAAGATTTTTTTTTTAAAGCCGGCTGACTGCATACCTTGAGCAATTACTCACGGCAAGTGCCTGCTAGCAACCAACCGGTGGCATGAACATCTGTGGCAGTGAACTGCTTTGAGAGGCTGATTATGATTCATATTGACTCCTGCATGAGTATGGACCTGATCCCATTACAATTTGCCAACCGTCAGAACCGACCAATGGTGGATGCAATCTCCACAGCTCTCCAATCTACACTGGACAATAGGAACACGTATGTTGGGCTGTGTGCATCGAGCTTGGTGTTCAACACCATCGTCCCCATCAAATTGATCAAACTCAGGGAACTGGGTCTCTTCTCATCCCTATGTAATTGGATCCTCGACTTCCTCAGTAGCAGATCACAATCAGCATGAATACTGACTGGTTGCATCGTGGCCTGGCTCGGCAACTCGAATGCCCAAGAATAAAGAAGACTAAAAGAGAGTGGCAGATACTGCCTGGTCCATCCCAGATATTGACCACCCAACTTTGAAGGGATCAACAGTATAGGTGCTGCCTCAAAAAGGCGAGTAATATCAGACCTACGCCACTCTGTCCCTGTGCTCATTTCACTCCTACCAAGGCATAGCAGCATGAAAGCCATGACCACCAGGTACAAGTACAGCTTCTTCTGGGAACCATGAGACTCTTGAACGCTGCGCAACACAACCCATTACTTCAGCAACTATGACCTTCTTTCAGTGTACTGCAGACTTTGGTTTTGAACTATTATTGTTACCAATATTATGCTTAATAATTTTTTTTTTTTTATTTATTTTTTTTTTTTATTAGAAGTAACCGGTTTACAATGTTTAAAACAAATTTACAAACATCAGCTCAATTCAATATTTATACAAATAACACATTGATAATTATTATCTTCTATTTTTTTGGAAATAAAGATAGAAAAAGAACAGAGCAGTTATAAATCAATAAAGATGTGATTAAATAATAATTTGATTATATGTAAGAAAAAAGAGAAAAGGAAAAAAAAAGAAGAGAGAAAAAAAACAAAAACCACAAACAAAAAGGTGAAAAAATATTATATATATAAATGAAATACAACAAAATATATTGTAAATAAAACTAAAACTAAAACTATTATAAATAATAATATCAATAGAGACATGCATATTAATCCTAGTATGAAAATGAATTATTTTCCTCAAATCCCGTAGGGTACCCGTCGAGCCGTGATGCCAAGAACAGCTACTTCTCTAAATACTGTATATATGGAGACCATATCTGTTCGAAGGAATTATATTGGTCCAATAGGACAAATCTAATTCTTTCCAAATGTAACGTCTCCAACATCTCTGCTGCCCACATTTTAATTGTGGGGGATAATGTTCCCTTCCAAAATTTCAGTATGATTTTTTTCCCTAATATCAAACAGTAATCAAAGAAATTTCTTTGATTTACTGTAAGTACCAAATTTGAACCCGGAATTCCAAATATTATTAACTTTGGGTCAGGGTCCAATCTAACTTTAAAAACTTCAGAAATAACTTAAAAAATTTCTGTCGAGTAATAATTCAATTTGGGGCATGTAACAAAACTATGTATTAAATTTGCTTCTAAATTCTTACATTTATCACAAATAGAGGAGAGATTGGGAAAGATACTATTTAATTTAGTTTTCGAATAATGTAATCTATATAATACTTTAAATTGTATCAATGTATGTCTAGCATTTAACGAACACCTAAGTATTTGTTGTAAACTTTCTTCCCAATTTTCTTTTGTTATAGATAATCCAATTTCATTTTCCCATGCTTGACGATATGTTTCAGTTATTAAATTCTCCTTATCCAAAATAATGTTATATATATAAGCTATTAATTTTCCTGTATTTGGGTGCAAGTTAAACAATTCATCTAATAATCCTGGTTCTTTATTTTTATAATCTTGTGTATTAGATTTAATATAATCTCTAATTTGTAAGTACCTAAACAAGTGTTGTGAAGACAATCCTTAGATATCTTGTAACTCCTGAAATAAAAGAAAATTTCCTTTTCTATAAAGGTGCTCTATCCTTTTAATTCCTAAGTCGTCCCAATGTCTAAACCCCCCATCTAATGTAGAGGGTTTAAATAATGGGTTATTCATAATTGGTAATCTAAGTGAAAGATTATCTAAATGTAAAGTCTTAACTATTTGTTTCCAAATGCGTCTATTATTATAAATTATAGGGTTGCCCCTATAATTTTTTTTTTGTACTTCCTTTGGGGCAAAAAGAATCGAACCTACGTTAAAAGGTAAACAGTCTTCCTTTTCCATCTTTAACCACATTGGTTCATGATCCATATTTACCCACCAGAAATTCATATTCTTAATCTGGACTGCCCAGAAATAATATAAGAAATTTGGGAGTGCTAATCCTCCATTTATCTTAGATTTACATAAATGTTTTTTACTTATTCTATGATTTTTATAGTCCCAGATAAAACTATTACCAATATTATCAACTTTTTTAAAAAAGGTTTTCGGGAGGAAAAAAAGGAATAGCCTGAAACAAATATAACAATTGTGGTAGAAAAACCATCTTTATAGCATTTATTCTACCAATCATAGATATAGGAAGTGTTTTTCAATATAAAATATTTTTTCTAAGTTCATCTAGTAGTTGAGGATAGTTAGATTTAATTAATGAGTTATAGGATTTAGATACATTAATTCCTAAATATTTAAATTTGTCTGTAACTATTTTTAGTGGATATTGTTGTAGTATATTTAAATTTATTCCAGTTATAGGCATAATATCACTTTTGTTCCAATTAATCCTATATCCAGAAAATGTACTAAATTTATTTATAACATTAAACAGTTTAGGAATACTAATTTCCGGTTTTGTAATATAAATCAAAACATCATCTGCATATAAAGATATTTTATTAGTTGTTGTATCAGTATTATAACCATATATTTCTGGTTCAGATCTAATTATTTCCGCCAAAGGCTCTATCACCAAAGCAAATAATAAAGGCGATAACAGACATCCCTGTCTGCATCCCCTAGAGAGCTTAAATTTAGCTGATAGTATTTGATTAGTTAAAATTCTTGCAGTAGGATTCAAATATAGAATTCCTACCCATTTACAAAATCTATCCCCCAATTGAAACTTTTCCATTATATTTAATAAATATAACCATTCCACCTGATCGAATGCTTTTTCTGCGTCTAACGAAATAACTGCTAATTCCGTGTCCCATATTCTTTTTGAATATATATTAAACAAGCGTCTAAGATTATGGGATGAATATCGTTTTGGAATAAAACCTGTTTGATCATAATGTATTAATTTAGAGATCACCAGACTTAATCTCCGAGATAAAACTTTAGTTAATATTTTTTGGTCTGTATTTAGAAGGGCAATCGCTCTATATGATCCAGGATCTTCCAAATCCTTGTCTACCTTAGGAATGAGTGTAATTGTGGATTCATTTAAAGATTCTGGTAATTTTCCTTGTTCATATGCATATCTATACATTGTATGTAATCTTGGGGAAATCAGATCTTGAAATTTTTTATAAAATTCTGCACTCAGGCCATCGGGGCCTGCAGCTTTTCCATTCTTTAACAAACCAATTGTTTCTTCAATATCTTTTACTGATATTTCAGCATTTAACAAGTGTCTACCTTCCTGATCTAAACTATTAATTTGACATTCTTGTAGGAATGTTTCCATTCCATCTGTTTGACCTGTTAATTTCGATGAATAAAGATTTTGATAATATTGTAGAAATCTGTCATTAATGTCTTTTGGTATAGTCAATATATTTCCATGCGCAGATCTAATTCTATGTATCATTTTTTCATCATCTAATTTTCTAAGTTGTCGTGCTAGCAATTTTTGTGGTTTGTCTCCAAATTCAAAATGCACTTGTTTGGTTTGTTGAAAAAGTTTAATGACTTGGTCAGAATATATTTTATTTAGTCTATATTTTAATATTGCAATTTTATTACTTAACTCTTTAGAAGGATGTTTTATATTTTCACTATCTAGTTGTTTTATCTCCTTTTCTAACTTTTGTTCCATCTTTCGATTTTCTTTATTGAAATATGCTTGTGCTGATATTATTGCACCACGCATAAATGCTTTAAATGTATCCCAAAGTAACAATGGTGAAATTTCAGGTTTGTCATTAGTTTCAAAAAATAATTTAATCTGTTCCACCACATGATTACAACAGTCCTTGTCCTTTAAAATCTGGGGATTAAATCTCCAAGTAGTAGTTTTGTTAAATATATCTTTTAATTTTATCTTGAATGTTAGTGGCGCATGATCTGAGATAATAATATTGTGATATTTTGCATCATACGTGAAAGGAAGTAGTTTTGAATCAATTAGAAAATAATCTATCCTCGAGTAAGTTCCAAATACGGGCGAGAAAAAGGAATATTCTCGTCCGGATGGATTATCTAATCTCCAAATATCCTTAACATTAGATGTGTTAATAAAAGAATTTATAAGTTTACTTGACTTAGAGGCAGCTTTCCTTTTTGTAGAAGATCTGTCTAGATAGTTATCTAAAGTACAATTTAAATCACCCCCAATTATTAAATTATATTGAGCGGATATGGGAATATTATTAAATATTTTCTTAAAAAATAATGGGTTATCAAAGTTAGGGGCATATATATTCATAAGAATTATTTTTTTTGAATATAATTCCCCTGTAATTATTACATATCTACCCTCTTTATCCTCTATTATAGAACTTTGTTTAAAAGGTATACCTTTACGAATAATTATTGCAACTCCTCTAGATTTATGTATAAATGAAGAGTGATACACCTTTGAAATCCATTTAGCTATTAATCTATGTTGAGCATCTTTTTTGAGATGAGTCTCTTGAAGGAAAGCAACATCTGATTTCAATCTGTTCAACTGAGCTAACACCTTTCCCCTTTTAATTGGTTCATTAATTCCCTTAACATTCCAACTACAGAAGGTAATTCCATCACCCCCAGTCTTAACATTCATGTCTTGCATTTTACGGTTAGGGTGGCTTTTTTTGGAGTAGCCTTCTCGACTCCTCCAGCTCAACATTATACCCAAACATCCATTTGATGAAAATTACTATCCTCATTAATCCATATACATGTCTTCTTAAACTAATTATACAATATCGATCGTAACTACATTCATATAATATATAATATAAGATCAAATATTTGATATATAAAAAATAGTTAAAAATGTAAATAAAAAAAGAGTAAAGGGTGTTAATAGGGTGCCCAGAAAAAAAAGAAACTACACTTGTATATTGTGTAGTGTGCATTAGTGGAAGCCACACTAACGTGGCTATTAATCTATTGACTTCCGTTTTTTTTAAAAAGATGTTAATTGTTCCAGCTCCTATCTAGGATACTGTGTATATTGGGGTGGGGTACTAACTTTATATACTTAGTAGTTATTTCTATTATTCATATTACTAGTTTCTAGTTACTAATTTTTATTATAATTAATATTATAATAAGTAATACTATGTTAGGGGAATAATTAAAATTTTATTAATTAATACAAAACTACAACTTCGTGTCCATTATTCCTCCTCTTTCTCAATGAGTAATTCATAACCGCAGGCCGGTGATAAAAGTTCAGTCATCTTCTTCTTCCTCCAGTACTTCTTCGTCTGCTTCCTCGTCTGCCTTCTTCTGTATGTCTCGAGCGAATTCCAGTGCTTCAGTATGCTTAACGAAACGGTATTCCTTGTTATCGTAGGTTACTCTCAATGTTGCTGGGTACATCAAGCCATATCTAAGATCCTTTGTATCCTTTATATTCCTCAGAATGCCTCTTGTTTCTGTGAATAAAGATCTTCTCTTAGCCACTTCCGCTGGGTAATCTCTGAAAATACTGATGTTGTCTCCCTCGTATTTCAGATTTCTCTTTCTTATTATTATCTTCATCATTTCTTCGAAGACGTGATCATAAGCCACCTTTACAATCATTTGTCTTGGTGGTGCACCTCTCCCAGGGGCCCGTCTTAAAGCCCTGTGCGCACGGCCCAACAGGGGTTCTTGATCCAAATTCAGAATGTCCTTTAGGAGTTTTGCAGCAAATTTTCGCGGGTCTTGATTTCCTTCACGACCCTCGCTCAATCCTACTATACGCAAATTATTACGTCTTTGTCGTCCCTCCAAATCAATACATTTCTCATTTATTTTGCGTAGTAGCTCTGAGAGGCGTTTATTCTCGGCGCGTAGCTCTCTCTCTCCTTAGTACTTGATACAGCAAGTTCAGTCAGTTCTTTAATTGCATCATTTTGTTGGTCGAGTGAGATTAGAATAGGATCTATCTTCGCATCCAATATTTTTTCCATCCCAGCAACCTTGTCGTTTACCTCAGCCATTTGGGTTTGAAACTCAGCGTCCGCCTTTACTTTCCATTCATTCATCATGATCTTTACCGTCGTTATGACTTCTTTTGTTAATTCGTCTTTAATTCTTTCGTGAAACACCAGGATATCTGCTCTTAAAGTTTTTATTTCATCTTTATATTCCTTCTTCATTTCTTTCTGCAGTTTCTTCATCTCACTTAACATGGAGTTTTTAAGTTCCTCCATTTCGCTTTTCTTCAGTGAGATCTCTTCCTGGGAGGCAGCCAATTGTTCCATTGCTGGTACAAATTATAACTGAACACTCTTGACACTTTTAACAAGCATGTCAAGAGCTGCCAAGAGAATAACATGGAATGTTAAGTGGAAGAATTAAAATATAATAGTAAAGAAAACTGAGCACCAGAGTTGGTAAGGGTCTCGACCCGAAACGTCGCCTATCTCCTTCGCTCCTTAGATGCTGCTGCACCCGCTGAGTTTCTCCAGCTTTTTGTGTAACCCTTTGGTTGTGAGATATTTTTATGTAAATGAGTCTCTTTTGCGATAAAACATGACCGTCAGTTTTTGTTTGGCAATAAAGCATACACCCACCTTCTGAAGCTCCTGCATCTCCTGGAGATAATTGTCAACTCACTACCCCTCCAGGACTGGCCCATGGACCACTGTCAGTTTGAAACAACTGACAGGTATTAGCAGTCTGAAGAAGCACAGTAGAATTAAAGCAGTCTGAAGAAGGGTCTCGACCCGAAACGTCACCTATCTCCTTCGCTCCTTAGATGCTGCTGCACCCGCTGAGTTTCTCCAGCTTTTTGTGTAACCCTCGATTGTCCAGCGTCTGCAGTTCCTTCTTTAACACGACAGGTATTAGCATCAGCAGTAAAAAAGTGATTTGAAAAAGCACATGGGCATTGCTGATGGATAGCGATGGCCATAAGAGCTGAAGACTTCACAGTGAATGAATGTAAATAACGTGGGTGTGAAATATATCCTGGGTATGCAGTGCGTCAGTAAATCAGAGGCAAGACAGACGATGGCGGCTAGAGTACAGAAAAGAGTGCAGGACACAGGAGAATTGACAGGGTGGAGGAGTTGAGGATAGAGAAGTCCTGAAAGCTGCTACATCCCTATTTAGACAGGGATAAAAATCTATTTCAAGCACTAATAGGCCAAATGGGGAATCTAGGCATGTACAACTGAGCATGAGAGTCCTTCGTAAAATACAAGCATAGTTCTTCGTAGCCAACAATGTTTTCCTTGCAGAGGATTATGCTGGAAATTTATAGGCAACACAAAGTGCTAGAAGGGAGCACTAGCACCATCAATTGAGATTATAGACTACCAAAACCAAACATAATCTGGAGCTCCACAGATACCAGAAGATATTCACAAAAGCCACATAGAAATTGGAGGATTATTTCAGTCCACAACCACTTGAGAGAGCACAGTTACACCACCCAGAATCAGATTCTAATGGTCGACATTAGGGACTGCACACCATATTGATGGTGGATATGGCAGGAAACAGCAACATTGCGTGTTGTTTTTATATTTCATATTTATTTTAGTTGTTTATCATCTTTTTTAATATTTTACCTTGCATGTATCGTTAGTTTTTATGGTTTGAATGTTGCACTGACTGGCTGACATTTTTAAATTTCGTTGTACATGGTTCATGTTACAATGACAATAAAGAAACTATTCTATTCATTTCAAGATAAAAGTGTAAATGAGCTTCAACAGAGCATTTGATTGTTTTATCTTAAGAGATACCCATATAATTATACGTATACCCCATGCTTTGAAGCTCCCTGAGAGGTAAGATGACCACAATAAGTATTTAGCAATACACAGTCCACCTCCAGATAAACTACAGTGATAACAATGTCTACATACAAAGAGAGGAGAGAAGAAAACAATGAACTGGAAACCACCCCATGATGCTAGAATAAATCGATTAATTTGCGTTGCAACCAAACTATCACCAAATTCCATTTTGTTACAATTTAAATATCTAAACATCCCTCAAGCACAACAGATTTGGAGTATTTGAGCATGGGAGTGAAGCTGCCCCACCTACATTTATATTGGTAAGAAGGAACTGCAGATGCTGGTTTAAATCGAAGATAGACACAAAATGCTGGAGTAACTCAGCGGGAGATGTAGCAACTTCGGAGAGAAGGAATGGGTGACATTTCGGGTCGAGACCGAACAAGGGTCTCGACCCATCACGTCACCCATTCCTTCTCTCCAGACATGCAGCCTGTCCCGCTGAGTTACTCCAGCATTTTGTCTCTATCATCATTTATACAGGGCCTTAGTGAGAGCATGCAGTTACAGTACTTGCTGTAGAGGGAGTGCAGTTGAGATCCACCACACTGGATCCTGGGACACCACACTTGTCAAATGTGGATTGAGGTGACTAGGCCTCAGCTCTTTACAGGTTAGAAGAATTAAGTCTAAACACTTTGAAACTAAGAAAATTCTGACAAGGCATCGTTGACCTCAAATGTTTGCAACCAAAACAACCAACGTTGTTTCTCTTCCCACAGATGCAGTGTGACCTGATGAGTGTTTCCAGCATTTATATTTCCACCAGCTGCAATTTTGAAACCTTTTCAGAGATAATCGATGCAGGTACTATGACAGCATTACAGCATGGCACTTGGACAAGTAGATGAATAGGAAAGATTAGGGGGGAATGGGTCAAACATGGGGAATTGGGACAAGGACAGATGGGGCAAATGGGTCCATGATGTATGACTGTTTGACTTTAATTCCGAGCAGGCTTAACAGGGTAAATGGCTAATAGGGTAAACAGGGTAAGATTTCAAACGTATAATAGACCATTTAGGGCTGAACTGAGGAGAAATGTCTTCACACATAGGTGGCGAACCTTTGGAATTCTCTATGCTGAAGGGCTGTGAAGGTTACTTGTTGATTACATTCAGAGATGAATTAATTTCTCCCACCTCTAAAGATTTTACTATTCCCCCACTCACTGTGGGCAATTTACAGTGGCCAATTAATATACCAATGAGCACATCTTTGGAATGTGGGAGAAAACTACAGCATCAGAGCAAATCCCTGAAGTAACTGGGAGAACCTGCAGACTCCACACAGACAGCACGCAAGGTCAGGATTGAATCCAGTCTCTGGCACTGTGAGGCAGTGGCACTATTTACTGCACTACTATGCCCATGGAAATATAATTGTGGAGAAAGATAGACACCTACATAGGCACGGCTTGGAAGGATACAGTGCTAATGCAGGCAAATGGGATTAGCATAGCTAAGTAAAAAGGATGGCATGGCCATGTTTGGTCAAACTGCCTGTTTCTGTACTGTATGACTCGCTTTATTGTGAGTCTTATAAAAAGCCTATTAAAATCAAATGCTGAATATATGAATGGGACATTGATTGCTGGTTAAACACAAGATGCAAGGCTATTGTATCTCTGCTTGACATTAGCAATTTGAAATAAATTTAAATGTATCATTGTGCGGTTTTCAATGAAACTTTATATCCAGAATGGGGTTTGTTAGTTGCCTAAATATTCATTGCTGGTTGGTTGCAATGTTGAATGCATTGCCTAGTTACATTTATGCTTTGTGGTCTGTTTCAGAAAGTCTTTCCATTGGCGAAAATGGAATAGATTTCAAAGGCATTATAAAGAACACCAATGCAACTTCAGCATGAATATGATGCACTTGAATGAAAGAGAATTCCTCAGAACATATACCTGCCTTCAACACACCGCAACAAAGATTCACTAGGTCCATTTCTGGAATGAGGAGAAAGCCTTATGGGAAGAAGTTGAGTGCTTTTGGCTCATGTTTCCTTCAGTTTAAAAGAGGTGAGTTTATCTTGCTGTGGAATTTGGAACTAGAAATCGCACTCAGGTCCTTTTTGTGATATTTCCTCTTGAAAATAAAAATATTAAAAACACCCGATGATGTGATTTTACGGCTGGTGTGTGCAGCTCGTGGAAACTTTCACAGGGGAATTTATATCTTTTGAACTTTCCAGTCAATGAAACAGCAGCATCAGGGAATGCCCAAGGATATTCAGTGTTGGGATAAAGACATTTTAAAAAGCCTTTGATAATGGATTGGAGGCATGGAATGGATTGTTCTTGCACCTGTGTGTCGTTGTACACCTGGACGAAAAGGAAGGAGAAGAATATAGAATAAATTGGCATAGGACAAAGAAAGGGCAGTCACAAAGCTTGCTATCCTTTAAAGATATACATCTGAATGAACACTGAGTAAATTTAATTAGCTTCATATATCTAAAATTTGATTTGCAGCATTGCAAGATTAAATCCATGTAACATCATTTTGACTAAATAAGATATAAGTATCAACATCTTTTTTGCTGCTCATACAAATGCAGTGCTCTGTCAGAAATCACATATATGCAATACAAAAACAGAAGATGGTAAATCCACCATTTACCAGATAAGGAAAAATCAAAGGCGATAGATAGCCTGTAGTATTGAATCTGTGCTATCTTTAGTAATCATTAACTTCCAGATACAATTCCACCCACACCAATAAATTCTTCTTTGAACACAAAAAATGGGAATGGAATTCCTCACATGCAGGGCCTTGTAAGCAAAACAAATGGTGTAAAATATCCAGAAACTCTGACAAATCTGCCAAATATAATTACACAAATGAATATCCTTGTTCTTTCACAACCCTGTGTCCCATTCTCAAAGTCGGTAATAGCTCCACCCCACGCTAAACTATGCACCTAAGGTGCTTGAAATGTAAAATCATGCGCTAAAATTTCAAACACATCAGTAAATAATTTTTCTTGACATCTATTACAACCTTTATACCTATATTTTAATTAAATCAAACTGTATTTTCTCTGGAATTAAAAGCAATGTTAAGACATCAGTACAAATCAAATCAAAGACTATGAAGGCTGCCTGCTCTGAAACATGCTCTTGGGCATGTTATGCCCAATGCAGATAATTGATAATTAAATGCCTTAAAATATAAATACACAACATGTTTTTGCAACTTTCATCAGGCCCTATTATTTACTCTAATTATACCCATGCTTTTGATCTGACAATGCTGGCAGGATATATCAAAGATAGACACAAAATGCTGGAGTAACTCAGCAGGACAGGCAGCATCTCTGGAGAGAAGGAATGGGTGATGTTTTGGGACCCTTCTTAAGACTGAGATTCGGGGGATAGGGACTAGAGATATGAAAGGGTAAGGTGTGAAACTGACAGATCAAAGCAGATGATGATAAGGAAATTAATAAAGGTTCATTGTTCGCTGAGGGCACGGTACACAATCAGTGATATTTATTCAAGAACTAATCGAAGAACTCAGATGGGGAAGGAACAGAAGAGATGGGGAAAGCAAGCGTTACTTGAAGTTAGAGAAATCAATATTCATACCGCTGGGGTGTAAGCTGCCCAAGCGAAATAGGACATGCTGTTCCTCAAATTTGCATTGGGCCTCACTCTAACAGTGGAGGAGACCCAGGATAGAAAGGTCAGTATGATAACATGAGGGGGAGTTAAAGTGTTTAGCAACCAGGAGATCACGTAGGCCTAGGTGGACTGAATGGAGATGTTCAGTGAAGCGATCGCCAAGGTTGCACTTGGTCTTCACACATGGAACAGTGGATACAGTAGATGAGGTTGGAGGAGGAGCACATGAACCTCTGCCTCACCTGAAAGCCCTGTTGGGGCCCTTGGACGGAGTTGAGGGAGGAGGTATAGGGACAGGTATTGTATATCTTGCAGTTGCAGGGGAAGGTACCTGGGGAGGGGTTTGGTTTGGGTGGGAAGAGATGAGTTAACCAGTGAGTTGTGGATGGAATGGTCTCTCCGGAAAGCGGAAAGGTGTGGAGATGGGAAGATGTGACGTTGGAGGTGACGAAAATGACGGAGGATTATGTGCTGTATGCGACAGCTGATGGGGTGAAAGGTAAGGACTAGGCGGACTCTGTCTCTGTTGCGCCTGGGGAAAGGGGGAACAAGAGCGGAGCTGCGGGGTACCAAGGAGACCTGTGTAAGGGCCTTGTCTGTGATGCCCATTCTCTAAAGAATGAGAACATCTTCGATGTTCTGGCTTGGAACACCTCATCTGGGGTGCAGATGTGGCATAGACAGAAGAATTGGGACTTGGGGATAGAGTCTTTACCGGTGGCAGGATGGGAAGAAGTGTAGTCTGCATAGCCATGGGAGTAGTTGATTTATAATAGATGTCAGTCGTTAGTCTATCTCCTGCGATGGAGACAGTGAGATCCAGAAACGGAAAGGAAATACAGGCACTTCGATGGACAAGTGCTGATTAGTGATAGTCAGCATGGGTTTGTATGTGGGAGGTCGTGTCTCACAAATCTGATTGAGTTTTTTGAAGACGTGACCAAAAAGGTCGATGAGGGCAGAGCTGTAGATGTTGTATATATGGACTTCAGCAAAGCATTCGATATCGTTCCGCATGGTATGCTGCTCGAGAAGGTTAGATCACATGGGATCAAAGGAGAGATAGCTCAATGGATAGAAAATTGGCTTCATGGAAACAAGCAGAGGGTGATGTTGGAAGTTTGTTTCTCAGACTGGAGGCCTGTGACTTGTGCTGTGCCTCATGGTTCACTGCTGGGCCCGTCACTGTGTGTCATCTACATCAATGATTTGGATGAGAACATACATGATAATATGAGCAAGGACCAGAGGACATAGGTTTAAGGTGAAGGGGAAAAGATTTAACAGGAATCTGAAGGGTAACTTTTTCATCCAAAGGGTGGTGGGTGTATAGAACAAGCTGCAATAGGAGGTATTTGAGGCTGGGACTATCCCAATGTTTAAGAAACTGTTAGACAGGTATGGATAGGACAGGTTTGGAGGGATATGGACCAAATGCAGGCAAGTGGGACTAGTGTAGCTGGGACATGTTGGCCGGTGTGGGCAAGTTAGGCCAAAGGGCCGTTTTCACGCTGTATCATTCTATGACTCTATGGGAGATTATGGAGATGATCCAAGTGATGTGTGCAGGATGGAAATATAGATCTTAAGGATCTATATCCTTAATAGATTTTATAATGCTTATAATCCTAAATTAATAGATTTTAAGGATAAGGGGGAAGTCTTTTAGGACCGAGATGAGAAAATCATTTTTCACACAGAGAGTGGTGAATCTGGGGAATTCTCTGCCACAGAAGGTAGTTGAGGCCAGTTCATTGCCTATATTTAAGAGGGAGTTAGATGTGGCCCTTGTGGCTAAAGGGATCAGGGGGTATGGAGAGAAGGCAGGTACAGGATACTGAGTTGGATGATCAGCCATGATCATATTGAATGGCGGTGCAGGCTCAAAGGGCCCAATGGCCTACTCCTACACCTATCTTCTATGATTCTATGATCTGTACAAACAGATGAAAACTGGCAGTCACATACATTTTGTAATCCAGAGATAGATAGCCTGAGGGGGCTGTCTCTGTCTTACAGGAACAGTTTCAGCAAACAGACTGGAGTTTGTTTGCCACCCAGGCCACCTTTAACTCCCATGTGGACATAAATTCATACACCTCAACTGTTCTGGACTACATAAAATTCTGCACTGATAATGTCACCACCCATAAAGTGATAAAGACCTTCCCTAATCAGAAGCCGTGGATGAGCAGGGAGGTCAGACTCCTGCTGAAGGCTCGAGACGCCGCTTTTAAATCTGGCGACGCTGAGGGATACAGCTCATCCAGGGCCAATCTGAAAAAGGGAATTAGGAATGCTAAACTCAATCACAAACAGCGGATTGAGGAGCATTTCCGAAACAACTCCGACCCCAGGCGCATGTGGCAAGGAATTAAGTCCATTGCCGACTACCATAAAATCAACACCCCCCCCCGGACAACGCCTCCCTCCCTAACGAGCTAAACCACTTCTATGCTCGCTTTGACCGGGACAACAAAACTCCAGCCATCAAAGTTGCTCCACCCCCGAATGAACAACCCCTCAGTCTCTCCACCTCTGCTGTACAAGACGCACTGAGCAAGGTGAATGAGCACAAAGCTGCCGGCCCCGATGGCATCCCCGGGCGGGTGCTCAGGGCATGTGCTGGACAACTATCCCTGGTCCTCACTGACATTTTCAATCTGTCACTGGCCCAGGGTGTCGTCCCCACTTGCCTCAAGACATCTACCATTGTGCCAGTGCCCAAACAATCAGCGACAGGGAGTCTCAACGACTACCGGCCAGTGGCACTCACCCCTGTCATCGCTAAGTGCTTTGAGCGGCTGATCCTGGCTCACCTCAAAGCCAGCCTCCCCCCCACACTGGACTCCCACCAATTTGCCTACCGGACAAACAGGTCTACAGAGGACGCCATATCGACGGCCCTACACTCTGCCCTGACCCACCTGGACAGCAACAACACCTACATCAGGCTGCTGTTTATTGACTTCAGCTCTGCCTTTAACACTGTCATAACCGCTAGCTTGATCACCAAACTCAGCGGTCTTGGCATCTCCACCTCCCTCTGCAATTGGACACTGGATTTCGTCACTAACAGACCACAGTCTGTTAGGGTCAACAACCTCACCTCCTCCACTATAACACTGAACACCGGCGTGCCACAGGGCTGTGTGCTCAGCCCTCTCCTCTACTCCCTCTTCACGCATGACTGCATCCCCAAGTATGGCTCCAACGCCATCATAAAATTTGCCGATGACACCACGGTGGTAGGACTGATCAGTGAAAATGACGAATCAGCCTACAGGGAGGAGGTCCAGCACCTGACTACCTGGTGTGCCAACAATAACCTCGTCCTCAACTCCCAGAAGACGAAGGAAATAATTGTTGACTTTAGGAAGAACAGAGGGGGCAGACACACCCCCATCCATATAAATGGGACTGAGGTGGAGCGGGTCTCCAACTACAAATTCCTCGGGGTACACATCTCGGAGGATCTGTGCTGGTCCCTCAACACCTCAAAGCTAATCAAAAAGGCACAGCAGCGCCTTTACTTTCTGAGGAGGCTCAAAAAAGCCCACCTGTCCCCCCAGATCCTGAAGAACTTCTACCACTGCACCATCGAAAGCATCCTGACCACCTGCTTTACGGTATGGTACAGCAGTTGCACCGTGGCAGACAGGAAGGCACTACAACGGGTGGTGAAAACCGCCCAGTACATCATCGGTGCCCCGCTCCCTGCCTTGGATGCCCTCCGCCGCAAACGGTGCCTGAAGCAGGCCGGGAAGATCATCAAGGACCCCTCACACCCTAATCATGGACTGTTTGCCCTCCTCCCATCAGGGAGGCGATACAGGAGCCTCAGGTCCCGCACCAGTAGGACGAAGAACAGCTTCTTCAACTACACCATCCGACTGCTGAACTCGGAGCCCAGCTGATAGATTTGTCTGTACCCTGCATTTATTTATTTTCCATACTGCTACCACTGCACTCTGTATTTGTTTTTCTATATCGCTATCACTACGAATGACGCTAAACTGCATTTCGTTGTACCTATACTTGTATTTGTGCAATGACATTAAACTTGAATTGAATTGAATTGAATTGATACAAAATGCTGGAGTATCTCAGTGGGACAGGCAACATCTCTGGAGAGAAGGAATGGGCGGCGTTTTTGGTCGAGGCCCTTGTTCAGACTTGTAATCCAGAGATCCATAATGACAATTTGAGAATTCTAATTCCGATTTAGAACAAAATGCTCATATTAAGGATCGAAGACAGAGAAATAACCCTGTGTGTATAGATTTGTTGTAAAATTATAACTGGTTCAGTAATATCCTTTGGAGAAGGAAATATACCATCCTTTGCCAAACTCAGAATAATGTGGCTGGTACATCACTGGCCTTTGATGACAAGATGACCCTGCAAGATGACAAGTCAGTAACATTTTCACAACGGCATATACAGATGGGCTTTCATCTGTGGCGATGTGTAATAATGTGTTTGTAAACTGTTTGTAACAGCTTCCACATTCTGTATGTGATGCGGCAGCTGTTGCAAACAAAGGAACAATTAACTCAATTTGAAAATCAACAAATTGCAGATGCTGGGAATTTGAAAAGTTTCATCAAAATTATAACTTTAAGATGAAAGGGGCAAATTGTAAAGGAAAATTGTGGGGCATGTTTTCTTTAAACAAAGATTGGTGAGTGCCTGGACCACAGGGGAAGTGATAAGATAGGATAGTGGCATTTGGGAGTCATTTAGATAGGTACATTGGGTTACAGAAAAAGCTGGAGAAACTCAGCGGGTGCAGCAGCATCTAAGGAGCGAAGGAGATAGGCGACGTTTCGGGTCGAGACCCTTCTTGCGACTGGTCAGGGATCAGGGAAACGAGAGATATAGACGGTGATGTGGAGAGATGAAGAACATTGAATGAAAGATATGCAAAAAAGTATCGATGATAAAGGAAACAGGCCATTGTAAGCTGTTTTACTGTGAAAATGAGAAGCTAGTGCGACTTGGGTGGGGGGAGATAGAGAGAGAAGGAATGCCAGGGCCCGAGGGCTGAGGGAGAGGTGGGAAGGGGAGGAGGCAGCCTGGGTTAACAGAATTGAGAAAATTCAATGTTTAAGCCCAGAGGATGCAGACTCCCCAAGTGGAATATGAGGTGCTGTTCCTCCAACTTGCGGTGTTGCTCACTCTGGCTGTGGAGGAGGCCCAGGACCGAGAGGTCGGATACGGAATGGGAGGGGGAGTGGAAGTGCTGAGCCACCGGGAGGTCGGGTTGGTTATTGCGGACCGAGCGGAGGTGTTCGGCGAAACGATCGCCCAGCCTCTGCTTGGTCTCACCGATGTAGATCAGCTGGCATCTGGAGCAACGGATGCAGTAGATGAGGTTGGAGGAGGTGCAGGTGAACCTCTGTCGGACTTGGAAGGACTGCTTCGGTCCCTGAAAGGAGTGGATGGGGGAGATGAAGGGACAAGTGTAGCATCTCTTGCGGTTGCAAGGGAAAGTGCCTGGGGAAGGGGTGGAGCGGGAGGGAAGGGAAGAATTGACAAGGGAGTTGCGGAGGGAGCAGTCTTTGCGGAAGGCAGACAGTGGGGGAGATGGGAAGATGTGGCAAGTGGAGGGGTCACGTTGGAGGTGGCGAAACTGGCGGAGGACTATCTGTTGTATACGCCGGCTGGTGGGGTGAAAGGTGAGGACCAGGGGGACTCTGCTCTTGTTGTGAGTGGGGAAATGGGGAGAGAGGGCAGTGTTGCGGGGTATGGAGCAGACCCTGGTGCGAGCCTCATCTATAGTGGGGGAGGGGAAACCCCGTTCTCTGAAGAACAACGACATTTGTGATGACCTGGTGCGGAACACCTCATCCTGGGAGCAGATAGAAACATAGAAATTAGGTGCAGGAGTAGGCCATTCGGCCCTTCGAGCCTGCACCGCCATTCAATATGATCATGGCTGATCATCCAACTCAGTATCCCGTACCTGCCTTCTCTCCATACCCTCTGATCCCCTTAGCCACAAGGGCCACATCTAACTCCCTCTTAAATATAGCCAATGAACTGGCCTCAACTACCTTCTGTGGCAGAGAGTTCCAGAGACCCACCACTCTCTGTGTGAAAAAATTCCTTCTCATCTCGGTCCTAAAGGATTCCCCCCTTATCCTTAAGCTGTGACCCTTTGTCCTGGACCTCCCCAACATCGGGAACAATCTTCCTGCATCTAGCCTGTCCAACCCCTTAAGAATTTTGTAAGTTTCTATAAGATCCCCTCTCAATCTCCTAAATTCCAGAGAGTATAAACCGAGTCTATGCAGTCTTTGTTCATAAGACAGTCCTGACATCCCAGATGCGGCGTAGACGGAGGAATTGGGAATAGGGGATGGAGTCCTTACAGGAAGCAGGGTGGGAGGAAGTGTAGTCCAGGTAGCTGTGGGAGTCAGTTGGTTTGTAGTGGATGTCAGTCAGGAGTGTATCACCTGCAATAGAGATGGTGAGGTCAAGCAATGGTAGGGAAATGTCGGAAATGGTCCAAGTGTATTTGAGTGCCGGATAGAAGTTGGTGGTGAAATGGATGAAGTCAGTCAGTTGTGTGTGGGTGCGGGAGGTGACACCAAAGCAGTCGTCGATGTAACGGAGGTAGAGGTCGGGGGTGGGGCCCTGGTACGCCGAGAATAAAGATTGTTCGACGTACCCGACAAAGAGGCAAGCGTAGCTAGGGCCCATGCGTGTGCCCATAGCTACGCCTTGTGTTTGGAGGAAACAGGAGGAGTCAAAAGAGAAGTTATTGAGGGTAAGGACCAACTCCGCTAGGCGGAGGAGGGTGTCAGTGGATGGGTATGGGTTGCTCCTCTGGTCGAGGAAGTACCGAAGGGCTTTGAGACCATCCTGGTGGGGGGTGGAGGTGTATAGTGACTGGACGTCCATGGTGAAGATGAGAGGATGGGGGCCTGGGGAATGGAATGCGGGGAGCCAACGGAGAGTGTCTGAGGTGTCTTGAACATAGGTGGGGAGGGATTTAACAAAGGGAGACATTGATGTGCAGGGAAAGGTGGGAAATGGATCACGTGCAGGCAGCGGAGATTAGTTTAACTTTGCATCATGTTCAGCAGGGACATTGTGGGCCGAAGTGCCTGGTCCTCTGCTGTAGTGATCTACGTTCTATGATCACAATCACCGGTGCTGAGTGTTTTTGTATGTTCTGCCTGTGACCGGATGGATTTTTCCCAGGTGGTTTTATTCTCTGGTATTCTCAAACATCCAAAAAGACATCAGACCTGTAGATTAATTGGCTCTGGTAAATTATCCGTAGTGGTGGAGAATGATGGAATAGACAACAGGAAAATAAGTGGGGCATGTTACTGATGGGATTGCTCAAAGAATGAGCATAGAGTCAAAGGGCCAAATTGCCTCTTTCTATGTCACAAGAAAATATAAAGAAAGATAAATAAGCCTCACTCTATCCTCCTCATCTCCCACAGTTTTGTGACCTCAGCAATCAATATCCATGATCTAACCATCCAAATGATGTCAGTTGCAAGCAATTCGGACCCCAGCACCCATCCCTCTGGCAACCCCTGGGTTTCACATTCCCAATCAGATAATGATGTGACTTTCACATTCCAATCAGATAATAACGTGTTCACTAATCCTTGCTGATTTTCCCCATTATTATGGAATTATGCTTCGTCCCTAATACGACTTTTTTTAAGAGCAGTTTCCAGCATGTGTTCTATGAGGAAAACGGTAGCAGGTGTTGGTGCAGACGGAAATGCAATCCAACCAACTCACTTGTACTCCTTCCAATCTGGTGTGTGACATTCAGTGTTCTCAATGTGGTCTCCTCCACACTGAATAAACCAAAGGCAGACTTGGCTGACTGCTTTGCAGAGAACCTATTTCAGTCTGAAAACCTGATCCCGAGCCTGGAGTTTTGATTCTCCATCCCACCCCCAATCCAACTTCTCTGTCTTTTGCCTCTAACGTGCTTCCAATAAAGCTCAACATCACTTCAAAGGCTCATAATTTCATGTTTTGAGCAGGCAACACTTAAACTGAACAATTTCAGATACTCAGCATCTCCAGTCGACCTGTTCTGATGAAACATCATCAATCTGTAACATAATACCATTTTTTTTCTGACGCTGCCTGACCCAATGAGTATTTCTAGAATTCTCCTTTATTCCAGATACCCAGCAACAGCGGTATTTTCAATAACTTACCCTTCCGTTTCCATCTATTTACTTCTCCAAATTAAACAGCAGCATTTAATAAGGCTTCACCACCCTCGCTCAACCAACACCAATAAGATTTGGTGCCATTCACACCCTCTTGAACTATACTTTTCACAGACTTTCCTACTGTTCCCTCCAACCCTCTCACATGTTCAAGAAGGCTGCAACTGTCAGTCAACACATCAACCTGGAGGAGTATGCTGCGTCCGTGTCTGCTTACATGGAGAAGTGCATAGAGGATGTCTGTGTCACCAAGACCATCACTGTATGGGCCAACCAGAAACCCTGGAGGTACGTGGAATGCTGAGAGCACGTAATGCCGCGTTTAAATACGGCGACGTGGTGGCACTCAGATCCGCAAGAGCCAACCTGAACCGATTCATCAGGCTGGCCAAGCGTGCCCATGGTCAGAAAATCCAGAGCTTCTTCCACGACCCCAAGAACACCAGGCGCATGTGGCAGGGAATCAAAACAATCACGGACTATAAGACTGCTCCACCACCCTGTGATGACAACATTGAGATCCTCAATGAACTCAACAACTATTTTGGTCGGTTCGAGGCATTAAATAATACACCTGCAAGCAAAGGTATTCCTCATTGTGATGAAAAGGCACTCAGTCTTGACAGAGTGGATGTACGGAGGACCCTAAAAGGAGTGAACGCACGAAAGGCGGCAGGCCCTGATAACATACCAGGGCGGGTGCTCAGGGAATGTGCTGATCAGCTGGCACATGTCCTTACGGACATATTTAACACCTCGCTGAACCAGGCTGTCGTCCCATTATGTTTCAAGACTGCCACCATCATACCAGTGCCAAAAAAATCCAACGTACAATGTCTCAATGACTACCGCCCTGTAGCACTCACCCCCATAATGATGAAGTGCTTCGAGAAGCTGGTCAGGGACCACATTACCTCCAGATTCCCCTCCACACTTGACCCATACCAGTTTGCTTACAGGCCAAACCGCTCCACAGAGGACGCTATATCCTCCGTACCCCATCTGAGCCTGGAACATTTAGAGGAGAAAAACACCTATGTGCGAATGCTGTTCGTGGATTTCAGTTCAGCATTCAACACAATTATCCCCCAGCACCTGATAAGCAAACTGGTTCCATTGGGCCTCGGCACCCCCATGTGTAACTGGCTACTGGGCATCCTCACTGACAGACCCCAGTCTGTGAGGGTTGGAAATAACACCTCCAACACCATCTCTTTGAGCACCGCTCCCCTCAGGACTGTGTCCTGAGTCCACTGCTGTTCACCCTGATGACTCACGACTGTTGTGCCAGGTTTAGTACAAACCACATCATGAAGTACGCAGATGACACAACAGTGGTGGGCCTCATCAGGGACGACAATGAGCTGGCTTACAGGGAGGAGGTGAAACAACTGGTGGACTGGTGCAATACGAACAACCTGATCCTGAATGTCGAAAAAACAAAGGAGGTCATCGTCGACTTCAGGAAAACCCAGCAGTCCCATACCACTTCACATCAATGACAGCGATGTGGAGGTGGTCACTAGCACTAAGTTCCTGGGGGTGCAGATCACTAACAGTCTGACCTGGTCGAATAACATCTCATCAACAGTTAAGAGAGCGCAGCAGCGGTTGCACTTTCTGCGCCGGATGAGAAGCGCTCACCTCCCCCATCCCATCCTCACCACTTTCTACAGGGGCACCATAGAGAGTATTTTGACCAGCTGTATCTCTGTCTGGTTTGGGGACTGTAGAGCCTCCGACTGGAAGTCTGTGCAGAGAGTGGTGAGGACAGCGGAAAAAATCATCGGGACCTCTCTCCCCTCAATCAGGGATATTGCGACCAAACGTTGCGTGTCTAAGGCCAGCAGTATTATAAAAGACCCCACACATCTCCATCACGGACTGTTCACTCTGCTGCCCTCGGGAAAAAGATATCGCAGCATAAAGAGCAGAACATCAAGGTTCTGCAACAGCTTCTTCCCACAAGCCATCAGACTCCTGAATGCCATGTAATGGGCTGCCACCATTGTCTATTTATCCTTTTATCCTTTTTATCCATTTTATCCATGTCTATCCTTCTGTTAATTATCGTGTTGCACAGGGAGCCAAATGCAACGGAATTTCGTTTGGAACTGCATATATCAATGTATTTCTAAATGACAATAAAGTTTGTTTGACTTTGACTTTTGACTTGATCTCTGCAACTTAAAATAGTTTTAACCCCTGCTTCTATATCAGTCTATCAACATGAAAAGTTAGATAGACACAGAATGCTGGAGTAACTCAGCGGGACAGGCAGCATCTCTGAAGAGAAGGAATGGGTGACGAAGGGTCTCGACCCGAAACGTCACCCATTCCTATCCAAAGATGCTGAGTTACTCCAGCATTTTGGTTTACCTTCAGTTTAAACCAGCAAATGCAGTTCCTTCCTACAATATTATGAAACGTTAACTCTGCATTGGAGTTTCCTGACAAGTTATCTACAGCAGTTTGCCTTTTTTAACTCAGGTTTGCTGCTTTTAAATATTTGGTAATGTGGAATTAGAGCTTATCCTTGATTTCATTTGGATCCTTGTTTAACCAGCCTCTCCTTAGTTCCTCCCTTCGCCTCGAATCTTGTGCAATTAAGATGCAGCTTCATCATTGACCTCAAACCTTTATCAAAATAAAAATTGAATGTAATTCCTGGTTTTGCTTGATGGGTTACTCAGGCTGATGAAATACTTTCTTGTGTACTCAGCTAATTGAAAACAAATGTATCAGAGTAATTCTTTCACTCAGGCTTGTAACATGCAAGCATTGATTAAAATAGAATAGGCTCCATTCTACTGGGTATAACATTTAAATAGCAAAAGGCTGCTCATGACAATTTGGTAATTACAACTGATAATTTCAAATTTGTCTTCTAATCTGTTGAAATTGCATGCTGCGGACATTCGGATATTTTGTATCCCCTAAAACTAAACTTGTTTTATTTATTTCCCAGTTGTGAAGAACTATCTTTAAACTGAAGCATTGACTCAGTTTTGCTTTCCATGGATGCTGCCCAACCTAGTTAGAAAGTCATAGTCAGATGAAGTAATGGGGTGGGAGATTGCAACCTTCATGTGGTCCACCCTGTTTCGACTAATATAAGAGTCAAGAGAGTCAAGTCAAGAGTCAAGTCAAGAGTGTTTATTGTCATGTGTCCCAGTTAGGACAATAACATTCTTGCAATGCTGCAGCACAACAGGATATTGTAGACATAAATACAGATCAGATCAGTGCATCCATATACCGTATAATATATATATACACACATCAATAAATAGATAAAGTGTAATAGGCTTTTATAGTTCAGAGTTTGTTTGAAGTTGTATTTAATAGTCTGATGGCTGTGGGGAAGAACCTCCTGAAACTGGATGTTGTAGATTTCAGGCTCCTGTACCTTCTACCCAATGGCAGCGGAGAGATGAGTGTGTGGCCAGGATGGTGTGGGTCTTTGATGATGCTGGCAGCCTTTTTGAGGCAGCGACTGCGATAGATCCCTTCGATGATAGGGAGGTCAGAGCCGATGATGGGCTGGGCCATGTTTGCAACTTTTTACAGCCTTTTATGCTCCTGGACGCTCAAGTTGTTGAACCAAGCCACGATGCAACCAGTCAGTATGCTCTCTATTGTGCACCTGTAGAAATTCAAGAGAGTCCTCCTTGACAGACCGACTCTCTGTAATCTTCTCAGGAAGTAGAGATGCTGATGTGCTTTCTTTATGATTGCATCAGGGTTCTCAGACCAGGAAAGATCTTCAGAGATGGAATTTGAAGCTCTTAACCATCTCCACCATCAAACCGTTGATATAAACGGGTCTGTGGGTCCCCATCCTACCCCTTCCGAAGTCCACAATCAGTTCCTTGGTTTTGCTGGTGCTGAGAGCTAGGTTATTGTGCTGGCACCATTTAGTCAATCGGTCGATCTCACTTCTATACTCTGACTCAGTGATACGTCCCACAACAGTGGTTTCGTCGGCGAACATGATGATGGAGTTCGCACTATGTCTGGCTACGCAGTCATGAGTATAGAGTGAGTACAGCAGGGGGCTGAGCACGCAGCCTTGAGGTGCTCCCGTGCTGATTGTTATTGAGGATGACACATTTCCACCAATATGGACAGACTGTGGTCTGTGGATGAGGAAGTCGAGGATCCAATTGCAGAGGGATGCGCAGAGACCCAGATCTGAGAGCTTGGTAACCAACTTGGAGGTGATGATGGTATTAAATGCCGAGCTGAAGTCAATGAATAACAGCCTGACATATGAGTTTTTGTTGTCCAAGTGGTCCAGAGCGGAGTGGAGAGCTAGTGAGATCGCATCCACAGTGCTCTGTTGTGGCGGTAAGCGAACTGCAGTGGGTCCAGGTTTTTGTTGAGGTATGAGTTGATTTGCGCCATGATCAGCCTCTCAAAGCACTTCATCACCACAGGCATTAGTGCCACTGGTCATAGTCATTGAGGCACGTCACCTTGCTCAACCGGACGTGCACAAACAATTAGATCAAATGGAACAAATTGATCTACAACTTTAGGCTGTGTACTCCATACGCAAGAAGAAGAAGATGAAGTAATTACTTTTGCAAATCATCAACAAATTGTGAAGATCCCAGAATTCCCAAAATATAGGAGTGTCTCTGCATTATCATGGATAGAGATGATTTAGAGGGATATGGTCTAAATGCTGGCAAATGGGACTCACATTGGTACCTCCACCAATGTAAAGCATTTTGGCCAATGAGAGTTGTTTTTTAAATGTGCTATATAAATAAAAGTGACTTGACTTGACTTTATTAGCTTAAATGGGCACCTTGGTCGATAGACAATGCACAACAGGTGCAGGAGTAGGCCATTCAGCCCTTCGAGCCAGCACCACCATTCACTGTGATCATGACTGCTCATCCACAATCAGTACCCCATTCCTGCCTTCTCCCCATATCCCTTGACAGGTTGTGCTCGAGGGTCTGCTTCCATCCTGTATGATTCTATCATATAGTTCACATTCAGCTGAGTGAAGAATGAATGATTCCTTAGTACTGGGAAAACTTATTATACTTTCTCAACGGCCATTCTATATTACCGTGTAGATTAAACAAGTATTGAAAGATAATGTATTTATGCAATTCACTATTCATGTTCTATAAACAGCAACTTAGTCTTCCGGTAATCCAAGACTTCCATTTTTAGCACCAAAGTTGAACATCGAGATCCCATTTCAAATACAGCATGGCTGGACAATGTGAACCAGTTAAATGTGGACTGGTGCTCCACCTGCTGGATCACTGCAATGTGGGCTTCCAAGATATAACTCTGCATTTCTTTGAAGAAAAACGTTTACAAATAACATAGAACTGGATCTTACCTACTGGATCTCTACCTCATCTTTTGAGATATCATGAATGTATATTTGCAGTGCTATGGGTGAAGGTGGGGCTAGGACAAACAATATTGCTCTTCCATGGAGATGTCATGGACATGATACTCTCCACATTCATTGAAACCTCCACATTCTATGATCAAAATTATTCTCAGTGCAAATTGGTTGCGTATTCTCCTACGAGGATCGCAACAGCACATCCACAAGTTCAAAGATTACAGATTTGGAGTAGACGTGAGGAATTATTGATTTAGCTGGACTCAGCCAGATCACACAGTTCACTGCTCACCTGAAACACAAAGATAACACCAATTTTAAGTGGCTCCATTTAACTTGCACCATCTACTCCCCATCTCAACATATGCAAGGACCTCATAAACCTTTGGTCTCCAAGATTGAGATTATTCAAATGATAAACACAAAGTGTTGGAGTAACACAGCGGGTCAGGCAGCATTTCTGGAGAAAAAGGATAGTTTACGTTTCGGGTCGGGATCCTTCTTCAGACCAAAAGTATGGGGTAGGTGGGCGTACGATTATTCAACTGGCTGCTCGCTTCTTCACAATAACTAGGCCAAAGTTTCTTGAAGATTCCACTGCTCAGATATCTTTTTCCAATCTCGTCTCACTTCGTCTTTGAGTCCAGCTTGTACAAGGAACACTTTGCATGCTCCAGCAGGTTTGTACTCATTACCTATACCTCCTCCCTCGACTCTGTCCAGGGACCCCGATGGTCCTTTCAGATTAGGCAGAAGTTCACTTGCATCTCCTTCAACCTCCTCTACTGTATCCGTTGTTCAAGATGTGGACTCTTATACATCGGCGAGACCAAACGCAGACTGAGCGATTGTTTCGCGAACACCTTCGCTCAGACCGCGTGAACCAACCTGATCTCATGGTTGTTAATTCTCCTTCCCATTCCTACATAGACCTTTGTGTTCTCGGTCTCCTCCATTGTCAGAGTGAGGCTACACGCAAATTGGAGGAACAGCATCCCATATTTCGCTTGGGCAGCTTACAGCCCAGTGGTACGAATCTTGATTTCTCACTTCAGCCAGCCCCGGCATTCCCTCTCTCACTACCCCTCCCCCACACAAGTCGCACTAGCTTCCCATTTTCACCCTACAAACAGCTTACAAACTCAGGGGCAGAAAATCCGGGGGGGCCAGAGGGGACATGCCCCCCCACATGTTTTGAGAGGTAGGCGACATCCCTCCCAAGTTTTTGTCATTCGGATTTTAAAATCTCCGCTTTCCGCGAGACAGTGGAGGTGGGACTGCTGATCGAGGGCACCGATTGGACAAGAGAGACGTCAGTCAGCAGGCAATGGGGGCAGGATATGATGATTCAGCGCGATGATTGGAGGAGGGAGACGTGGCACAGACCTGCGCCTCATCCGCAGCCAGGATCGATCCCGGCCAGCTGTCTCGTCCCCACCCGAGTGCGCGCCCTCCCCCCCCCCACGGGTGGCCAGAGACGTCGGCAGTCAGACGGGAGCTGTACCTCCAGGCAGCCCAGAGAAGCAGCGTTAAACCCAGCTCAACTCTGCCTGTCCCACGAGGTCAACCTGCCTGGGCTTGCGGGAAATATGGCCAGCACCAAGAAGCAGCGCTGGTGTCCCATCTGTCCAGTCAGGGCTTCTAGGTTAACCCAGCGAGACAGGCAGAGTTGAGCTGCATTTAGCGCTGGATTGAGCCTCCAAAGCCTCGCGCATGTGTGTGTGAGTGTGCGCATGCGCGCACGGCCGCCAAGAACTTGTATCCCCCCCCCGTCCCCTCCATATTTTGATAGCAAGTTCCGTGCCTGCTTACAATTACCTGTTTCCTATATTATCATTACTTGTTTTGCATATCTTTCATTCATTGTTCTTTATCTCTCCACATCACCGTCTATATCTCTCGTTTTCTTTATCCCTAAGCAGTCTGAAGAAGGGTATCAACCCGAAACATCACCCATTCTTTCTCTCCAGAGATGCTGCCTGTCCCACTGAGTTACTCCAGCTTTTCGTGTCTACCTTCAGTTTGTACTCATTACCCTTCTAACCAACTAGCAAGTCCTCCTGGGTAGACAAAAGTGTCTGGAGAAACTCAGCAGGTGCAGCAGCATCTTTGGAGCAAAGGAAATAGGCAACGTTTTGGGCCAAAATCCTTCTTCAGGTCCTCCTGGGTGCTGTGTTGCTGATGTTAATAGTTCTCACCTCTTCGGTGCATCCCTCCTATTTTTAAACTTGCAGTCTTCAATGACTGCCTCAAACCACAAACTATTGACTGCCCGAGAGGAAAAAGAAACACTGGCCAATATCCAATATCCATTTCCATTCCCGTTCTTGAACACACTGATGTATTCACAATGCATATCCTCCTCTCCTAGTGCTCCAAGATTGAAGCTGTCCAATTACATTTCTAACCGAACAATGATACATACTTCATGACAGTAACAAAGATAAAATGTCCCTCATTCTCCTGCTCATTCAGTCCAGAACTTTGGACATAATTGACCATGCCATATTCTTCCAAAACCTCTCCACTGCTGACCAGCCCGGCTGGTTCCATTCCTATCCAATTTGAGAATCAACTGAAGCCTGAAAACCTGTTGAAGCTGGAGGGTAGTCTGAAGCCAGGGAATCCATGTGAAATAGCTTTTCTTCTCTCTCTTACACCACTTGCTCTGGTGCAAACCTTTCCCTCGCAACTCTTGGGGTTATCCATGACACATCAGGTTTATTGAAGTTGATACAATGCACACCCTCAACTACCACACATATACCTATGGCACCCTGCTCTAGCTCACCATCTCCTCTCTCAACCACTGCAAACTCCCCAAATTGTCAAACTGATTTGCTGACATCCACACTGGCAGATCAGAAACTTTCTCCTGTTACATGGTGGGAAGTCCAATGCCATCTTATTTAGTCACTGCCAAAATCTTCAGCTTTCTGCCTTATTTTCTCAAATGGATTCCATGTTTCACAAATCTGTTGTCTTGTTTGAACTTCAGGTCACAGAAGGACCCAAAGTGCTGGATTATACAAAAGGATTTGAGTACAAGAGCAGGGAGGTTCTACTGCAGTTCTACAGAGTTTTGGTGAGGTCATACCTGGAGTATTGCGTACAGTTTTGGTCTCCTAATCTGAGGAAAGACATTCTTGCCATAGATGGAGTACAGAGAAGGTTCACCAGACTGAATCCTGGAATGGCAGGACTTCCATATGAAGAAAGACTGGATAGACTCGGCTTGTACTCGCGTGAATTTAGGAGATTGAGGGGGGATCTTATAGAGGCTTACAAAATTCTTAAGGGGTTGGACAGGCTAGGCGCAGGAAGATTGTTCCCGATGCTGGGGAACTCCAGAACAAGGGGTCCGAGATGAGAAGATCATTTTTCACACAGAGAGTGATGAGTCTGTGGAATTCTCTGCCACAGAAGGTAGTTGAGGCCAGTTCATTGGCTATATTTAAGAGGGAGTTAGATATGGTCCTTGTGGCTAAAGGGATCAGGGGGTATGGAGAGAAGGCAGGTACAGGATACTGAGTTGGATGATCAGCCATGATCATATTGAATGGCGGTGCAGGCTCGAAGGGCCGAATGGCCTACTCCTGCACCTATTTTCTATGATTCTATGATTAACTCAGCGGGTCAGGCAGAATCTCTGGAGAGCATGAACAGGTGACTTTTCAGGTCACGGCCCTTCTTCAGATCACATACCCATCTCATCACTAATACCATCCTTTTGAACCACCTCAAGATCCTTGAATCTGACCGCTCAAATGTTGTTAAAAAACCCTCTCCCCCTTGTTACCTTTTAACTTGATTACTGCAACACATTTCATGTCAACTCCGTCATTGTATCTTCTAATAAAATGAGATTATCTAAACATCGGCTGTCCAGATACATCTTCACTTAATTTATCACCTTCATGCTCACCGACTGACATAGGCTATGGGTCATGTAAGGCTTCAGTTTCCAAATTTGCATTTTTAAATGAACCAAGGCCTCACCCCTCCCCATCTTTAAAATCTTCTTCAGCTGAATAAAGCACCAAGATATTTGAGCTTCCTTAATTAAGTGCTCCAGAGCATCCGCAAATTAAATTAAATTAAACCACTCTATCATTGGTCATGATGTCCTCAGCCATCCGTATACAAAGCTCTGGAATTAGTTTGCTAAACTGCACTGTCTCGCTGTCTCTCTTAAAAATTCCTCCAACAAGCTACGATCAAATATCCGAATAATGTCTGGAGGGTTTGTAGCAAATTTTGTCTGAAAGCGTTCTGTTAAAATGCATGACACGAACACATGTGTTGCAGTTATATTTGTTTAAATACAACAATGATAAAAGTTCAATGTTCTACATTGGTAGGTGAAGCACTTTGGATTATCTTCAGGGAGTGAAAAGGGGTGAATAAATAAGTTCTTGCTTCACAGAAATCTTAAGGAGTCTAATTTAGTGGAATGCTTAATAAACACTGTAAGCTATTTTTAATTAAATCATTTTGCAGAGATAATCTTAACTGATAAATCCCATCTTTCACTTTTATAAAATGGCTCATGTGCAAAGCTCACCTGAAGGGGACTTCCATGACCTTTTTGACTGCACATAAATATGTAATCACATTCCGTCTAACACGGGCCCATTTAACCAGACTGCAACAAGCACACCAAAGCCTGACAGGCGAGTTCATGGACGGCACGGCAAAATATAGAGATAGGATGTTCATTTAATTAAAACAAAAACTATGACTTAAATGGTTAAGAACACACCGTGTTATCAGAATCAGTTAAGCTTTATCCTTCAAGGATCTCTTCTTATGCTTTTGCTTATATTAGAGGCGATCCAAGTTTTCAAGGCATCAGACATTTTAGTTTCACATGGAGTGCAGGTTTGGTCTTTTCAGCAGAGTCTGGTTTCAATTAAAATGAACTTTTGACCCACCGATGACTACAGGAATGTTCTTGTGTTTGGTAAACTTACGTTGTGTTAACAATGCCCTGCAGCAGAGAAACTCAAAATCACTCACAGCAGGATACAAGGAAAAATGTAAAGATTACCAGAGAGTGACCAAAAGATGCAAAACTGGAGGTGGAGCTGTGTGTAATGTAACTTCACGAAGCAAAAAATAGTCAGAAAAATAGCATGCAGATATCAGATTACTGGGAAAAAAAGGACTGACTACAGCATCTTCAACACACTGGAATGTATAGCCCGAAGTGGAAGGAAGTGTGTGGGGGGGGGGGGGGTTTAAGAGAAGAGAGGGGAGGAGGGACAACTGCTAGTGAATGGTAGATGGGTGCTTGATGGTTGACATAAACATGATTTCTGCAAGGCCTGTTTCTCATAAAGTCATGTGATAAGAGCAGAATCAGGCCATTCAGCCCATCAAGTCTACTCCGCCATTCAATCATGGCTGATCTATCTCTCCCTCCTGCCTTCTCCCCATTACCCCCGACACCTGTACTAATCAAGAATCTATCCATCTCTGCCTTTAAAATATCCATTGACTTGGTATCCACAGCCTTCTGAGGCAAACAATTCCACAGATTCACCACCCACTGATGAAAGAAATTCCCATTCTCCTTCCTGAAGGACGTTCCCGCTCATTCTTCTAAACTCCAGGGAGTACAGGCCCAGTGCCGTCAAATGCTTATCATATCAGGGCTGCCAACTCTCACACTTTGGCGTGAGACTCACACCTTGAAGCAAATTCTCACGCCCTCACGCTCATGACCGAGTTCTTACGCTGAGTTCAGTCCCTGCGCCAGTTTGTCCCTTTGCGCCGCATGCCGACGATCTGTGTGGTCTTGGGAAGCACGTCGGTTGGCGGCTGTGAGCGACATCGCATCTCTTCTCTTCTCTTTGGTAGAATGTGCAGCTGCCGACAACATGAAGCAGCCGAAGATGGAACTAACCAGGTGAATCAGTTGTCAAACATGGGGGACGACGACCACAATGAGGCCAAACATCTAGGACACGGTTCGGACTACGAGCACACGGCCCCTAACCCGAAAAAACGCGTATTCTCTTTCAATTTGTTTTCGCGGGGTTGGGGCAGGCAAGCCGACCTGGGAACGGCGGCCAGTCCCTGGGACGCGAACTGACCTGGGAACGGCAGCCAGGCCCTGGGCATGCAGAATGGGCATGCCATTCACACTTCTTGCATGTCGCATGTAGTATCCATGCAGCATCCTCTGCATCATGCTCCTGTTTCTCCATTATCTCACTGCCTATCAGTGACCTCCTACCCTTGGAAGAGGGACTTGGGGAATCTCTCTGGGGTGCCGCTGCTTTGACATCAGCTTGTGCGCCGTATGTGGTGCTAGAACCTGCGGCGTGTGGGGCTTCCGGGAGTGTTCGTTATCGATCAGCTCGCGCTGCTCCACGAGGTAACCTGATCAGAATGGATCCATCACTGAGGTTGGAACTCTTCTCTCAGCTCTGGTGAAATGCCGGCAGGAGCTCTGCTGGGTGATATGAGACTTGTTGCTTGGGCTGAGGATGTTACACATGTCTCAGCAAGGGAGCAGTCTTTTTTTTTTTGGCTGCTATTAACCTGTAGTTTCAGTTGGTTGATTTTCAAAGCTTTTTAATATGTTGAATGGGACCCTTATTTGAACTACAGGAAGGAATGGCTGAGTAAGAGAGTCAATGCAAGGAAGATAAACAGGAGGATGTGGTCAAGAGACTGTCCCACAGAACAAACACAACAGCATTTTGGATGTCACATACAGAAACTTTATCAAATCGTGTTTCTCACAGAACCACAAACTGATACTAAGAACACGAAAGGGATATGTTTCAAGCATGGACCTAAATGAGTAAAAGTTCAAGAGACACTCCAAGGTTTAGGTAGGAAAGAACTGCAGATGCTGGTTTTAAATCAAAAGTAGACACAAAATGCTGGAGTAACTCAGTGGGACAGGCAGCATCTCTGGAGAGAAGGAATGGGTGCCGTTTCGGGTCTGAAGAAGAGTCTCGATCCGAAACGTCACCCATTCCTTCTCTCCAGAGATGCTGCCTGTCCCGCTGAGTTACTCTACCATTTTGTGTCTACCCCCAAGGTTTAGGCTTAGTTGAGGTTTCACCATGATGGATCAATCCAGATTGAGGATGATCAAGAAGCACTTCAGTGGCACAAATGCTTCTGGCCACTTACCAGCCCTGTCTGAAATGTGTCTGGGTCTTGCTGCATCGATGGTCAGTCATGACTGGAATTGGTGATTGTGCAGTCATGACTGACCATCCCCATTTTTAACGGATGGTCATTTGTTGAAACACCTAAAGATGGTCAGTCTCAGGGGACTGACCTGAGGAACTCCTGTGGCAATATCCTGGGAATGGTATGTTTGACTTCTAACAACAAACATCTTCCTTCAAATTCGTTCAAATTCATGTCATTCAATCATGGCTGATCTATCTTGCCCTCTCCACCTCATTCTCCTGCCTTCTCTGTGGCAATGAACTCCGCAGATTCACCACCCTCTGACTAAAGAAATTCATCCTCAACTTTCTAAAGGTGCGTCTTTTAATTCTGAGGCCATACCTTCTGGTCCCAGACTCTCCCACGAGTGGAAACTTCGTCTCCTAGAAACATAGAAAAATAGGTGCAGGAGTCGGCCATTCGGCCCTTCGAGCCTGCACCGCCATTCAATGTGATCATGGCTGATCATCCAACTCAGTATCCCGTACCTGCCTTCTCTCCATACCCCCTGATCCCTTTAGCCACAAGTGCCACATCTAACGCCCTCTTAAATATAGCCAATGAACTGGCCTCAACTACCTTCTGTGGCAGAGAATTCCAGAGACTCCCCACTCTCTGTGTCACCACTCCTGTATCCCGGTCTTTCACTATCCGGTAGGTTTCAATGAGGTTCCCCCTCATCCTAAACTCCAGCGAGTACAGGCCCAGTGCTGTCAAATGCTGGCTGTTGGGTCTGACTCCAAACATTGTAGTTACTCAGGGCTGCCAACTCTCACGCTTTCAGCGTGAGAATCACGCTTTGGATCAAATTCTCACTCCCTCACGCTCATGACCGAGGTCTCACGCTGAGTTCAGTCCCTGCGCCAGTTTGTGCCACCTGCCAGCGATCTGTGCGGACTGGGGAAGCGCGTCGGTTGACGGCTGTGAGTCACGCCGCGTCTCTTCTCTTCTCTTTGGTCGAATGTGCAGCTGCCGACAAAAAGCAGGTGAAGCAGTTGTCAAACATGGGGGGGGGGGGGGGGGAACCACAATGAGGCCAAACATCTAGGACAGGGGTCGGACTACGGGCACACGGCCCATAACCCGAAAAACCACGTATTTATTTTCAATTCATTTTCCCGGAGTTGGGGCAGGCGAGCCGACCTGGGAACTGCGGCCAGTCCCTGGGACGCGAGCTGACCTGGGAACGGCAGAATGCCAACTTGATCAGTATGGACAAATTGGGCCAGCCATGTACATGTTGTATAACTCTGATTCTATGCAGATCTGAATGGGCTTAGAATGACCATTTAAGCAAAATTGCCCTCACTTTCCCCATTTTGATTCTTAAGATTAATATCCCTTTGCTCTGTTAACAGCGTTAAAGTACTTATGAGGTAGAGTCAGGAAAGGGAACATGTTATTTTTTTTTAGTTTGCTTTAATTTGTTAGATGATTTTTTTGTTGACTGCCATAATTTCTGAAATAGTCTTAAATAATTTAACTGTTATAAAGCTGATCATACATAGATAGATACAGGGCTGCCAACTCTACGCTTTGAGCGTGAAACTCACGCATTTGAAGAAACTCTCACGCCCTCATGCTCATCAGAAATTCCTCACGCTCTGCGGTCAGAAATTCTGTGATCAACGAAAATTAAAAAACTCAGATAAACTGCATGGTCCGCGGGTGTTGGAGAACCGGGGCTGACGGAGGAATAGAAGCAGGTGTAGTGGCGGGAACAGATGCAGACGGAAAGCCAGGGGCTGCCGAGTGTTTGCCGGGGACAGATGCCGGGAACGGGGCTGCCGAGTGTTTGCCGGGGCCTGCGAGTCGCTCACTGCAGCTCCGTCCATGGAGCAGCCTCAGTGCAAGTTTCCCGGGCCGATCGGAGGGGAAGGGGAGAGAGGAGCGAGGGGACAAGCGAGAGGGGGAGAGTGAGGGGGGAGAGGGGGGAGAGGGAGGAGAGGGAGAGGGAGGAGGGGGAGGGGGAGAGGGAGGAGGGGGAGAGGGAGGAGGGGGAGAGGGAGGAGGGGGAGAGGGAGGAGGGGGAGAGGGAGGAGGGGGAGAGGGAGGAGGGGGAGAGGGAGGAGGGGGGAGAGAGGGGAAGAGAGGAGAGAGCGAGAGAGTGAGGGAGGGGGAGAGAGGAGAGGGAAGGGGAGAGAGTGAGAGGGAAAGGGAGAGGGGGTGAGAGAAGGAGAGACAGAGAGGGTGAGAGAGGGGGAGGGGTGAGATAGAGGGGGGGAGAGGGGGAGAGAGAGAGGGTGAGAGGAGAGAGTGCAGAAGAGAGGGGGAGAGAGAGAGGGATGAGAGTGAGGCGGGAGGGGAGAGAAAGAGAGGTGGAGAAAGGGGTGGGAGAGAGGGAAGAGAGAGAGGGGGACAGAAGAGAGAGTGGGGGAGAGAGAGGGAGAGAGAGGGAGAGAGAGGGGGAGAGAGAGGTGGGGATAGAGAGGCAGGGCTGTCAACTCCCATGCACTGAGTGTGAGAATCACACATTTCGCCTAATTCTCACGCTGATCACAAATATTTCATGCTCTGTCGTGAGAAATTCTGTGATCAACGAAAATTTAAAAACTCATATCAACTGCATGGGCCATGGGAGTTGGAAGCAGAAGCAGCGACGGGGACAGATGCTGACGGGGAGCGGGGCTGGCAATTGTTTGCCGGGCTGGTGAGTCGCTCACTGCAGCTCCGGCCATGGAGCAGCCTCAGTGCGAGGCATCGGAAGCGTTGCGCCGCTGCCGTGAGAGTCTCTGTGCCAAATTCGCCCAGGTGACCGGCATGGATCAGGCTGCGGCTCGATGCATCCTGGAGGACAACCAGTGGCTGCTGGAAGTAAGTACCAGGCACTGGGTAGAAACGGTGGAAGTTAGTGGACTTCAAATGGGGGTGGTTGGAGAAAGCATCCTGCTTGCCTGCTAGATTTTCACTTACTGTAACTGCAGGAAAAATGTTCCCGATGTTGGGGAAGTTCGTAACCAGGGGTCACAGTTTAAGAATAAAGGGGGGGGGCAGTTAGGACTGAGATGAGGACAGACTTTCTTCACACAGAGTTGTGAATCTGTGGAATTCTCTGCCACAGAAGGCAGTGCAGGCCAATTCACTGGATGTTTTCAAGAGAGAGTTAAATTTAGCTCACAAAATCATGGGATATGGGGAAAAACAGGAAAGAGGTACTGATTCTAGATGAATAGCCATGATCATATTGGATAGCAGTGCTGGCTCGAAGGGCCGATGGCCTATTCCTGCACCTATTTTCTACGTTTCTATGCTTGAGTATATGGCAATAAACTCGATCACTTGATTTTGAAGCATTCATGCATGGTGGAGGTATAATGTGGTCATAGAGTGATACAGTGTGAAAACAGGCCCTTCGGCCCAACTTGCCCACACCCGCCAACATGTCCCAGCGACACTATCTGCTTTTGTTCTAAACCTCCAAACCTGTCCTATCCATGTATCAGTCTAACTGTTTCTTAAATGTTGGGATGGTCCCTGCCTCAACTACCTCCTCTGGCAGCTTGTTCCAAACACCCACCACCCTTTGTGTGGATAAAGTTACCCCTTTAAAAGTTACCTCTTAAAAATACTTCGTACAAAAAACATTGAAATCATACTTCTACAATGCACTAAAACATGATTTTAATACATCAAATTTCAAAAAGTTCCTACCCTGGGTGGGGGGACACCTTTCTTCCACACCCGCTCCCCACTCGGTTGCTCCGCTCTCTCACTGGGTACCCCCAAGGCCAGTGATCAGTGATCGCTCAGCCTCCCCCCTTTCAAAAACGCTCCACGGCCCCTGGTTCAGATGGAGAACACTGCCAGATGTGAGCGGGGAACTGAGGCCAGTTGTCCATGATGTTTGGATCCCAATGCTCAGCGCTTCATGTTTCAGAGTTGGCTAATGTTATTGATTTGTAATTAGCCTGATGATTTCAGGACAGTTTGTTACGAAAAAGAAAGAAATGGTATCAGAATACTTATACAGCTGTGTAAGTATAATTTTATGGATGGGAATTGTGTTCAACCAATTGATGACTTCTTTGACAAAGTGAATGGCATGTTAGATAACAAGGACTACCCTCCTCCCACAACACCGCCCCCCCCCCCCCCCACCCCCGGTCGCTACGCTCCCGCCATCGCGGGAATTAACCTTGTGAACCTGCGCTGAACTCCCTCAATAGCAAGAAAGTCATTTCTCAAATTAGGAGACCAAAACTGCACACAATACTCCGGATGTGATATCACCAGGGCCCTGTACAACTGCAGATGTACCTCTTTGCTCCTATACACCATTCCTCTCGTTATGAAGGCCACCATCCAATTACCTTTCTTCACTGTCTGCTGTACCTGCATGCTTACTTTCAGTGACTGATGTACAAGGACACCCAGGTCTCGTTATACTTCTCATTTTCCTAACTTGACTCCATTCAGATAATAATCTGCCTTCCTGTTCTTGCCACCAAAGTTGATAACCTCACGTTTATCCACATTATACTGCATCTGCCATGCATCTGCCCACTCACCCAACCTGTCCAAGTCACCCTGCATCCTCATAGCATCCTCCTCACAGTTCACACTGCCACCCAGCTTTGTGTCATCCGCAAATTTGCTTATGTTACTTATAATCATTTCATCCAAATCATTAGTGTATATTGTAAATAGTTGCGGACCCAGCACCGAGCCTTACCTCACTACCTGCCATTCTGAAAGGGACCCGTTAATCCCTACTCTTCGTTTCCTGTCTGCCAACCAATTTTCTATGTCAATACCCTACCCCCAATACCATGTGCTCTAATTTTGCCCATTAATCTCCTGTGTGGGACCTTATCCTGTCAGAGTCATAGAATCCCTGGCCTAGGGCCAGTCAAAATAGAGCAGGAAGAATGGAAGCTCGGAAAATAGCAGATGCTGGAATCCGGGGCAAAAGAAAGGAGAACCTCTGGAGAAACTCAGCGGGTCAAGCAGCACCTATGAAGGGAAATAGACGGTCGATCACTGCTGCCTGACCCGCTGAGTTTTTCAAGCAGTTCATCACCTCCCTGACTAGTCATCCATTCACCGATCATATCAAGCACCTCCTGCTCCATTTGCAGCCGAATCTGTCGGTCCCACTCTGGCTTCATCAGCCACCTCGGACGGAACACACTGAACCAGAATAAAACTAAGTCATCCTCAACCTCAAGCGATCTGCCAAGAATAAAAAGATGGCTTCTTAAAGTGGACCGTCTTTAAATGTACAGTTGTTTTGCAATAATCCATTTTCTTTACAAATGCAGAGCATTGTATGCAACTATATAACATCCAAACGGACTCTATCATATTTGCTAGTAATTCTCTATTAAAGCATGCCAAATGGACAACATCTGTACTGGATCAACCTAATAGGTCCATGTGTGAATGCAAGGCATCGTATTGAGCCATATGAGTTCAGAGATACAATAAGGAAACAAAACATCATTAGATGCGATTGCAAAAATACTTTGGCACTTAATAAATTAAGGACTAATTGGAAAAGTTTAGGACCTTCCTGGTGCATTTGAAGAGGCAACTGTTAATAAAATTATTTCTAACAAGAGAACTTAATGCTTCTGGAATGTTCCCCAGCATGGATGACCACTGTTAGCCCTGGATCAATGAAAAAAAGAACAAATTGAAAAGAAACAAAGTATTTGCACTACACACTAGTCTTTCAACTTCTCCAAGGTTGTCACAACCATTGACAGAGCTAGATTGTAAGTTCTTCTTTTGGATGCTTCCCAGAGCTGAACTTTGGAACATCTAGGAACTAATTCAGGTTAGGGAGCACAAAGGCGGTAGCCATTTAAATAATGTACACTTTTTTTTCTCCCTCTTTCACAAATACTGCAATCCGAAACACTTCCCTTACCCACAGATGAGAAAGATTAGGCATCAAATCAAGCATTTCAATTTGAATTTTTCAGATTTCTCCGGTTCATTGGGAATGTCCTACTTACTGTGACAAAATACGTCATTTGGTGAAAATGACTCCTTCTGAATTGCTTCTATCACTTGTTGTCTGAATGTCTTTATAAAAGTTAGCACTCAAGCTGCAAAGTGCACACTTGAATACAAATTCAAATCATTCCAAAGCCAGCATTAATGTTTCAATATGATTTTGCCATCTATTGAAAATACATATTTTTTCACAGATAAAATTACTTTTCATAACCACACAGGATAAGCCGCTGTAATCTTAGAACAAATAAAACTCAAGCTGAGGAATCCGGTAAAGCAGAGCCTGGAGGTCGCTGAGAACTGGAATATTTAGCTGGAAGCAGATGAGGTGAGTGTAGCCTGGGGCATAAGAATGACAAAAAAGGGTGCAACATTAATAATTCACCACCTCAGTCAAAAGTATAATTCAGAATTCCTGCACAGTTTAGATTAAACAACACAGGGCTTTAGATAACAGGACACATAGTTACAACCTTGAAAAATGTTATTTGGAAACACAATATCTTCTTTAAAATCTAAATAAAGGGGCGTTCATGGTCAAAGTCAGATTCAAGGATAAGATATCAATATCCAAGGCCTGACGTGCAGTTGGTTATAGTTACTGATTAAGAGATGGTTTCAGTTATATTCGGACTCAATTTTATAGAAACAATTCACTTTTTGATTTGCAAAGGGAGACTTTACATATACCTAATATGAATACAATGTAATCATTTTTTTTTAATTTCTGCAATAACCTAACGAGCTTATAAGGCAAATTCAACAGTAGAAAATATCTTGAATATTGTTCAATATTCTGGGGAGAGGGGGTAATGTGATGGACGTCTGCAGCTAGAATGGGAGAAACCATCAAAAGATAAAAGATAGATTGAGTTGGCATAATTCCGAGCAGAGAAGGGTATCAATAAGATAATTAAAGGATGGAGAGAGACACAATTTAAGAAGAGAATCATGAAAATGCAGTGGACACAGATGTAGGGTCTGCTGCCAGTGGTGGGTGAATTTTACAGGAGACAAAAATGAGGGTAGAAGTTGGAAGGCAGAAAAGCACAGAATGAAATTAAAAGGCAGAGGTATTTATGTAGGTAATGAATGTAAGGCCACAGACTATGTATATCAAGCACTAACTTTAGAACATGATACGGTTTATGAAGGATTAAGACAAGGTGTTCTAGGAGAAGTGTTAAAGAAGGAACTGCAGATGCTGGAGAATCGAGGGTACACAAAAGGCTGGAGAAACTCAGCGGGTGCAGCAGCATCTAAGGAGCGAAGGAGATAGGCGACGTTTCAGGTCGAGACCCTTCTTCCATTAGAGGAAGCATGTCTGAAGGTGCGAAAAGCTGATTAAGTGCTTTAACTCGGGGGTGATAATGACTGTGCTGATTAGATAGAAACAAAGGGTCTTGTTAAAGGAATATTAGGGGTTGATGTTTTGGTCTGGGTTCGGTCTCACGATTTTACAGGATTTGGTTCAGATAGTCAGTGTGGTTTGTAATCAAGCATAGTCCAGAGTGGTGACTAGAACAGACTATTTTTTTATTCTCAACATTAAGCTGAAAAAAATTCGGACTCAACCACAACTCAGATTAAGCAACAAATTTGACGAGCGGAAATAGTGGGTGAAAAGGGTGGCAGGGAGCTAAAGATGGGTGACATCTGAATATCCACACTGAAGCTGATCCCGTTCCTGCACATGATAGCAAGCAACAGGAGTAAGAAGCAGGAAGGAGACGGTGACCAAGAATAGATCCTGGGTGAGCTCCACTGTTAACTTTGTATGTGAAGGTGAAGGTGAAGGTGAAGCGCAGGACTAAAACAAATCCACAAAATTAGAAAAGAGCAGGAAAAAAGTTGCAGAAGAGGATTATGTTAAAGTTACAGAGATTGAAAGAGAGGGAAAATAGACTCAGTTAGCTTTAGTTCGAGACTGTCAGTTAAAATGTTGGCCAGTTCGAGCAAAAAAGTTGACATATAATTTTCTGGCACCATACTCGCAACTTTCATTACTTTTGTTGCCAATTTCCACACTGCTTAACATTCAAACAGTCACTTGATGTCCTTGATGTCTCGGGCACTAGTACAGGTTAGGATAGAATTTCTTTAAGTCAACTAGCTTCCATGCTATCTTAACTTTTCCTTCTTCTACCAGTTCAGTTCCACCAGTTCTTCCATCTCCCTTGAATCTGCTTGAATTAAGACATTTTCCACACCAGTACCTTTAAGATGTTTTGCCTTTACCTTCAGGGTGGCTTCCATTTGACCATACTTGACATGGTTGCCAATTATCATTCTGCTATTTCCCACACATCTGGTCTCGCCTCTCTTCTCAGCCTTGCCCCCCCCCCCCCTTGCAATTTATCAGCTTCCACATTCAATGGATCATCCTTCATATTTTCTGCCATCTTCAACAGGATTCCACCACCAGTAATGTTTCCCCTCTTCTCCCCTTTCAGCACTCTATAAGGACCATTCCCTAGTTCACTCTTCTGTCTCCACCAACAGATGTTCCTGTTAAGAGTTATAGAGTTAAGGGTGCAGATGGCAGGTTTAGAGTACCCTGGATGACAAGGAATATTGAGGCTCTAGCCAGAAGGAAAAAAAAACTAATTTCAGGTCTAGGTAGTTAGGATCAACCAAATCCCTTATTGAATAATCCTTAGAGATTGTGTAGGTGTTTTGAGGGCAAATGGGTAGCAAAGGAAAGAATCGACATTCTCTTAAGCCACAGGAGAATGGGCTAGATGTTGAACTCATCAATAGACAATAGGTGCAGGAGTAGGCCATTCGGCCCTTCGAGCCAGTACCGCCATTCAATGTGATTATGGCTGATCATCCCCAATCAGTACCCCGATTCTGCCTTCTCCCCATATCCCCTGACTCCGCTATCTTTAAGAGCCCTATCCAGCTATCTCTTGAAAGTATCCAAAGAACTGGCCTCCACTGCCCTCTGAGGCCGAGAATTCCACAGACTCACAACTCTCCGTGAGAAAAAGTGTTTTCTCGTCTCTGTTCTAAATATAGAAACATAGAAAATAGGTGCAGGAATAGGCCATTCGGCTCTTTGAGCCTGCACTGTCATTCAATATGAACATGGCTGATCATCCAACTCAGTATCCTCTACCTGCCTTCTCTCCATACCCCCTGATCCCTTTAGCCACAAGGAACACATCTAACTCCCTCTTAAATATAGCCAATGAACTGGCCTCAACTACCTTCTGTGGCAGAGAATTCCACAGATTCACCACTCTCTGTGTGAAAAATGATTTTCTCATCTCAGTCCTAAAAGACTTCCCCCTTATTCTTAAACTGTGACCCCTTGTTCTGGACTTCACCAACATCGGGAATAATCTTCCTGCATCTAGCCTGTCCAACCCCTTAAGAATTTTATAAGTCTCTACAAGATCCCCCCTCAATCTTGTAAATTCCAGCGTGTACAAGCCGAGTCTTCCTTCATATGGAAGTCCTGCCATCCCAGGATTCAGTCTGATGAACCTTCTTTGTACTCCCTCTATGGCAAGAATGTCTTTCCTCAGATTAGGATGTCTTTCCTCAGATTAGGAAATGGTTTACCCCTTATTCGTAAACTGTGGCCCCTGGTTCTGGACTCCCATAACATTGGGAACATGTTTCCTGCCTCTTGTGTGTCCAAATCCTCAATAATCTTATATGTTTCAATAAGATCCCCTCTCATCCTTCTAAACTCCAGAGTATACAAGCCCAGACGCTCCATTCTATCAGCATATGACAGTCCCGGTAATTAACCTTGTAAACCTAAGCTGCACTCTCTCAATACCAAGAATGTCCTTTCTTCAAATTAGGGGACGATAATTGCACACAATACTCTGGGTGATGTCTCACTGACCCCATATACAACTGCAACATCCTACCACATCCAGAGGACAGTCCTGAATTACAATCTACCTCATCGGTGACCCTCGGACTATCCTTGTTCGGACTTTGCTAGCTTTACCTTGCACTAAATATTATTCCCTTATCATGTATCTATACACTGTTAATGCCTCAATTGTAATCATGTATTGTCTTTCCGCTGACTGGAAAGCAGGCAACTAAAGCTTTTTCACTTGGTACATATGACAATAACAAGACGGAAGATTATTATCTGAATGGTGTCAGATTAGGAAAAAGGGAAGTGCAACGAGACCTGGGTGTCCTTGTACATCAGTCACTGAATGTGAGCATGCAGGTACAGCAGGCAGTGAAGAAAGCTAATGGCATGTTGGCCTTCATAACAAGAGAAGCAAAGAGGTCCTTCTGCAGTTGTACAGGGCCCTGGTGCGACCACGCCTGGAGTATTGTGTGCAGTTTTGGTCTCCTAATTTGAGGAAGGACATTCTTGCTATTGAGGGAGCGCAGCGTAGGCTCATGAGGTTAATTCCCGGGATAGCGGGACTGTCATATGATGAAAGAATGGAACAACTGGGCTTGTATTCACTGGAATTTAGAAGTATGAGAGGGGATCTTATAGAAACAAATAAAATTATTAAGGGATTGGACACGCTAGATACAGGAAACATGTTCCCGATGTTGGGGGATTCCAGAACCAGGGGCCACAGTTTAAGAATAAGGGGTAGATAGATCTCTTAGGGCTAGCGGAATCAAGGTATATGGGGAGAAGGCATGAAATGGGTACTGATTGTGGATGATCAGCCACGATCAGATTGAATGGCGGTGCTGGCTCGAAGGGCCGAATGGCCTGCTCCTGCACCTATTTTCTATGTATCTATAAACTAAACTGAACTGAAGGCATTCTCATCTACATTTACTGAAGAAACGATCTTGGAAGCTTCTATGCTGTGAGCCAGAGCCATCGTGAAACTACTCAGGTAATCACTGGAAAGTGCATGGAGTTGGAAAGCATTATGGAAGTCAGAGAAAGAGAACATTTAAAATGGGGCAGAATCCAATCTTTTTTAGAGAAGTGCACAAACTCCCAAACTATAAATGGATTGAGGAGGAGAAGCAGAGAAACATGATCACAGGATGTTTTGCAATTCACAGTGGTTTGTGGCCAGCTATTTTCAAATACTAGACCGAACATCCAGAGGAGAAAACCAGGAGTACTTCAAGTATCATGATATCTGTACTCCCTCTCTCTTACTCCATTAAATTCTACCACTTACAATAAACTCAAATCTGGAAAAGTCTTAATTTCTCGGCAATTTTTCTTTTAGTTCTGCAATGTCAAGTTTGTGTGTGCAACGCAATTCAATGTCAATGAAAAATCATTCACAAAGAAAAATAATGAACTTACAGTGAGCTCCAAGAAATCTACAATTTTCCTTCCAGATTTTCCAAGCATCTGAATTGCTAATAGATTGAGGCATTTGGACATGCACATGCACTTCCAATGGAGTATGAACTTTGGGCAATAGATTCCTCCTTGAAGATGCATGAGCATAAAAGTAGTTTCTTACATTTCTTCTGATACGCATAACCAAATTAGTTTCCGACTATGTAAATGGAACATTGTTCATCGAGCATGCTTGATGTTATGTTAGAAGCAAATGTGAAATGTCTTTCTCTGACCACAAAATTGGTAAAATGTGAGCTGATGCTGATTACGAGGTCTAGGTTCCAATTCAAAATCTCTGCTGCTTTCGTCACAATCACCCACAAATGTACCTGGCATATCAAAGCGGACAAGTGTCCACGGATAGAGGTCAGGGACAGAGGGAGGAGGGGAGACGGGCGCAGGTGAGGCAAGGGCAGGGGGTGGAGGACTAGGGAAGGAGACACAGAGCGATAGAAAGAAATTGGTCAGGTTTGATAGCTGTTGCACTGATGAGAATGTTAGGGTGGTACAGTGGTAGATTTGTTGCTTTATAGTGCCAGAGACCCGGGTTCAACACTGACTACAGGTACTGTCTGCAGGGAGTTTGTACATTCTCCCTGTGACCGCATGGACTTTCTCTGGGTGCTCCGGTTTCCTCCCACACTGACCTTAAAGACGTACAGGTTGGTAGGTGAATTGGTTCTGTAAATTGTCCTGAGTGTGTGCAGGATAGTGCTAGTGTACAGGGTGATTGCTGGTTGGCACGGACTCGGTGGCCGAAGGGCCTGTTTCCACGCTATTTACACAATAACAAACACTAAATTACACATCTAGCAAACCCACTGCTCAATAGAAAACTACAAAGTATCTCAAAGTGGAAGTGAAAAAGATTAAATCGGATACATCATTATCTTTTGATGCAAAAAGTAGGTTAATGGGAAGCATCTCAGCTGTTTGGCCTTAAAAATCGACATTACTAGCAAATTACTGGGGCATTATCCAGGTAAAACAGCCTTTCTGTGTGAGCTGAAACTGACCCATCGTGATTTTATAATCTTTAAAATATTTTGGAGTCCCAATTACTACACACTGTTACTTCAGCTGTATGAAAAGTGCACAATACTGTGAAACAGTTAACATAGACTTCAACCTTTCACTTGTCCTTGTTCAGAGAGTCCAGACTCTGCTCCACGCCTCAGCTGCTTGCTGGTTACTCAATTTATACTCTGACATCAATGTGAGAAATCCATACGCAAGTCAGGCTATTTTAAGATAGCTTCCCTCAAAACAAACAAATCCGGCTCAAGCGAGAGTCGGTAATCAGCAAACTACGGGTACTTTTCATGGTCATTTTTTAGTTATGAAATTCTCAGTTCTGAAGCATAGAACAGTTCATATTTGTACAGTAATCCATCACTTCAAGCACCGGTGACTTACCCATAAGATGTCTGCTGTTTGGCTCTTTTAGACACTGCTCAGCCTCATGGATTGAAATTGCTTCCATTTTCTTCGACCAGCTCAAATGTTTTATAGATACCTACACTTCCAGGGGCACAGCTTACTTTTCTCAAGCACTTTGTAAACATAATACTTCTGCAAGCTATCCAAGCCGGCGTATACCGTAAACAGACTTTCAGCGGCAATACATTTCCTTTATTTAACATTAATGGCCCTCAGTGGAATAGTGAGCTGTACTATTCCTGAAAGAAGCTACTGGTCAATTAATCTCTGCGCCGCTTTCTGTTAGGGTCCCAACAGGTGTCTCTTTTTTTTTTCAGCACACATGACTTTCCCAGTTTTCCCATAACAGTACCTCCCAGACCAATAATTTTGCCTCGCAATTT